>JAKIXB010000032.1:0-473421 GCA_021642125.1 Nothophoma quercina | reverse complement strand
GTCCTCCTGTTAGCTAAGACTAATGTCCTAGTTAATTTTAGCAAACTCGTCCTTAATTATCTCCTTATCCTTATCTTTATCCCTAGCAGGGGGGGGTGTAAAGCTTATAGGGGGTTAAACGTAAAGTATACAGGATACCCCCTTAGTAACTAACTTACTATTTAATACTTCTATAAGCAGCTAGATTGCTAGAAGTATTAGTAACTAATATAGTGCTAATATTAGTTAGACATAAAGTTTATAGGATACCCTCCTTACAAGTTAACTTATAATGCTTGTCCTTTACTATTAGATAATTAACTAGAAGGATTAACGTCTGCTAGAGCACCTATAGAGGCTATGATTTATAGTGTAGTAGCTAAAGTAGATGTATTAAATGCTGCCTTATAAGCAGCTAGATTGCTAGAAGTATTAGTAACTAATATAGTACTAATATTAGTTAGACGTAAAGTTTATAGAATACCCCTTTTATAGGTTAACTTATAATACTCATCCTTTACTATTAAATAATTAACTAGAAGGATTAACGTCTGTTAGAACACCTATAGAGGCTATAATTTATAGTATTGTAGCTAAAGTAGATGCATTAGATATAGCTTTAGCACTAGTAGTTAGGTTACTATCTTTAGCTATTATACTTAGACCTTAATGTAGTTAGCTGTTACGTATAGACCCTAAGGATTAGATTACTAGAGGGGTTAATGGCAAGGTTTACGCTTAGATAGCAGGATTAGCGCTTTCTTACCTAAGGCTAGCTTTTATCTGCTTATAGCTTAGTTGCACTACTAAATTATAGTTAGTAAGTAAGAGCTAGCTGTATTACATAGAATTAATTGCAATTAATACCTCTAATTAACTGTAGTAGAGCACGCGCGCACTATAAGTAGGTACTAGTAAGGTTATAGTACTATAGTTAATAGTAGTAGTAGTGTTATTATTAGTAGTTTATTATATAGGTAGCTTGGTAGTTTAGTTAATAACGTGTTAAAAGTACTAAGACTTTTAGCTTGCTCCTACTAAGCGCATAGACTAGACGTAAACTTTACTATAAACCCCTATAACCTCCTTATATAATAGAAGGGGCGTCGTGTTAGTTACTGTAGGTATCTTTTATTAATATCTTTAAGGGCGTAACTGCCCTATCTACTAATCTAAGCACATAGTTTTATATAAATATGCTTACGCCCCTTACTATTACTAGGCAAGCTAGTCCTTAATTAGTCTAGTCTACTAGATTATCTTAGTCCTGCTATTTACCTAATATGCTGTAACGCTCTATCTAATACATTTTGCGCCTAAGGTAACGCTTAATAACTTAGTTTTAGCCTGTAGAAGATAGATAGTAGTATAGTAGTACTTAAGTAGGTATTTATAAAAGGAAATTAGACTACACTAGCTAATTATAACTTAACTACGGGGGTTGTAAAGAGGAACAGGCAGAGTAAACGCTAAGCCTATAAGAACTAAGGAAGGCTACAGCAGAATAGGCTAAGAATATATAAACTACACACGCTATAAGTAGCAGTAAGGATAAACTATAAAGTAGATAAGAGGTTTCTTCTTAAAGTTTATAAGGTACCCTCTTAGGTAATAATAGCTAGTACGTAAGCAGTAGTATGCTCTACTATATATTATAGTTATATCTTAGGGATTATTATTAAGGCTAATTTTTAATATTAAGGATAGAAATAGAGTAGAAACGTTAGTGTTAGTATCTATACTACATAAACAGTTATTAAGGATAGTTCCTATAGACATTTACTAAGGATAGTAACTAAGGATAGTTACTAAGGATAGTAATATTAGGGTGGAAATTTTTGTGTTTGTGTCTATGCTGCGCTAGTAAAAGACTATTTCTAATTAAATAGAGAAGCTAAGGACAGAAACGTTAATTAGGCATAAGTTATAAGGATAAAAACGTTAATTAGGTATAGGTTATAAAGATAGAAACGTAATTAGCTATAACACTTAGCTCTTATAATTAATAGTGCACAGCTATATAATACTTATAAATAGCTACTATAACTAAAATAAAGTTAACGCTGTAGTTCCCTATTAAATAATACTAATATCTAATATTATTACTCTAGTTAAGCGAAGAAAATCTAATAAAGACTACATAAGGAAGGAAAAAAAAATTCTAAGTTAAACTTTTTTAGCCTTAGACTTGCACGTTTGCTCTATACACTATTCCTCCCTATTAGCTATTATACAACCTCTCTGTAATAGAGTTAGAGGTACTAAGGAAGTACCTAACTAAGTACATGTTAAGAGGATGGATTTAATGCTTAAAGTCTCTAGCAAAAGCTCTAATACTCTTTATAAAGAAGAAGGATAGAAGCCTAAGGCTTTGCGTAGACTACTATAGCCTTAATAAGGTAATAGTAAAGAATAGACACCTACTACCACTAATTATAGAATCCCTAGAGCAGCTCTCTTAAGCAAAGTAGTACACTAAGCTTAATATAAGAGAAGCCTATTACAAGATCTATATTATAAAAGGCAATAAGTAGAAGACTACTTTCTATACAAAGTATAGTTATTTTAAGTATACTATTATACCTTTTAGCTTAATAAATGCCCCTACCTAATTTTAAGCTTATATTAATTATGCGTTAGTAGGACTTATTAACGTAACCTACATTATGTACTTAGATAACATTCTAATCTACTTAGATATAGAGGAAGATTATATCTAATATATAAGAGAAGTGCTCTAGAGACTACGCGAGGCTAAGCTATATATTAAGCTAAGTAAGTGCGAGTAGTACATACAACACACTAAGTACCTAGGTTACTAGATTAGCCTTAAAGGGATTAGTATTAACCTAGAAAAGATAAAGATAATTTAAGAATAGCCTTAGCTACGTACAGTGCACGACATTAAAGTGTTTATTAGTTTTATAAACTACTATAGGAGATTTATTATTAGATTTTCTAAGTTAGCCCTACTATTAACTATACTAACCTATAAGACTCTAGGCTTGGCTAGGAGTAGTCCAGCCATAAGAAGGGAAGAAAGTTAGAAACTAGAACTCAGGGCTAAAGCAATAGCAGCTTTCTAGAAGCTAAAAAATGCTTTTATAGAAGTACCCATCCTAGCTTATTTTAACTTATCTAGAAAGACTAAAGTTAAGGTTAACGCATCTAGCAGTGCTATCTTAGGCATACTAAGTTAACTAGTGCTAGAAGAGACTAGAATACCCTAGTAGAGGCTAGTAGACTTTTACTTACGCAAGCTAATCTAAGCAGAGTATAATTATAATATACATAATAAAGAACTCCTAGCTATTATAAAAAGCTTACAACACTAGCGCTACTACCTTTAAAGGATCTATTTTAAAGTCTTAATAGACTACATAAATCTAAAATAGTTTATAGAAATAAAGACTCTTAACTATAGATAGGTTAGGAGCTATTTAGTCCTATTACAGTTTAACTTTGTCCTTACCTACTAACTAGGAAGTGTAAACCTTGTAGATAGGCCCTCTAGGCGTCCTAATTATATTACTAAGGCGTAGAAGCCCGCGCAGAAGTATAATAAAGCCTTTATATAGCCCCTTTAGAACTTACTAAAGTCCCTAGGCTAAGACAACTTCCTTGTAGCTATAGTAACTACTAGATTAAGTAAGAGATCTTAATAGTAGAAGGAGATAGTTAAGGCCCTAAGAGACTTCTAGAAGAGAGATAAGAAGGAAAAGAAGGACTTTAAACTTTAAAAGGACGACATAGTAACAAAAGAGGACTTAAGAGTAACCTTAGATATATTAGAAGATAGGCAGGCCTATAATAGACTATAAGAAGTTATAATACCTAGTAGAGGTCTAAGAACATTAACCTTAACTAAAGAGAAGGCAAAAGCCCTCTAAGAATGCTATAATAATCTATTAGTAGGCTACTTTAGTGCAAGAAGGATGTTAGAGAAACTACAACGCTATTATACCTAAAAAGGGATGTATAAGGATGTAGAGGCGTACTATAAGGATTACCTTATCTACAAGAGGTTAACACTAATCTAATATAAACTATATAGGCTACTAGCACCCCTACTACCTCTAAATAACGCCTAAGAAGAAGTTACGATAGATTTTGTAATAGAACTACCCTTAAGCTATATAGGTAGATAGGTATATAACACTATACTTGTAGTAGTCTATAGACTTATAAAGATAGCCTACTATATCCTAGCTAGAACAAACTAGGATAGAATAGACTTAGCCTAGGCTTAGATTAGAAAGGTTATACGTCTACATAGAGTACTAAAAATAATCCTTTCTAATAAAGGCTTACTTATAGCAGCTAAGCATTAGAATACGTTTTAACACTACTTAAACTTAAGAAGGGTATTAATATTAGCCTACTATCCACAGACAGACAGGCAGATAGAACAATAGAACTAAACCTTAGAATAGTACTTATAATACTATTATTACTTAGAATAAGATAACTAGAGCTTTTAGATATTAGTAGTAGAGTTTACATGTAATAATAGCATATATGCAACTACAAGTACTACTCTGTTCTAAGCTAACTAAGGGATAAACCCCTAGAGCGTAGACTAGCCTACTATACCTCTAGGGGATGGAGAATCCCCTTTAGAGAGATAAGTTGCATTAATAGTCCTTAGCTTATAATAGGAATACAAAAGGAAGATTGTAGTAGCAAACGCGTACTAGAAAGCTTAAGCTAATAAAAAGAGACTGCTTGTAAACTTCAAAGTAGGGGACTAAGTAATAGTCTTAAATTAATATATAAAATCTATAAGGCTAAAGCAAAAACTAAACTAGAAATACATTAGACTAAGGCGTATTATAGCCTAGTATAGACTATTAGCGTACAGGGTAGACCTCCCTAGTCTTAATAAAGCCTACCTAGTTTTCTATATATTATTACTAGAACTATTTAATTAAAAAGGGCTTATACTATACCTAGACATCCCTATAGTAGATACATTACGCGAATACAGTAATAATGTATATAATATAAATAAAATACTTAAAAGAAGGCACAGAGAAGATAGGAGTTAGGAGTATCTAGTTAAATAAACAGGTTATCTAAAAGAAGAAAATTCCTAGGAACTAAGCCTAAATATATTAAGTAGAGTACTACAGCAATTCTAGAATAGTTAAGGCATCTAACCTTAAAGAAAAACGCAGACAATAAAGGTTACGAAGCGTTAAGGGCAACCTCTAAAAAAGAAGGGGGATAAGGAATAAAAACAAAAAGTTTAGCATAACCTAGTAAACCTTTACTAGTTTTCTTATAGGGTTTTTAGGGTGTTTACTAGTGCTAAGGGCCAACACTAGTATCTTTAGAATAATCTAGGCATACTATAGTCTATTTAGGCCTATAACAGGCTATAACAACGCAGGAGATATAACGTAGATACAAAGAACTAACACATAAGAATATAATTAAGTTAGAAAATTTAATAGGACTAGGAGAAAATGCATTTATAAGTGAGCCTAAGGCTTAGGGTATACTAAAGGAAAAACCTAAAAACTCTAAAGTCTACTATAGCTAATCTAAAATTGTATTACTAAAACGCTAGAGGTATAATAGCCTATAATAGGCTATAATAACTTAGAACTACTACTAATTATGCATCTTAGAGCTTCTAAAGCTCTACTTTAGTTATTTTAATCTTTTCAGTAAAGGAACCTTTTATCTTAGACTTAGCTAACGCCCTTACTATCTCCTAGCCTAAAATCTAAACTACTAACTCCTTAATCTTCCTCTTAGCCTCCTTATTAGTACTAAACACTTTATGCTTTACCTACAGCATGTTAGCATGCGCTATTATAGCTTATAATAAGGTTAACTAACCTTTTTAGTAGGTATAAAGGTCTTATAAGCTATCTTAGCTAAAGTTACCTTCTTAAAAGACCTCTTATTAGCCTTAGCCTTGCTAAAAGTAGCCTTCTTACTCCTATTATAACTATTAGGGCGGACTTTAGTACGCAGATTACCTTCTTTATTAATAGTACTAAAATGCAAATAAAGGCATTTACTATATAGAATAAACTTCCTATAATAGGTTAGCATAGCCTATAATAACTTATAAAACACTTTTACCTACCTAAGTCTTTTTTAATAAGCTTGCAGAGCTAAGCTAGGCGCATACTCTTCTAGAAAAGCTTACCCTTAGTTAAGGCATAGTAGGGCTTAGTAGTAGGGTTATTAGCAAAAGGGTTAGTAGTAGAGTTAGTAATAGTAGCATAGTAAAGCTACTAAAGGAGATTATTAATATTATTAAGATTTCCCTTAAGTTCTACAAGAAGCTAATTAAGAGTTAGAAGAGGCTATAATAGTTTATAAGAAGTTAACATACTACTACATACTCTTACTAAGCTAAAAAGTACTAAAAGCACTTTATAAATTAGTGCTTAGAGCTGTCCTTAACCTTAACTAGCTAGGTGTCGTATAAATAGTAGTTAGTATTAGTAAAAGGGGGATAGATGCAGCTAATCTTGCCTAGGAACTTAACCTCCCCTCTAGCATAGAAGGCAATATAGTAGGCGTAGACGTAGTAGATAGGGACGCTATTCTCTACTATATTATTACTAATAGTAGTAGAGTTTATAGCGGGCAGGAGTAGATAGGATTATAAAGGTATTAGTTAATATAGTTATTAATAGTTCTACTTAGCATCGTTAGCCCTGTTATACCCTATACTAGCCTATAAGACACTATTATAGTCTTATATTAGTGTAGCACTAAAACTGTTAAAAAATGTAGAAAACTTAAAGACTTACGAAAGTTGTAGTAGTAAGGTAGAAGAGAAAAGAGTTAAAATAATAGGGGGAATAGCTTATATAAGGCATAGGCGCATAAGCCGCCTAGGCCCTACTAGCACGCCATTATTATTTAAGTAAAGTAAGGGTAAAGGCAAGTTTCTCCATCCTACCTTTACCTGCAGCGCCTAAGTAAAGGTAAGACAAGCTATAAGCTACGCCTTAGGCTACCTACTATATAGTAAACTACTTTAAGCTATAATACTTTATTATAAGCTATAGGAGCCTAACTTAGATTCTCTGCAGTTGTTTAAGGCGAACAACCCTAGAAAGGGGATATTATTAGGCGCTCTCTGCCTAACTAAGCAGGAAGCACTTCTTAGGACTTTAGCTAAGAACCTCTAGTATAAGAGAGGCGACAATTATTCTAAGTATTAGTAGCAATTTGTCTATCTAACACCTGTAATACATCCTTCTACCTTAACCATCTCCACTCGTGCCTCTACTATACTATAGTGCCTAACAATTTAAAGTAGATAATAAAAGAGAGTTTATAGAATACTATTAGGTAAAGAAGCTATAGCTAAGTATAGATAGCTTACTAGGTATATAGAGGAGATATGCGTATATATATAAGAAAGATATTAAACTACTAAAGAAGATCGTCTAAAAGGTAGTAAAGAGGGTATATAAGGATATACTAGTAATAAAAGGAAAGTTTATAATATTCTATCTTCTAGTAATATTAGTATTAGGTATTATAGTTTATAGTATACTAAGTCTAAGTTTTAAAGTATAAATATGTTTTATATTTAGAGAAAAATATATATTTTAATAGAAGCTTAGGTATGTATATTTAAGATTTTCTATCCTATCGCTATCTAATTCTACTTTAATAGATTATAGGTAACTATATATTAAAAGACTTTAGCTTCTTATACATCTAAAAATTTACTTAAGAACGCATATTTAGCTAAAATGCTGCATGTACCGCCATACTCGGTTACATGGTATCTCAGTAGATCAAATCTGTTTGCTGGGTCTATCATCTATGTGCTCGTCGTATAAGTCAACAGGTGCGCTAGTCCGCACTCTTCGCTCATCTCGTGCTATGTAAATTGCTTCGTCAAAACACGAAATCATACGCCCAGAACAATCACATTCAATTGTCATCAGCGTAGCAGATTTGACTAACGTGTCCGTCAGTATACAAATCTAGACGCTACCACATATGATTGTCTTAAAATGGACACTGAAAGAATTACTGAGAGAACATTGACTGTGCTACCTGAATGTCAGCTCTACGTCCACCGGGAAGTGACATTGTTACTGACTGGCATAGCTCTGATACATCGCAGCAACCTGAGAGACGACCATCCAGTACTTAGGCGGGTACTCGATAGTGGTATGCTTTTGCGGAAGCCTCTCCGCCGATAGGCTATCAGGCATACATCAAGCATGATTCCTTATCGTTGCGATACACTCACTATGCACATAGGAACTGAAAACCAGCTTTGTTGAACAGATCCTGTTCTAACCTCTCACATTGGGAACTGATGCGACGATGCTATCTGAGCCCCCACTTAACCATGCCGCGCGACACGTATGCATGTGTAGTTGTACGCCAATGATGGCTTGGAGTCCCCGGAACGAGATTCAACTACTTGTCCTGCAGGAATGAAGATGCTTCCTGCCAATTTTCTGCACGATTAGGTCATTAATTTTGGAGAAGCCAACGACACAGCTTCACTGTGTGAATGACGCAACGTATGCTCATACCCCCAAACAACAACATCAGATCTCCGACGAGTTGAATAAAGTAAGACAGGCTGAGAATTGACGCACTGATGCTATCAATCGAATGCAACTCGGAAATCAGTATCGTATCGGATTTCCGAGGGAGTCGGAAAATCGGTATCGTATCGGGCTTCCGACTAACGGTATCAGATTGACTTCAACCACCAAAATCATCGCGCCCTGTGATCCGTCATCCCGCGTCTTGACTTCAGCGAGTTACAAATGGTTCGTATCTTCTGCCCGCAGACACACTGCATGATATTATCATGTCGGTGACGCTGATTTGTCGACGGTCTAATGGTGTGCTATGTAGAATTATTATTAGCAGCTAGCACAATGGTATTACTGATTCCATCGCTTATAGAGCAATAGAGCAATTGAGGCAGTCGCGATAGGTTAGAGATGCAATTTTGAAATGAAACCTGTGGACACAAGGGCCGCTGCGTGTGGCAAATTTGGACATCTGCCCACCGGGTCGAGACGGAGCCACCGACTCGGAAACCGGCACAAGGACGACCTCGGAGGTCGCCAAGCAATCCCGAAGAGATTCCACTGTTTCAAAGATTTAATATACACCTGGAGTAAACTGGAGAAAGATCCGCTCAGTGGCCCATCATCTCTCTCTGGTTATCATTGTGCTTCTCTTCGTCAGTATGGTTTCCTCAACCCCCAAGTCAGTATCCATTATCGGCGCCAGCGTTGGCGGTCTGACGCTTGGCCTCGTTCTCAAGAAACATGGCATCCAACCGCGATTCTTCGAACTTCGAGAGCCAGGCTATGACTTTGGCGGAGCTATGTCGCTCACACCAAATGCCTTGCGCGTTCTGGATACTATTGGCGCATACTCTCGCATTAAGCCCCATGGTTACAACTTTGAGGCGATGACCTTCTTGACAGATGGGGACCATGAAGTCACTGGCAAACTGTACTTTGGACAGAAGGATGTGTATGGGTACGATAGCATACGAATCACAAGAAAAGTAATCATTCAAGAGCTAAGACAAATGGCGGAAGAGGCTGGCATTGAGATCAACTATGGGAAGAAGTTCACCAAGATCATCAGTGAAGATGCTGACAGTGTTGAATGGGAGTTCGCAGACGGGAGTCGAGAGAAAGATGGAATGTTGATCGGTGCGGATGGACTTCACTCTAAAGTTCGATCATATCTCTTCCCGGATGTACGTCCACATTACTCCGGCTTCATCGGTCTGACATATTGCTTCCCTCGGAGCAACTGGGAGCATTTGGAAGAGACTTTCCCACTCCCATGCTCCATACGTGGAGAGCAAGGTTCCTTCATCATAACGCCTCAGACTCAGGGTGGCAAAGAGATTTTCGTAGGAAGACAGCTCAAGTTTGAGGAACGGAAAGATCGTTCAGGGTGGAGTTCATTATTGGAGAACAAAGACGAGTTGATCGGAATCCTCCAAAAAGATCCCTCGGCGTGGACGCCACTTCTCCAGGCTGCACAAGCACAAGTCAGTACGCCAGAGGCTCACTTCCTGAACGTCTGGCCGTTTTATACAATCCCCGAAATGGACCACTGGCATTCGCCGACACATGGAAGGGTCCTCATACTTGGAGATGCAGCGCATGCAATCCCACCTTCGGCAGGACAAGGCGCAAATCAAGCGTTTGAAGATAGTCACAGCCTGGGAATGCTCTTGACAAAACTGGACAGTAAAGTTGACTTGTTAGGTGCGCTACAAGTGTGGGAAGAGTATAGGATGAGAAGAATGGTTGAGGTGTTGAGATTGACGAATCGCCTCATGACCCTCCGAATGACAGAGGAAGAAAGAGCAAGCATGCCTGAGGATCTCAAATGGGAACTTGATTGGAAGAACGACGCAGGCAAAGCTCAGCTTGGGTGGTTATACAATGTAGATATCGATCGCGATGTTCAGACTTTAGTAGAAACCTTGCACGCACAAGGCACACCTTGAGAAGAGGGGTAGAAGAGCTTCATTTCGTCCACAATAATTCAATGCTCTGTCCCATCATTCGTCGAATGCAATGTGAAACATCGCTTGTCTAGTGGCTCAGACTTCGGATTTGACCAGAAGAAAGAAAGACTACATGTTTCTATGCTCCCCGAAACATTGGTAAACCAGAGCAGGGCGTGCCGTGAGCATGAGCAAGAATCTCGCTAGCATCCTCGCAACTCCCAGAGTGACCATTGCCTCCATATATCGCATTGCGCCCTCACACAGACCGAAAGTCGCCTTTTCGAGTAGAGCGGTTGATTGGTAGGTTTTTCGAGCACGGAGATGATGATGAAAAAAACAGCACGACAATACGCAGGGGGCGTATGATTAGCACGAATCATACTTGGACGTGATAGCGGAGTCGCCCGTCGTATTAGTTGCCAGGGCCGCTGCATACCAGAGACGACCTACTCATAGAATTAAATGATTGATAATCTTGACGACGCCCTCTTAGCGAAAGGAAAAACTGTCCATGAAGTGATTGATTTCACTCCTCCGCCAAGAGAGAATAAATTCGTGCAAGCAAGCCATTTACAACCCGCCACCGCACAAGTACTTACCCACATACCCTTACCTCAAACTCACATTCGACCACGACAAACGACACGGCAACGATTACTCGCTCCTAGTCCTTATGAACGTCGTCAGCGGGATCGACCAATCCACCTACCTGCGCGCTGTAGTGGACCAATAGCAACTCTCCAAGTACCTTAGCACCTTGCACCAAGCCTCATGCCAATGGCCCCGAGTACCCGGGTCGTCATGTGAGGGACACAAGTTCGGCGACACAAGGTACTATTACATTGACATCATCACAAATGATGCGAACTCGGTGTTCGCTCCAAACGTACACGTAACACAAGCAAACGCTAGGCAGCAATCTTATATTGTCAGCAACAATAAACTCTACGCGCGCTTTGACGTGCCACTGCAGTCTTCTAACGCAGTCACGTCCTATTTGATCTGGCCTTGCTTTAGCAAACTTTCATGGCATGGCGCGGCTCGTTCCGGTAGCCCGTTTACGTAGCTGTAAGTGTATGTTTGCGCGGTTGCCTTGTACGCTACGCGACCGGTTTTCAGCCTTTGTAGGATTTAAGCTTTGTACTATAGCTGCATCAGGGAAGATCTGCCAACAGTCACTTACCTTCGATGGTGGCCTTAGTGGCCTCAAATGGCCATTTCCGTTTGCAGAGTCTGTGGCGTACTTAGCAGCAACGCCCTGCAGTCCATGGGTGGACCTACTGCGATGCAAACAGTGGTTCTAGAGAAGGCTAGCTATTTCTGGTACCATCTTGGGGGGCGCCTGCGTGGCTGGTGTTGAGGATCTGCATGGCGCGTCGATCTCGGGACGGGAGGCGCCCAAGTGGTGAGTGCACGATTACGGGGACATCAACAGCGAGGCACCTCTTGCTGTAGGGCAAGCATAGAGCTCGAAGCAGGTCTTGAAGGACTCCTATGCCCTAGATGCGTTGACCGGCTACCACTGTGCCCTGTAGACGTTGCGAAATCCGATCTAGCAATATCCGGCCAGATTACTGGTTCACGGGTTCGGGTCATGATTCTCCATATCTTTACACTAATGCGAACTACCAGCCTGACGTCAGACGTGTAAGGTAGTTGATACACGAGATCCGGGTACCAATACCATTACCATTACTAGCCCCACACGGGTCATTCCCCCTGCAGTTAGTATCCAACACCTAGCACAGACCCCTTTTATCCTGCATTATCTGAAACCCACGGACGAATCACTGGATTGCGTGACGTACTCTCGCCTACCGATGTTACGCCGCGACATGTTGTCAAGTTGTGAAGGATCGCGGAGGGCTTCCTTTAACTATGATAAATGCGAGAAGCGAGTATCCTGTCAGCCGTGGCTCTCACTGATGCCCATCACTACTTGATAACAGCCTCGTCACTGCTATATAACTGCAGCTCTTGCACACTCGAAGCTCGTAAGATGCTCTCTCAAAGATATTCATGCGATCGATGTCGCCAGCAGAAGGTGCGATGTCTTAAGAGCTGGAAAATGCCAGTGGCCTCCGATAGCGGCCAATTGACTTCATGCGAGCGGTGTACAAAGGCGGAAGTTCCATGCGTGTATAGCTGTAGGTTTATCGTTCACTGACATAGTTTATGTCCAAGACTGATCGATACAAGCGAGGCAGAAGCACAGAAGATCAAGGGGATCAGCAGACACCATTCTTGCTGGGGAAACCACACGTATCAGTCAGGATGTCTCAAATTCGAACGCAAGTAAAGATGTTGCGACGAATCTCGACCTCAACGACCTGATGATGTCCTCGCTCGACACGACCATGTTCTCCATGGACGATTGGAACAACGGACCCCCAATCATGTACAACGGAGATGATGATCAAGGAGCTCATGATGGCTCAGTCATCAACTCATCACTTTCTCTGCACGAAGGCAAAGAGACGTTGACCGAACAGCTAATTTCACTGAGCACCCGAGCCCTGGCCGCCACGCGAGACATCGAACGCGAGATCCACACATCGCCATTATCTGTAAATTCGCCTGTTATCAATGAAGCATTTGAGACAGCGAATGCGCTGGTACGCATCATTAACAGTCTAGCGAGCCTCACGGTGGATAATGGGTACGGTTCCACGCAACTTCCCTCACCCGATGATCACGAGCCCCAGCTGCCCAGTGAGTTCAGCACGGTGTTCTTGGCTCTCGCTTCTCATCAACACGTGTTGGCCCTGTTTTGCGCGATTTGCGATTCGATCAAGAGGTCTTCTGGGTGTATTTTCCACGGATCGGGGCCGCAACAGCAAACCTTGCACGGCGTGGGGTCCTCGTCTGCACAGTTTATCATGGTTCTGCAGCTTATTATGCACCTTCTCAATCGAGTAGGTCGGAGCCTCGGTCAAGGAAATCGGAGGGCCCTGGATCAGGCCGAGCTGACGTTGGAGGCCAAGGAAGGGAGCGAACGTCAAGGTATTGTAGATTCCGCTCAGGCGATACTCAGGACCCTACCACAAGAGCACATCAAGCTCATTAAGGTCATTGAAGAACTGCAAACTTACATAGAGGATGGAGTACATTTTTAGATTGGTAGAATGTAGACTTCAAGAGTATTGTGCAAGTAGAAGAGACAGAGGCTTTGTGTGGCGACAGAGTGTGACGTCCGCATCCTTTGTTTTTGGGATGGGGCGAAAGTCACCTGTAAGATTAGCTTACGGGTGTTGTTCGACGAGAGTTTTGTTGTGCTGCAAGAAGGGCCCAGCCTTTCCCAGAGCGAAATGGCCGCAGCTCTCATTAAGCCAAGATAAGAACACGTGCATGCGCTAATATTGCTTATGCTGACTGGAGGTCCTTGGTCGCGTTGCTTGTCAGCTAGTTGCGGCTTATCTCAAGCATATCATATGTTTTGAATGGGGCAGAGATTGACATCGACCAGGATGCATGTAGTTTGTAGTTCTGGAAGAGTACGGTGTACGCGTTGTCATGCGTAAGATGTTCGTAGGCGCTGAACGCCTCACCGGCTCTACACCAACGTCCAGTCACAGTGCCCGGGCGAATGCGAAAAGAGTGAGCAAAGATTGGTAAACGAAGCCGTCACTCAAGCGATCTACCTTGACGTTCAGCCTGAGTCGCATTTACGCCCGTGGAGTGGCGCAATAGCTCCCTGTTCACTTGAGATGCATGCGGACGGTCCAAGTAGTCCGGAGACTGTGTGGGCCGCGACGGGCGGGAGTGGGACGGGGCGCGAGGGCAACTGTGCCGCCCGTCTCGCGTGGCTTGCACAGTAGACAGTAGGTACGAAATGTCATCACCGAGGAGATGCGAGATACAAAATACATCATCTATCGTGGCCCGTACCAGGCAGCCATCAAGCAACTCTCTTCAGGCAGGCACATGTTTCCCCAGATCATCCTGGGCCAGCAAGCATGTGCATCCGTCCTGAGGTGGCCTGAGGTGGACTAGGTCGAAAAGGGCGATACGCGCACGAAGTAGTATTCGGAAGGATTCCAGAGCCACCAATAACACAAAGTACTTGTCGGCTCCAAACATCCCGGTGAAAGGGCATGGAATTGGCTCAATGCGAAGTGCGGCAGCCCAGCTGAAGTCGAATGTGCACTGCAGCAAAGCTAGTCGATTAGCTGGATGCCTATGGACCGGGCCGGCTCAACGCCCAAACCGAGCGCCGCTACATGAAACGCTAAGAAAGCTTCAGTTGCATCGCCCGGCCCCTATCTAGCACCGGGCTATTCTCGCCAAATCATTCTGTTTACTGTACAGTAGTTGTACGTGCATTGCCCCCGTGTACTGTATCGATTGCTTGTTGTACCAAAGGGGTGGGAGATTTCCGGAGTTAACGGGCATTGGTTCTGTGTAGGTCCGTGGATCGTCGCTGGGGGCGTACGCAAGCGGCGTTAAGGGCAGATGAGGCTTAGCTCCATCGCAACAACAGCAAGAGCTACAACAACATTTCATCTCGGCATGCGCCTCCTAACATTGCTGACTGACATTGCCTTTCTTCCGCAATCTATTGTTCTGCGGTTGCGTCGTCAAAAGCGCACAGCTGTGTCTCCAAATCAACCCGAAGCGCCCGGCCTGCACCACACAGGAAACCAACATGTCCCCCTCAAGGCCTTCCTCTCCTTACCCAGCTAACGGCAAACTCGAATCGCATGATCTCGAGCTGGAGAACAAAAAGGAGCAAACTGGGTCCAGCAAAATGTCTACCGGGGCATCCTCTACTGCCAATGACGGAGAGCAACCAGAACTCCTCAAGGATGACAGTGCTCCTGCTGAGAAAACTTCCGCACCTGCGCCGCTCCCTGCTGCCTCATACCCGAAGCCCCTCGAAGCATTCTTCATCCTGCTTGCGCTCTTGCTCGGTATCAGCCTCATGTCTCTGGATCAGGTAAGTTCATCGCATATTCGTCCTTTGCTGATGATTTGCCAGCAGTCAGCTAATCATCTTGAATCAGACTATTGTTGCAACCGCTATTCCTCGCATCACGGACCAATTCCACAAAATCGACGATATCGCGTGGTACGGCTCGGTATACTTCCTGACCATCGGCGCATTTCAGTCGCAGTGGGGCAAAATTTACAAATACTTCCCTCTCAGGACCAGTTTTCTTGTGGCCCTTTTCATCTTTGAAGTTGGCAGTCTGATCTGCGCTGTCGCGCAGAGCTCGACAACGTTGATTGTTGGACGTGCTATCACTGGTGTTGGTGCTTCAGGCATCGCGCCTGGAGTATACACTATTGCTGCCTTTGCCGTTGAGCCTAAGAAGAGAGCTACCTGGATGGGAATCATTGGTGCAGCATATGGTGTCGCAGCTGTACTTGGACCACTCATTGGTGGAGGACTTGCAGATGGCGTGTCCTGGAGGTGGTAAGTGAACGACATTCTGCTATTTTGTCTCTGTTTCATTCGAGGAATATCCCAAAATGGTCTGAACCGACTTGACCTGACAACCCTAGGTGCTTCTACATCAATCTTCCACTCGGTGGTCTCGTCTCCGCCATCATCCTGTTCACCTTTAAGACACCTGTAGCCCATAAACTGGTTAAGGCTACATTTAAGGAGAAGCTGCTGCATATGGACTTTCTAGGAACAACGCTGATAATGGGCGCTTCTATCTCTTTGCTACTCGCTCTCCAGTACGGCGGCGTCAAATATGCCTGGAAGTCCAGCATTGTCATTGGTCTACTTGTTGGCTCTATTCTTATGTTTATTGCACTTGCCATTGCAGAAATATGGCAAGGCGAACGTGCCATGTTAACGCCACGTGTCATGCGTCAAAGACACGTTTGGGTTAATGGTGTATGGGGTTTCTTTTTCGCTGGCTCTTATTTTGTTACGCTCTATTACCTGCCTATCTACTTCCAGAGTATTGATAACGCCAGTCCAATTGGCTCAGGGGTGCGCAACATTCCTCTCATCATCATGTTCAGCATCACCACGTATGCTACGGGCAGAGTTATCACGAAGACAGGTGTCGCAGCTCCAACACTAACAGCTGGATCTGTAATAACGACTATTGCCGCCGGTCTGCTATTTACACTCGACATCGGGACTTCGACTGGCAAATGGGTCGGTTATCAGATTTTGGCCGGTGTTGGATACGGCCTTGCCCTTCAAGTTCCGATCGTCATTGCTCAGGCTTATGCTGCGCCAAGCGACATACCCTCTACGACCGCGATTCAGATCTGTGAGTTCCCCTTCGCCTTGCTTTTAGGACTATAGCAATTCTCCATGTCCTCTTGGTTGTCTGATCTAATTGTTGTTTCTGATAACAGGGTATCGTTCTATCGGCAGTACGTTTTTGCTTGCAGCCGCGCAATCCGGCTTCGCCAACCAGCTCGCAAAAAGACTTGCCCACACTGCGCCAAACGTCAGCCTCGCCCTCGTCACAGCTACAGGTGCCACCGAATTACGACAAGTTTTTCCTGGGTCCGAGCTTAATGGCGTTTTGCGTGCGTACGCATGGGGTATCAAGGTTGCTTTTGCGCTTACCATTGCGGCCTGCGGCATCACTGTCGTGGTGAGCATGTTTAGTAAGTGGAATAATATCAATAAGGTCAAGGCCAAGGCTGCAGGTGCTTGAAAAGTTCGATGAGACAATCATGCAACCAAAGACGTTGGCATTCTCTCGTCATCGAAAACATCCTTTATGGGATAATTTGGGCAGGTGGTCGGGACAGGGAATAGGATCGAGGAGGAACAAATTGATGATGATGACTGGGATGATGTTGGAGGCTGGCTCTCCGACGTGCCCAAGCACAAATTGTCGAGTTCATCGACCTTGTACTACTGTATGAGAATCATCACATAGGCGGAATAATCTACCAGTGACTACTGATTGCATCTTGTCTTGGCTGGGACATGGCCTGCATATGTGTAACTTTTCCAACAGTTTTGACTTAATACATATTCACTTTCAAGATAGTCACAGCAGCATGCTGTGCCTTCAATGCCTGACCTTATGAACGCGGTGCGGCGTGGCCTCTGGTGTATGAAGCGATGTAAATTCGATGTGAACAAGATAAGGTGCGAAAACGTTGTACACATCATCTGACCACCTCTGAAAGTCACGATCAAACCCGACTGAAAAAATGTGTCTCATCTTGTGTTGTACTGAGGAATAGATTGACAAAAGCCATGGAAAAGTCTGATTTCTACTGCTATGGAAAACTCTAAGTTCCACTGCTATAAGAGGATCTTGTCTATCTATGTAGTCTTGCCTCCCTTATAAAGCACAGGCGATATGAATACTTCAGTGCCAGTCCAAGTAGCTTCAACACCTCTTGGCATACCCAAGGCAATGGCCTTCTGCATCCAAGCATCTACCGACAAGACGTCAACCGTGCCAAGCTTCGTCTTGTACATGCCCAGCAGGTTCGATAGCAAGAATCTGTTCTCGCTAACGTAATTGTGGATATCAAACGATTTCGAAGGTGGATGAGCATACGCCTTGGCCATGAACTCCGGCACCACGTCGTCAACGTCGATGATGTCAAGCTCTCCAACCCACTGCTTGGGATCTAGCGCTGGTACAGCGCGCATCTTCATGCAGTACTTATCCAAGGCAACCAGCGGTATCTCTTCGGGTGCATCGGGGCCCATGATGTTGGGGAAGCGGTGGACGACAGCCGGAACCCCGTCTGCTTTCTCGAGCAATAGCTCGCCCATCCATTTGCTAGCGGCATACCCAATGGCGTTCTTCATCAGCGAGTCAGCATCTGATGGTGGCGTGATGCTGGACGGTGGCACCTCATTGAGGTCTACCGTATCCTTTTGGAGCATTGCTACCGATGAAGATGAGATAAAGTGTACAGGGACGTGGCGTGATCTAGCCATAGCAAGGAGCGTCTGAGTCGAGATGACGTTGGCGGTTCGCATTTGCTCATACGACTTGAGATGGGCAACATCGGCTCCCACGTGGATGATCATATCTGCTGTTTGGCAGAGGCGCGTGAAGTCGGCAGTGGAGAGTCCTAGATACGGCTTCACCAAGTCGCCCTTGTAGGTGCGGATCTTTGGGGACTCAACGCGCAGAGCACGTGAGCGGATGCAAAGACAGTGCACTTCTGCAACACTCTCATCGTCGACGAGGAACTGCAGCGTGTGTGTACCTAGAAATCCCGTGCATCCTGTGAGAACGACACGTCGTCCGTGGGTCCGAGGCGCTTCCTTGACAGCATCAGCACCTGCTGGAATGAGGGCGGATATTCCGTCGATGAGCCCGGCCACTTCTGCTTTCCAATCCATCTCCGGATCCTCATTCTTGATTGTTTGCGTTACCGCCTGGGATCCAGAGCGAAGTTTACGCCACCCGACTAGAGCGTCCTCACAGACTCGCGATAGAGTGTGATTGGTTGACATGAGCTTCAGCACAGGCACATCAACACCCAGCTCTTGCAAGAACCACTTGCGGATGCGGACAGAAACGAGTGAGTCGACTCCATGTTCGGCCACGGGCATATCGGCGTCGATCTGAGCGGGGTTAAGTTGAAGCATGTTTCCGAGGGCCTGAGAGAAGCACTTGATCAAGATTGCGAGGCTCTCCTTTGGATCCTCGGTTGCCGCCAATTGAACTTCGACTTTGATGTTGCCATCAGCCTGTTCCTGACCAGCGCCGTCATCTTGCGCACTGCTCTGCACGAGGTAGCATGACAGCCGCGGGTCTTCGTGCCATGCTTCGGTGAAAGTCCTCTTGATACCAGTGATCAGCTCAGATGGCTGAATGGAGTCATGCCGTCCGCACACAATGGCCTTGGCCAACATATTGTGCAAGTCTGTCTCGGCTTGTCTGTCCAGCCGTGGTAGAAGAGACGTCTCAATCGAAGTGAGGTGCTCTCCCTCGGAACGGAAGATGTAGCCAAGCCCTGTCAAGAATCCAATGACGACAACAGACCCTGAAAGTTTGCGTGTGCGCCGCTGCCGCACAAGACTTGACATGTAGTGATTCGCTGCGCTGTAGGCGGATTGGCCAATGTTCCCAACAATCGACGTTGCAGATGAGAGCATGATGAAGAAATCCAAGTTGGCATCTTCGCCAAAGATCTCGTCAAGGTTGCGGGTTCCTGTGACCTTGGGTGCAAGCACTGCTGCGAAATCGTCCCAGGAGGTGTCAATGAAGGGACGGTCCCGAAGCACCATGGCACCATTGATGATACCTCCAATAGGCGGCATATTGGACTTGATCCTTGTGCAAACCTCATTCAAACCTTCTTTGTTCGTAATGTCTACCGACTCAACACGCAGTACGGCTCCTTTCTGGGACATGTAGTCGAACACTCCGGTGGGAACATTAGGATTGCGGCTTGTCAGTACGACGTTGCGAGCTCCTGTGCTCACCATCCATCGAGCAATCGATATTCCAAGGTCCCCGGTCATACCGAAGAGAATATAGGTCTTGTCCGCGGCGAACTTGTTTTTGTATTCGAAAGGATCGGCCTCTATGGAGAACTGGTCTGTGGAGTCATGATCTGACAGCTCCACGCCCGAGTCTTCGGCCGAATCATCAACCGACTTCGCTTTAGATGTAGCTTCTATGCGATCTAGGGGCAACACCCTGGGTATGTAGAGAGCGCCCTTCGCGAGCGCGAGTTGGGGTTCATGAGTCCAGACTATATCGCCAGAGCTAGACTGGTCCATCTGCGTGAGTCTGAGAAGAAGAGTCACCAGCAGGGACGGCTCCAGCGATGCGGGATCGTCTACGTCAAGAAATTGAAGCTGCAAGTCACTACGCTCAGCCAGTAGCGTGCGTCCCAATCCCACCGTGATATTAGCGGGGGGACTTTGACCAGAGACTGCCCCTGAGGTCACCCACAGAACAGCACTAGCGTTGCGGAACACGTCTTGCATAGCTCCAAACCTTTTCTCAGTCATTTTGTCAAAGACAGGGCTATCCAGGTCGCATAGGCAGAGCACGACTGCTCTGACTGGACACTCGATGTCCTCAAGTCCGAACGTCTTACACTCTAGAACAGCCTCGTGGGAGGCAAGGAGTGCCTGCGTACTGGACGAAAGCTCAGACGCTGTGTCATCAACGACCAGAACCTGCTGGAGTGTTTGGATTGGAGGAGCAGAAAGGGGCGCCCGGATGGCCTGGAACGTCTCGCTGGTTGCCTGGGAGATGATGACCGAGCAGAAAGACGGTGTGGAGCTTGTGTCGACACCCGAAAATCCAACGTCTTTGAGCAGTTCGTCCCATTTCTCAAGACTGAGTGTAGGGACCCAGACGCGGCCTTCTTCGATACCCAGGAACCATCCGGGGAGCGTGCCCATGATGAGTTGTATGGGAAGGTGATTGGTCGTGATCTCCAGCAACACCAAGTATCCTCCAGGTCGGAGCAGACGGCGACAGTTGCTCATTGTCTCCTTCAAGGTTTTGGTAGCATGCACGGCGTTGGAGGCTATGACCATATCATACCCTCCCTCTTCGAATCCCTGGTCGACCGGATCATTTTCGATGTTGAGTGTCTTGAAAGTCATCTTGCCCGATTTGCCGAATTTCTCCTGCGCAGGCTCGAAGAAGCCAGGCGAAATGTCAGTGTACATGTATGATGCGAAGTTGTTGCCCGCAGCCGAGATGACGGTCCTGGTGGTTCCACCAGTTCCAGCTCCAACCTCGAGAATCTTCATGCGTGGGTAGCGGTGCACGAGTTGACTGATCATGACGCCCAGGTCTTGGTTGCCGTCGGCAAAGCCAACACCTTCCACATACAACCGGTCGAGCATGTCGTCTTTCAGCATTACCTGAAGCGCGGGCATGATTCCGCGAGCAATGGGCGCCAAGTTCTTACCCACAGCATGTAGAATAAGCATATCGTTGTTCCCCGCAGAGAGATAGGGAGCGCACCATTCTTCGATTTTCTCGCGTGTATCGTTTGCCCACTCTGGCTCAAAATCTGGGATCTCCTTGCCTGCTTCGATCGCAGGGAAAAGATGATCCCTGACCCACTTCATCATGTGCTTTCGGTGTTTGCCCATGAGAAACAGTTCAGCAGGCCTAATCTGCGCTCGAAGCTGTCGCAAGTAGAAGTAGGCCACGCGGACCAATAGTTTCCGCAACGCTTCATCGTCAGCCCGGAATTTTGTCTTCAGACTTGGCTCAATCCCATGAGCCACATCCCGCACCCATGTCTCGCTTGCATAGAGCCAGCGATCCCGGCTCGAGTTCAAGGCGGTCCAGCGGACGCCTTGCATCTGGACTTGGATGGCTGAGTCGGTGGTGTTGAAAAGATCGCAGTTACCCACTAGTCCCTTCGCGTCTGATGACACCAGAGTGCTGTCTGACTTGAGCAAGTTGGGAGAGGTAGGTGCCATATTGATGCGGACACAGTCAATGCCTGTTGGAAGATATACGGTGCCCAGCCTTCCGTCTTCTGGGTACGAAAAGGCGGCTAGAATGCCTTGAATAGATGTATCAAGGACGCAGGGGTGGATGGAACCACGAAGTGACGTGGAATCTGGTGGGGTAGAGACGGATACCACAGCGTGGTTGATATGTCGGTCCACAGATTTGGCTTTGAAATGATCCGAGTAGTTATAACCTACTTTGTTGAGATATGAATAGAACTGTTCCATATTCAGAGTGTTCATAGGGAGTGAAGGTTTGGTGCGGATGCGGAGGTCGTGATCCTGGGATAAGCCAAACAGAAGCTTTACGCTACCGCTGAAATGCGCGGTGAGCGCGCCGACAGGACCGTCCAGCTTGGTCAGGTTGACATCGCCGCTGTAACAGGCCACATCGGCGGTTATGCAATCGTCAGTGACGCCAGTCACGCGTATGGTGAATAACACTTCCAGACCCGAGGAGTCTTCTTGCATGCCCATGGTGCGAAAGATCTCAATGTCATTCATCTCCACAGACTTGAGTGATTGCTGATCTTCTACGAGGCGCACAGCGGCCTCGTAAGCCATTGTCAGGTATCCTGTTGCGGGGAAGAGAACCTCGCCTTGAATGGTATGACCATTCACCCAGGGAACTTCGCTCAACTTTAGGACTTGGCGCCAATGAACTTCTCGTCTATCGTTCTCGCCCAACACGGTTGGGCGACCTAGGAGCTCATGTAATGGCGGACTATTGCGAAAGAGGCGAGATGTCCTCGACTCACGCCAAACCAGGCTATCGTGATCCCAAGGATAAGTAGGCAGATCCTTGAGGATACTGGGCTTCTTGGGGTTGTCTGGCGGCAAGGCCCGTTGCATGCCATCGAAGGTGATCAGAGGCTGTGACGATGGGAAGGACTGCCATAAGAGCCCCAGGCTTTCGGCGAATGCTTCTACCGCATTCTCCCCGCGTTTCAAAACGCCTGAATACGGAAGATTGAGACCTGTCAAAGCCTTGATTACCTCAGAGCTTGGTCCCTTAAGGGCTGGATGTGGCCCCACTTCCAGTGCGAGGTCTAAGACAGAGGCTTCCTCTGATACGGCTCGACCGACTGCCTGGGCAAACTGTACCGTATTAGTCAGATTATCAACCCAGTACTGGCCCTCAAGCTGCTTCAAAGTCTCTTCGTTGTCGAAGGAGCGACTGTAACCGTTCAGCCCCCACACACTGGAGTACCACTTGCAGTTCCTATTTCCCCTGAGAGCCTGCACGCCACATTCGCGTAGAGACTTGAGGTAGGGTTCCGCACATGGCAGCATGTGATGAGAGTGGTATGCTGTATCCACTGCAAGTGTTCGAGCAAAGGTCTTCTCTTCGTCCAGTTTCTCCTTGGCCAAATCGATCAGGTTGGCATCTCCCGCCAGAGTGCAGCTTGTTGGAGAATTGTTCGCAGCGACTTTCAGATTTTCACCGAATTCGCTGCAAAGTGCCAATGCTGCGCCTAAACCTAGCCCAACAGCCATCATCTTGCCGCGATTACCGTCTGGTGCTTTCGCCAGACCAGAGTGAAATCCTCTGTAATAGGCAACACGAATAGCATCTTGAGCATTCAAGTAACCCGCAGCATAGGCGGCACCAATTTCGCCAGACGAGTGTCCAACGACGGCCGCAAAACCAACACCGGCTGCATGAAGGAGATCCACTAAGCAGACCTGGAGGGCAGTGCACAGTGGCTGTGCGATGGTGGCTGTACTGACGCGAGATTTCTCCTTGGATGCAGAGAGTTCGTCAATCAGAGTCCAATCGGGTCGGTCGCTTTCAGGCAGCGTATCAAGGCTGTACTGTAGCTGCTTCATTGTATTGCGGAATACAGATGAAGCATCGTAGAGCTCTCTACCCATGGTTGCCCACTGAGCACCTTGCCCAGTGAAGACACCGAGAATGCGAGGTGGGAGAGAGGCTGGAATTGAAGGAATACGCGCAGTCTTTTTCAGTGCTTCTATGCGCGCCTCAAGCTTCTCCGCAAGTTGTATAGTTGATGTGGCGGCGAAGGAAGCACGGAAAAGGAAGTCAGCCCGCTGGAACAGGGTGCGGGCGAGCTGGCTAAAATCAGTCTCAGGATTTTCTCTTAGCCAGCTGGATAACGCTGTCGCCTTTGCTGCTAATGCTTGCGCTGAGTTGGCAGACACGACGATGAGACCACCTTGCTGTGAGCTGGGTGTGTAGCGATTGTAATTTTCACCCCAGCTCTCGATAATGGCGTGACCGTTCGTCCCCCCGAAGCCGAAGCTATTCACACTCACACGGCGTGGCTCACCGTCGGCAAGAGAGGGCCAAGGGGTCAATGCTGTTGGGACCCGGAGTTGATTTTGAAAGGGTCGAATCTTCGGATTCAACTCCTGAAAATGCAGGTTGCCCGGAATTTGGCCGTGTTGAACTGCCAAAGATGCTTTGAGCACTCCAGCAAGACCTGCGGTCCCCTCGGTATGACCAATAACGGTTTTGATCGAGCCGACCAATAGCTGGCCATCGTCTTGGCTCAGTTGGTTGGGGAAAAACGCGTCATGTATTGCCCGTGCCTCGATAGCTAGTGGGTATCAGCTTCAAAATCTCATTGCCTAGCAAGAGCTGTACTCACGATCGCCTGCGGGAGTGCCAGTACCGTGAGCCTCAAAATATTGAGGACGATCGATGACCGAGTCCAGTCCACATCTTCTATATGTGTCCCGAATAAGCTGGGCTTGTGAGTCTGCACTCGGCATTGTTATTCCTATATAATAGTTAGTCCAGTTCGCAACAAAACAAATGACAGACTAACCCGGTGTTCGGCCATCTGAGTTGACGCCGGTTTCTCGGATAATGCATTCGATATGGTCACCATCAGCGATGGCTTGGCTGAGAGTCTTCAGAATAACGGAGGCGAACCCTTCGCCTCGGGTATATCCATCAGCAGAGGAATCCCACATGTATGATCGCCCGTTAGGAGACAACATGTTGAGCTTTGACACTTGTCAGCTTAAGTCACGGCATTGGGCTCGATGAGATTATACAACATACATTTGAATAAGCGATGAAAAGCTCTGGTCCAAGGATGAGATTAGCACCTGATGCGACGGCCATGTTAATTTCTCCACTTCGCAGAGAAAGGACTGCCTGATGTAAGGCAACGAGTGATGATGAGCAAGCCGTATCGCACGCCCATGATGGACCCCTCCAGTCAAAGAAGTAGGAAATACGGTTGGCCAAAATCGCCATGGAACCTCCAGTTGCGTAGTACTGTGGTAGGCTGTCAAGGCCACGCATCGAAACGAACTGGTAGTCGAAGCAAGTTGCCCCAACAAAAACACCAGTAGACGATCCTTGCAGCTGAGGAATTGAATATCCTGCCGATTCTACGCCCTCGTAGACGGTCTCGAGGAGGCACCGTTGTTGGGGGTCCATCGCCTCGACCTCTTTGGGGCTGATGTTAAAGAAGTCACGATCAAAGAGTCGCGGCTCATCCTGTAGAAGGTAGGCATATTTCGTATTCGTGCTCTGTTGGTACAGCAGTCAGATAT
Source organism: Nothophoma quercina (assembly GCA_021642125.1). Taxonomy (NCBI): domain Eukaryota; kingdom Fungi; phylum Ascomycota; class Dothideomycetes; order Pleosporales; family Didymellaceae; genus Nothophoma; species Nothophoma quercina. The sequence goes on along the minus strand of JAKIXB010000032.1, from coordinate 448,021 downwards.
CAAGTTCAGATTTTGACATTCAGATTGAATGTTGTAGTCGTACCCCATGATGTTGACTATTCTCGTGATAGAATGTCTTCGGATCAAATCGACTCGGCGGGATTTCCCTTACGAGATCTGGAGGGTTCTTGAGTACCTCCCAGAGCTTTGAGGGAGAAGTAGCACCGCCTGGGAAGCGGCAAGAGCTCCCTACTACTGCAATGGGCTCCTTGAGCGGACTGGCGCGGGTTTCGGGGTAACTGCCCATTGTGACAGGAATGTTGCATCAACCGGTTTGATGTTGGTACAAAACTTGGTTATTTCTACTTGTTTGTATAAAAGCTTAACTTTAGATGTGCCAAGTGCGACCGTGATGGGGTTTCGAGGTAATTAGGAAAGGTAAATATGGCCTCGTCAATTTCTGCTTGTACAACTGGTCCGCTTATATGTCAGGCATGTGGAGGTCAACGAGCCGCTATAGCTACAAGCCTATCGCGGCAACTTTGGTTCACCTGCCGAGGGTTGCGATACTGTTCGGACATTCGGTGTGCTGCCGGTCGGCGATCTGGTCCGATCGGTGCTGCATCACGGTCTAAACCGCGTAGAATACGTTGTCTCACCTCATCTCTCGGTACCTAGATACTTGAAGACCTACGGTGTAAGCATTCGAAATCTCCGTGTTTCAAGTCGGAAACTTGGACCTCAGTTAGGTAGGTGGCGGGTGGCGCGGTCTAACATCAGCGACGCCGGAATTCCGACCCGTCCGACCAGCTTAACTTACACTTATCTCGTGTCGAGGCTATGAATCAAAATTTAGGTGCGATAAATTCACTCATATTCCTTGGATCTCTATGCAATATATGCAAGTAAACAATGGCACCACCTCCACGCGAAAACTGCGAGTTCAAGACACTCGATGGCACTATACTGCGCGGCTGGTTGTATCCAGCCGAGCAGCGCGGACCTGCGATGATCCTTTCTGCAGGCGTACGTTGAAGCTCATACCTGAACTCTAGCCAGAAAACGGTTCCCTGATGTTTCGTCATGTAGTTCAACATGCCTAAAGATGTCGTTGTTCCAGACATTGCCGAATGGTACAACAAGCGCGGATTCACCTGCCTTATCTTCGACACATTCGGTATCGGTGCCAGCGATGGCGAGCCCAGATACGACGTACGTGCTCTCTCACCTCATGCGAGAGCTTCCCTGTCCAGCATAAGCTGATATCTGACCTCTGTGACAGAGTCCCATGCAGAGGCGGGTCGACGATTTCTGCGACTCGGTTACGTGGCTATCACAACATCCTCTAGTTGACCCAGAAAAGATTTCGGTTTGGGGACTCTGTTTCGACGGCAACATTATGCTCGCAACGGCGGCAACAGATCGCCGGATTGCAGGCGTTGTAGCGGTGGCGCCCATGATGGATGTCACTGGTGATCCCGAACGCCGAGAAGCCATTCTCGAACTCGCACAAGCAGACCGCGCCGGTCAACTAGCCGGCGAGGAGCCCATTTACTTGCCTCTAGTTGACGAAGATGGTTGTACGCCCATGAACCAATTTCTAGGCAACTTCTTCGAGACTATGGATTCGATGAACCTGCCCATTGAGAACAAGATTACTGTCAATACCTATATGCGATGTCTCAACTGGAATATTCTACACTTGCTTCCAAAGATCAGCCCTACACCCGTCATCATGGTCACGCCTGAGCTAGACCAGGTTTTCCCAGCGTCGAGGCAGAAAGAGGCATTTGATATGATGCTTGAGCCGAAAGAACATCACCTTATCCTTGGAAAGCATCACTTTGACTGGATGTTTGGGAACATGGATGAAGTTTTTCAGGTACATCTCGACTTCTTGAAGAAACACCTGAAGTTCTGAGCCATTTCAAAGCCGTGAAGAGACATGCCTGTGTGTCATCTCGCTCTTACTACAGCAAGGATAGATCGTTATGACTTTACTTTCCGACACCTGTCGGCTCCAAGGCTACAGGGTTCAGGTCCATACTATAGTTGATGATAAGAATCATGCTACAACGAGAAAATCGAAATTCAGTACTCTGTTTGCCTGACTTATGACATCTTACACAATGGAACTCAATGTATCGCATCAACCATTGTACACAAGATCATGCACCATGCAGGCAGCGACTAACGAGCAACCGAAACAGTAGATGTGTACTAGATCATCACCACTGGGTGATACTGGGGTTGGCACTCGTGGCTACATTGGCTTCAGACAGTTCGTACTTCTGGTGGGGCGTTAGCTTCCCATCACGGTCGGACAGCCTGCAGTCACGCCCACACAGGGCGTGTAGTCTCGCCTCTGGATTGACTATGCCCCTACGAAGAACAGTATACACGTCCTGGACACCATAGATCTCGACTCGTGAATATCCTGACTGCTTTTTTCAGATTGGACGCCCCATTTCTATTTATCAAGTTCTTTACACACATGGTACATCAGCCTGAGATAAATCCTCGAAGGTAGACGCCCAGACCGATAAACATACCGCACTTCGTCACGAAACTGGCTGTAAAGCGAAAGATTGACATATTATGGCAGGCAAACCATTCTACACAACAGATACATAGCGTTTTAGACGATGGTATGTCAGAACAGTACTATCGTTGTGATTGCAGACTTCAGTGAATCAGTTTACTTTTGATCACGCACCTTTTTCACTAATGTTTGATAAAGTCTCGTATCAATGCATTGCAATGAATGAGCATTTGGGAAGGCATAACGATGATCCTAAATATGACTACGCAACAATTAAAGGCACAACCTGTCTTTTGGCTCGCACATTTCCGATGCGCAAATCATTCACATATGTAGGGATGTTTTCCAAGCCAGCGTCCCTGATTTCCAAAGGATGATGTTTGATTTTCCCATCCCTTAACAGTTTCTCTGCCAGCTGGAACAATTCCGCCCCAAACTTCCTGTGTGCTGGGGTGCTGGGCCGTCCGTACGACCCCTGAATCATCACCGGCAATCCTGTAACCGTTGGAGTCATCAGCCAGTCGGCACGAACATCGCGCCGCGTGTATTTGACAGGAGTTGTGACTGCTTCAAGAGCGACATAGCTGCCACCAGAAGATCCAATGGCCTCGTAGCACATGCGCATCGTTGACTCGTCGGTCGCACAATCCAGGACAAAGACCAGGCCATTGGCTGTGTATTCGCGTATGTCGGCACCGCAGGTGGATGACTTGTAGTCGAAGCATGTCGCTGCACCGTAGCTTTCGCAAAGTGCATTATTCTTGGGTGAACAGGTGACTATAGGAGTATAACCGGTACTGCGATCATCGAAGTCAGCGGGGTAGTTCTGAGTTGGGTACCCTTGTCGAACACTACTAGTATGTAGTTCAAGGGGACCGGAGCGCTGTACTCACATTTTCAAAAACTGAGTAGCCATGGTTCCGGTCGCGGTCGCACCCCCAGAGACAAGGACAAATGAAGGCGTATCCTCATCGTCGGATTGTGGGCGCGACATGTCGAGGTTCAGCCCCGGTGCTTGAAAAAGAGCAAGCCCAGCAGTAGCAATGGCAAGTCCCATTGAGGTTGCCTGCTCGAAGGACGTATTCTCGGGAATATGGCAGCTCAGGTCCTCGTACGCCAGTGCATACTGGGCGAAAGCGCCCGCCGTCTTATCTGAGGCGTTGAGGCCAAAGGTAACGGCAAGAACACGGTCGCCCTCCTTGAACCTTGTGATGCCTTCGCCCAGTCCCACGACAGTGCCAGCAAAGTCACATCCTCCGATTGCACCCGGCGTATTGGAAAAGTCTACAATCTTTGCGTCATATGGGTTCAAGGCGACTGCATGGACTTTACACAATATCATTCCTGATCTTGGACTGGGAACCTCGAAATCATCCGCTAGCCGGTAGCCGCCGGACTCGCTGCCTACAAGGGCTTTCATCGTTGGGCCAGCTGAAATTGTTGGCGAGTCTTGTGTTCTTGTGTGCAACAGAAAAGGTGGACGAATTTTTGGAGAGATCCCAAACAAAAAAGGATCAAGATATCCTCAATACAGTAGCTAGTCCGGCGTAAACCAAGATATAATTCCCTAGTGTCATGTTCCTCTGTCTGTAATCTGAAAGTACGATCAGTCGGTCTCAACTTTGGGACCTGGTGATGATGGTCCTTGGCGGGAAACCGATCGGAGCGCCGACTGGAAAGCCGACTCGGAAGCCGAGCCGACCACGGATGCAGATCAATTGCCTCAGATACCTACGAGTAAAAGTGTCGGTCAATGCAATGTATTCTTACAAGCATGTGTCATGAGGACGAAGGGTCCCTTTCCTTCACCGGCCCTACGATGGCAATCACTGTAGAGAAAAGCGAAGTCGCTTCGGGACTGTCTGTCTCCTTCTCCGGTAACGCCAATACTCTAGATATACCTGTAGAGCCACTTTCCCTTATACTTAGTTCAACATATGGCTTTAAATTTGTATGTACGTGACGTCAAGGATGCGATCTTGATTCTCTTGCGTGCACCCTGTTGTTAATATCCATCTGGCATGGAGCACAGATCGCGAACACAATCTTTCTGTCGAGCAGGATAGATAGATGCAAGATAACTTCGCTGCAAAATTACTGGTAGAGGAGCGAGTTTCTGTGCTTGTTGAAGTGGTATGCAGATGGCGGCGGTCAGGAAAGCTCATGAACAACAGGCCGGCCACGGGTCAGTGCTGTCCGATAATGGCCGTGTTTTCTGGGGAGAGCACAGTATAAGCATAAGTCTCCTCGTCTGAGACTTTCTCTCTCTGTAAGACATGTCTTCACAAGCAGAATGGCGTCGATGTGTGAGGCGCCAACTGTATAGCTCGCCGTTTATGAGATGGCCAGGCAGTTAGATAGACCCGTTGGTCCAAGGTGACGGAAAATTCGTAGATACTATCACCTTGCACCACACAGACTACGATGCTGGGCAAGCTCAAGAGTCATCAAGCTTGAAGCTTATGTGTAAGTAGCTATCAAAGCAGACCATCGAAGATCAGCAACGGAACGCGGCGGATGCGCTGCAACGAGTCGGAGCTCGAATTAAGCACGTATAAGACAGCAGCAAAAGTGTTTCCTGTACTATGTTCGCTCACTACAATCTCGTGATACATGTTCCTCTACCCTCAAGGTTGTACGCTCAAGGTCTTCACCAAGTCCTTAACATCGCGATCAATGTCTACAGTGTACAACCATTTCAACTCCGACTTGCCCGCGTCGCTCCCATCGATATCAAACCTCATGGTCTCCGGCATACTCAACCTTTCCTCCTCTGTCATCCTGAGCGTCATAACGCGATTAGTCAGATGCAGCACTCTCTCCATTCTCTTCATCCTGTACGCTTCCCAGGCCGTCAAAGCGTCCAAAAGGCTTATTTTGGTATTCACAATATTTGCCAAGAGTACCCCTAAGCCATAACCGTCCTCGAGCGCTTGATTCGCCCCTTGACCTGCAGGAGGCGGTACAGCGTGCGCTGCATCTCCAATGATCATGGCTCTCCCTCCTGGTGAGTGCCAGCGATCCATTCTAGGGACGGTATAGAATGGCCAGAGATGTAAGACCTCGGTCTCGGGACTCGTGACCAGCTTCTGTGCGGCTTGAATAAGAGGTGACCATGCCTCGGGATCCTCTTGGATTATGTCAATGAGCGCCTGCGAATCTTTCGTTAATGTGTCCCATCCAGCTCGATCTTTATTTTCGTACTTCAGCTGTCGTCCAATGAGGAGTTCCGAGCCATTTTTCGCTTGAGGAGAGATGATAAAGGAGCCCTGCGATCCTCGCAGAGATAATGGAAGTGGCAGATGCTCATCAATGGGCAGGAGGGTGCTTGGGAAGTGATACGTAATGGCCAAGTGACCCGCGTATTCGGGTTGCATGCCGGGGTATAGATACGATCGCACCTTGGAATGGATACCGTCCGCACCAATTAACATTTCAGCTTTCTCCCGAGTACCCTCTGCAAACTCAAATTCGACGCCATCGTCTTCACTAACAACCTTGGTGAACTTCTTGCTGTAGTCGATTTCAATGCCAGCTTCGATCGCCGCCGCCTTCAGCTCCCGGTTCAACAACTCTCTGGTAACACGCATTCCATCATAGCCATATGTGTCTTTGTGTCCAAAGTATAGCTTTCCCGTCTCGTCGTACTCAGGGTCAGTCAAAAACGTTATAGCTTCGAAGTCATAGCCCTGGGACTTGATACGATCGTACACGCCGATAGAGTCCAAAACACGGAGACCGTTCGGAGTTAGTGAGATCGAGCCACCAAAGTAGTAATCTGGATCCCGAAGTTCGAAGAACCGTGGTTGGATGCCGTATTTCTTGAGGACGAGACCAACTGTAAGGCCACTGACGCTTGCCCCAATGATGGCTACGGACCTGGGAGCTGCTGACAAGGAGCTCATATCGGTGAGTAAGATACAGCTGAGCTTAGAAAGCTTTGACCGATCTCTGAAACGTACGTGCAAGAGCTTGAGTTAAGGCGATTGAATGTCGTAAGCTATCCCCTCAATTATACTTGAAGTGCGTCTGGACCCTGAGTCGGTAGCTCGGTGTGATTACGGTAGGTAGGCTAATGCTCAATTTCCATGACTCTCCCCCGCGCCGGTGCCCATAAAAGAATGGCACAAATATATCGGTCCTTAGTGGTAACATCAGGCGATCGGACCTGTCGGAGCGCAAGTTGAGCAAATCTATTGCCGTACAGATCGTGGTCTTCCTAGATCCTGTCGGTAAGCCGATTCCGAGATTCCGATCCTCTCGGAGCGCGACCTCACTGCCGGACCGCGTTCAATACGACAAACACTATTGCCATAAAGGCTCATTATCTCCAGCTAGATTGTATTTATACAATCCCATTCGAAATCCTGCGTTATTGGTCGAGCACGGAAACTTTTGTTTTCTGTACATTGCCCTCTTCTCAAAGTCATCAAGCTACTACTTCGTCCTTTCCAACTTCTGACAGCGTCATGACTACTGAAAAAGAGCATCGAGACATTGAATTCAAGACCTTCGACGGTTTGACGTTGCGTGGCTCCCTGTACGTGGGTCCCAAAGATGGTCCATCTATAATTGTTAATGGCGCGGTACGTTACCAACACCCCGCAGAAAATCTGCTCAAACAGATGTACTCAAACTTTTACTCACTCGAAGCTGATCTTCTTGATAGTTCATGTGCCCCAAAGAGATTTTCGCAGTCGCCATAGCGTCATGGTTTGGACGTAATGGAGTGACAGCTCTAGTCTACGACGCCCGTACCATAGGCGAGAGCGATGGTCTCCCGCGAACCGACCTGGACCCGCAAAAGATGGCCGAGGATAATTCAGATGCCGTCACCGTAGGTACTCTCTTGCTTTTGCAGCTTCGGTTGCGTTTCATTCCATGGCACTGATGCTAGCCTACAGTTTTTACTCAACGACGGCTGGGTGGACCCAAACCGCATCGCCGTGTGGGGCTTCTTCTACAGCTCAGCCATAGCCATTGAAGCCGCCGCGTTTGACAAGCGCCTCAAAGCCGTCATATCACAGGGCCTAATGCCTGAATGGTACCTGCACGAGGACGACCACGAGGAGCTCGTCGCCCGCGCGGTCGAGGATCGCGCAAACCAGCTTGCCGGCAAGCCGCCGGGCTACATTCCCCTGCTTAATGAGAAGGGCGAGCACGCGCTCTATTTCAAGTATCTAGTCAACATGACACCGGACCAACAGGCGCACTTGCCCAACTGGGTCATTGGCGCGAGGAAAACCGCGCCGAATTTCAGGGACAGTTTGACGATTCAGAGTTTCTACAGGCACGCAAAGTGGAAGCCTGTGAATCTGTTCAAGTCTGTCAGTCCAACGCCCGTCATGATACTGGCACCGGAGAATGACGAGATTGTGCCGTCTGAGTATCAGAGGAGCATATCTGATAGTCTGGACTCGCCGCAGAAGAAGTTCCATATTGTCAAGAATAGGGGCCATTCGGACTTTTTGAGCGTCGACCTCGATGAGTTGCTGACTCCTCAGCTACACTTCCTCAAGGAGGTTTTGAAGTTCTAAAATGAAGAGGTGATGAGACTGTCACGGTCTATGCCCTTTCACGAGGGTTGCAAACTGGTTTGATTCCTGGAAGCTACATAGCATGGATGTACGTTCTCTCGGCGCGTGATTGTTGGTGGCATTAGAGGCCCCCATCGCGAGGCTGAACCTCATGCATCGTTCCAGAAGGCATCCCAGACTAGAAACCCCTACAGTGCTAGTATCAAAGCATTCTAATAATAGACCTTCTGTAATACGTTAGGTAGTAGCAAGTAAATATAAAGAATGATTTGCTATTACGTCATTGCAACGCCTCTCGAATTTAGGAGCGGGGGAACATCGCCTCCTGTATATACGCTGCTGTGGTTGCATTCAACCTACCGACTATACACCGTAACAACGCTAATAGTGCTTGAGTGTGCGCATTGTCGTGACTCTGTCTGATAAGCTCCACAAGTAAGAGATATGGCTACCAGGGCGCAGGTTTTCCCGCAGCTCTGCGATATTTGCGACGCTATCGATGTTGCGACGTACTTCCTGCCACCTCGCCTAGAAGATGAGCGTTCCTGGAACGACGTCCGCCAGGTTACGTACAGGGAGATCATCGTAGTTTTAGAGTACCTACTAGGGTTAAGCTCTACTCTATAGAATAAGTATCTCTAAGGCTCTACTATAGAAAGTTGATACTATAGACCTTAGTACTAGAGCTATTTTTATTAAATCTTTTTATCTCTTGCTTACATAGAGCTTTTAGCAGCTAGCTCCCTATGGACGTTACTACTTTAACTAACAAGCCTATTAAGTACAGAATATCTAAAACTACTATATTCCGCAGAATCCTATAGGCACGAAGTAACTAGAGTGACGTAATTGAGCTGCAGAACGCTTTTGGAGCCGACCTGAAGCCTCCCAGCGCCATAATCCCATAGTGCCCCTGTGTTCTCGATCCTCCGTTCCGGTGTCTTGTTTCGGGGACTGGCTGTATGTCTTTACAAAGGCCCAAGACTTCTCACTAAAGAGTCCTGATGACTTTAGGATAGAGATTGGCGTAAGGTCTACGGCTTCATTATCCTTGGCATCTGGTCCATCGATGCTAAAGATCAAGCAGATTAGTCGGCCAGTATCCTTAGCCATTTGTGTTGAGCCAACGCTGCAATCAAAGTAGAGTTCCCATTGCTCACGGACCGAGACCGCGTACCGGTCAATGTTTCTGACGTGGACAGCCATGAACAAAGTGTACTCGTGGGTATCGTTCTGCTCTCTGAACAGAGTCTCAAGCCTCACGATCCGAATATTTCCCGGTAGAGGCAGGACTTCGATCTCTATCTTGACGGGCTTCTTTTTGGAGACGTAGTCAAGAACCAAACCAGTTCTGTTCGTCGGGTTGGTTTTGTCAAGAAAAGGCATGATGCGCTTGATGATCCATCCAGAAGAGACCGTAAGGTTGATTTGGCAGTCCTTCAACTTCAGACGCTGTGATCTGTGCGTGATTGACCGTTGAACGTGATTGAACGCGCCCAAGAGATTGAGTTCGTACGAGCTATGTCGGAGTCAACTATATTATCCCTACTTTAGGCAACGAGGCATCCTATGACTTACGGCAAAAGCGTATTTGTATCGAAGTTAATCTTCTTCACTAATGAGCTGTCGCCCTTGAGTCGTTATCAGCAAGGGATGATCAAAGTGCGTGTTCTCATTACCAGATTCGTACTCAGAATCGCATGCAGAAGCGATCTTGCAGCGCCTATCAGACTGTCGTAGTATCCAGATAGCACTTGTGTCTTTCCCTCCAGATAGGTAGACTGTTTGCGTCCGAGGGTCTGCGTGCCAGTCTCATCCTCCAACATCAGCGAATACTCTAGAACTAGGTGGGTCCATGCTTCTCGAATTCGTCGTTTGAGGGTTACCATATCCTCAGCGGCCTTCATATCAGAGATAGCTAGACCCATCTGGTCACCCAATCGTGTGAGAGTCTCAATGAGACGTAGTCGCATTCGATCGTCGATCTCCACTTGTAGTATGTTCGCCGCTGTGCTGAAAATCTCGAATTCACTTCGCCTGTAGTCAGTCCCCTCAAGGCCTTCACCGAGATTGGTAGGCCGCATGTATTCATTGCCCTCCACCATCGCCTCGGCCAGATGGAGATAAATCTCCAGTACTGGCTTCTCGTAGTCTACAGTCATTCTGTCTCCCTGTTTGAGCAAGCCTCGGAAGCCGTAGACTTTGTCTCGTGGCTCCTGACACTCGTTTAAACAGAATGTCCAAAGCAAGTCCGCGTAGCTGTAATTCCGCCCAGATAGAGCGTGTTCGGCGAGCCAGGCAACCTGCACAGGAACAGCCTGTACAACATTGGTGGAGAGTGTCTTGAGTCGTGATCCGCAGAAGCGCTGCAGTACTTCCCATGTCAACGTTGTTTCCCCACACATCACACGAATGTACTTTGCTAACATAACCTCTTGCACGATCCAGAGCCTTCTCCAGTAGGGTTTTCCGAAGAACCGTTCTAGAGCGTGCGGTGAGATACGATCCAGCTTATCATCGTCATTGAAGTGCAGCTGCCGCAAAGTAGCCTTCCAATAAGTATGCATTTATCCCATACTATAGAAGTAGAAAGATAGAGAAGAGAAGCTATCTCCTCTTATATAAGATACAGTAGGGGTTGCTGAGCCTTAGTTAGTGTGCTACGTGAGCAAGTCCCAAACGTAGTCTTGTACACTCAGGGCTTTGGTCCATAACAAACCGGCGTTGTTACGATGAGGCATTGCGTGTTGAGTGAAGTTTGGAGGGGTCCTGGCAAAATCTGGCCACATAGCCAGGAAGTACGTCATAGAAAAGTCGTAATGCGAAGATAAAGTAGCTAGCTTAGTGGTTGGCGGGATGCACGCACATTAGGGTGCTGGACGGCCTGCGCATCTTTCGTCCTCGACGGCACCCAACATGCTGTGAGCGCCAATCGTCATGAGCGCATGTGGCCCCGGAGCCATATCTTTGCTATCAAGGACGCACAAGCTAGTACTGCAGGGTGCATTCTGCTGCCCAAACGCTTTTTCAAGCAACGCAGGGCGCGCTCGTTGGTATGCGACTTCATAGCAATCAGCAAAAGCCTGCCACAGAGATATTGGGAGATGCCCAAAGAGATGCGGTGTTTCGATGACGATGTGTACGGAGGTGCGGATAGCGATGAGAGCTGGGTTGTGAATGCTATGATGATTGATAGATTGGAGGACAGCATAGCTGTAAGGATTGCAGTGGGTGTGATTCATGAGGATGGCTGGAGATCGGCAGCGCCTGAGACTACTCTCGTCAAGCTAGTTTAGCCTCGTCACCTACCTAACTTCCAGCGAACGCTTGGATTCCAGGCCGATCGTGATCTTAGCGTCCATCCGCTCTCCTGTTTCTCCCTTTCAGGAGATATCGTTTCTTCCGTTCGGTTATTACACTTTCTATCAGATAAGCATGGTATAAGAGAGATAACACTAGAAACTTGTGCCTCTTATTTGGCAAGCGAGAAGCGACTCCAAACATCCTGGACATCAGTGAACACCAGATTTTCCCACGCCACCTCGTCAGAGTATTCTCTAGTATTCAGCATCAAAGCCCAGTCGAGTTCAGACGCACTGTACGCAATGGCGCGTGCGCCAGCCACAGTCCCATCCCGATAGCTCCAAGGCGCGCGACCTCCGAGACCATACACACTGTTGCTTCCGATGAACTGAGAAATCGTAGCAGCAGAGGCCTTTAGGCCAAAAGCACCAATCGCCTCCTCTTTGATTGATCCGTCTCCGCCATTCGCGCTCGAAACTTTGTCGTCTGAAAGCGGTACCAGTGCAGAGATACCCGTGAACTTTGTCTCTTGCACAATGGGGTCTGACTTGTGCAACTCAGCCGCTGTGCTCCAGAGTTCAACGTCCAGCCCTGCAAGCACGTTCTTCTCGATGTATGAGGAATATGTCTCCCCAGTCATGTTCGTGATGACATAGCTTAAAAGCATGGTCCCGTAGTTTGAGTACACGCTCCTGTCCCCCGGGCTGAAGTCCAGCGGCCGCGCAGCTATGTACTCGATGAGCTGGCGCAGTGTGGCAGGCGTGGCTTGGTTGAGAGATTGTGCAACGGTCGTGAAGATGAAGCCTATATCTGACGACATCGAGCGATCGAACCCGGCAGTGTGGTCCAAGAGATGTTGGACAGTAATGTCCAACGAGCGTTCGTCTGCGGGCGCGTTGTATCCGAGGAGCGGATAGACGTGGGTGGTCAAGTTCAGTCGACCTGTAGAGATAAGATGATCTGTTGCTGCGTACGTGAAAGCCTTGGAGACGCTTCCAAGAAGGAATTTATCCGATGGCTGGACAACGGCGCGGTCGTTCTCGGCCCATGTGTACGCGCGTGAAGCGATGACGGTCCCGTTGACTGAGGCGGCGACTTGAGCTTGCCTGACGCTGTTACCTCTCATGAACTTCTGCATGACTTCATCCAGAGCATCGCGGACTCCAGCGTTATCGTCGAAGCCGGTGACTGTGCCTGTAGTGTGCCACTCGCGTTCAAGAGGCGTTGTTCGCTCGGCGAAGATCACAGCATATCTTGCTTCCGCTGCTCCCGCGCCTGAAATGTGAATGGGATACATATTCTTCGCCCTTTGTTTAACCATCTCCGAATCCAGTTGCGATGCGGTGAGATCTGTGAGGGTGGTCCACTGCCCAACACTCGTGTCATCGAAAATCGGTGTAAGGATCTGGTCTTCCGAAACGTCAATATAGACCGGTCTCCAATATCTCTTCGAAGTCTCAGCAGATTCTAGAGTTTTGTAGTCGTACACAAACGAGTCTGTTTGGTACCAGACGGTTTGTTGGTGGTTCGCTGTGTTTTCATGCCCGAGGATGCAGTACTGGCGCTCGTTCGGGACTCCATACATGCTCACACTTTTGATGGTCATCGGTACATCCATGGTCGCATTCTCGTAGGCGTACGGGCTGTCAAGACCACACTGCTGGACCCAGGTTCGGATCGAAGACATCTCTTGCATCACTCCGGCAAACAGCGCATCGGAAGCGGTTCCAGAGGCGGAAATATGTGTAGAAACATATCCACTGGCTCTCCATTGATCTAACCACGCATTGTAGGTGGTTTCGTTGGCGCCCACTATAGTCTCGTATGCGTTGCCGTCCTGCTTCGTCCAAATGCCGGCATATTTCGCATCGGTGTGCGAGCCATAGATACTTAATGACGTTGGCCGGTATCCCTCAGCTTTCAATTTTGCGATCTTTTCCCCTACTTCGGCACTGTTGATGTCGTAGAATAGGCTCTGTTCAATCGTCGCATTGCGTTTAGCAAGCGCAAATCCTTGATCGTCGGTGGGATATGGGGTAACGAATGCTGCCAAAGAGAGGCAGCTTGCCAGATTTGAAAGAAAAGACCGGGAAGTATACATCGTGGAAATGGTAGCAACTCGGTCAGAGAGCACTGCTCATCGCATTTAACAGACAATCCAAAAACAAGTCTATGCACACGAGCGCATTGCTGCATACCAATTTCGCAGCACGGTCCAACTGTTAGATTTGCGATACGAACATTTTCGTATATTTTGTACCCCGAGTTCTCCGAACAATTCAATGATCCTACGTGAGTCAGCGCGAACGTTCCACGATCCGCAGATGAGGGTTGATGAAGACCTGCATGTCTCCACAAGATCAACTCCTTCTTGACAGCCTCAAATCGAAAGGTAGTTTACCAGCTAAGGATTGCCAATATGTTCCTCGAGCTGTACCTCGGAATGACTTGCTTAGCGCTAGCGCTAGATGTAACGCCAGTGTTTCCAAGCCCCTTGCTAGTGCAGATCTACATCGACAGTTATTTTCAATCTCAAACGGGTGCTAAGATCTTAGCTAGCCATCACCGACGGATATGCTAAGTAGCACGCAATACTTAGTTTGTTTGCTTAAAACTAATGGTAATACGCATATTAGTATGCTATGCACTCTTCGTCTCTATTGCATCGAGCTTGAAGTATTCGCCTTGGGATTTTTGCTCGCTTGGTCCGTTGCAGTCCCACCACCCTAGCCTGAATCTTGTATCATCCCACACTTTCTCTGCCTCGAGCTCGGCGTCGGTCATCCACTGCGCGCCGCTAGGCAGCACCTCGTCACTCAGCATGTGCGACTTGCCAGCAATGAGACTCGCGGCTGCAGCGATCGAAGCGGGGTTTTTCGGCACGACCTTGCGCGTGTCCAGTAGGAAGAATGAAACTGCGATACACAATGCGATCACAACAAGAAGACCGTCCAGTATACGCGTCGACACTGCACTCTGCCGAAGCCGGTACACGTTCGGGTTGGTCAAGGTTGCGTTGACCTTTGGTAGCTGCGCAAGCGCGGAATTGTCATTTGTTGACACACGAATCAAGCCGGCCGATTGAGCAGTGACCGTCCGGTGGACATGCTGGAGCTTATCCATCATCGTTGCGAAGCCTTCGTTGTTCATGTAATCATGCATGGGAAAGTCATTGAGAAGACCGCGATGTCCCAAGCCAAAGACTACCGCCTGGAATACGGGTTCGTAGTAGCCAGCAACTTTGTTTCCGTCTCCGAAGTTCACTTTTCCAAACAGAGACGGAATCATAGAAGATGGAAAGGGGCTCATGTTACCCGGAGTCAGCGTCTGATTGGAAAAGAATCGTAAAGTGCTCTCGTTTGGTCTGGCAGCCAGGATTGACAAGGTCTGGGCGTTGAGTGTTACCTCTACGTCAAGTTCGTTTATCTGAGATGTGCATGTGAATGCATTCCAGTTCACCTCGGACGTTCCATAGGCGCCGCAAAATGTGTTCGCCATGCTTCGTCCATCTCCAAACGGGCATGCAGTGAAGAATCCAAAGGAATTCGAACCCGGACTGCGCCAGTTCAAGTCGTCATAGACGCCAAAAGCTTCAAAGGCTGCGATACTTGCCTTACGAGTCTTGAAGAATCCAATGGTATCGGTGAAGTTGACCGGTACGCTTTCAGCGAAGTCGCATTTGAGCTCTGAACGGATGGCAGGCAGCGTAACGGTCACGTTACTACGGGTCAGCATGCTCGAGTTCGACGGCATGGTGACAGGAAGTTCGAGGGCAGCCTCTGGGAACGCCAACTCATCGTATGTCCAAAGCGGAAAGGAAAAGTTCTGAGTAAGAAGCAATCCGATGTTGTTGGAGGACGCTTTAGTAATCGGCCCAAGATCAGTGGAGACTAGATCTCTTGATGTGAAGGACTGATTGAACTGGTTACGAGTAGACACCGTAACCATGATGTCCTTGGTAGTGGTCTGTGCCGAATACAGACCGCTGACCGCGATAGTGAGTAAAGGCGTCAGAAGCATGGCAAGCGCCGTACATGCGACGACAACGTGTCTCGCAGTGAGTGCTTGCCAAAGACATTTTACAGCTGTCTCGGAGACGTAGTTCCGGAGCACATCAGAACGTGTGTTCGATGCCTGGGTGCGAAGCCGAAAGTATGGAAATATGACGAGGATGGAGAATGCGATCATGCCCACCATAGTTTGCGTGGTCAACATGACTACTGCCGGGACATACACCCAGGCAAAGCGCTCGTTATGTTGCGGATCCACTTCAGCAAGACCATCTTGCTTCTGAGAGACCGCATAGAGAACCTCGAGTATCACTACAAGAAGGAGAAGAGTAGCAATGACGATTATTTTGAATACTGGTCGAAGAGATAGGGGCCGCCAATATGTGATTGTAGGCGTCTGGGGCGACGTTGAAGCAGGATCGAGTCGTTCGGTATCATCTCGCGGTCTCAGATCAACCATCAGTCGCCGATCTTGCCCTCGCTGAGTCATGATTGTCTGACATTCTGAATTCGATAGTCCGTATTTCAACGTCCTTAGATCGGCAGAACCGAATGTCGCAAGTTGGGAACGCAACGCTGGACTCTGCGAAAGGACTAGCGCTAGTCCGCCAATCGAACTCGGGTCTCGACTTACATACTGACGTGGCGCAATGTAGAGTAGCCCCAACGTTGACAAGATCAACAAAAGCAAGACGACGCTCATCAGGTATAAACTAAGCCCACGAACTCTTAGTCGGTCTTGGGTACCGTGACAGAGTCCAAGAAGCTCATCGGTTGAAGTGCGCATCAAGTCTTGCTTCGCCATTTGCGCGCTCACCATGGAGAACATCTCGTTCGCATGCGACTGAAGCACACTAGGAGACCTGAGATCACTCCCAGGATGGGTGGCGTTGATCCAGTTAACGAAGAATGTCTGGAATGTGGCCCATGGAAACAGCTCAGCGGCTGAATAAGAGTAGGTGTTATCCAGCGAGAGTCCTACCGCTTCGGTGGCAGTTACTATTCCATCGACAAGATCCCACGCTGGGAATCCTTGAGTATGGTTCGTGCCCCTTGATATGTCTGGGACATTCTTGACGTTTCCAACCCGGTCCATCTCGACATAAGTGTTTGCGATATTGTATTTTGGCTCGCAAACAATCATTGTTGTATTGGCAGCGACGACTTCAAGTGGCCCGGTGCCGTTGCCAGGTTCTCTTCCAAGATCTTGTTTCATTTGGCCGTTGATGAACACAAGTCTATTCCTGTCATGATCACTAGGATGAGTGTCGCAGGCGCCTCCAAATGATGTGCTGACATCGCAAGAAACAGCCCCAAAACGCCAGCCGCAGCTAGTCGTAAGGTTATAACTTGCGATCTCGCATGTAGGCGAAGCAATCGCCAGGGAAACATTGAGAGAATGACACTGCCTGTCTGCGCAAAGGCTGTTGCCACTTGTCAGAGTTGCGACCTCGCAGTCCAGGAAGGCGTGGAAAGCGCTCGTTTGGCCTTCCACTCCGATGTTTCCAACCTCTTGAGATATATCATCAGCTCAGAGCGCGGGCTGAAGGACATGCAACATACCAGAAAGAGATGTGGGAGGGAGTAAGCTTCGAAAGGCCGCATCACGAGATGTGCCGGGAGGCAAAGGTATGGTGCTATTCTGGATTGCGATGGTAGCCAAGACGGGAGCGCTGCCTACCATTGACGAGTCGAAGCTGGTGACAAAGTCGTCGGTGGCATTGAGATGACAATTCGTGATGGTGAACGATGTATTCTGTAGAATCAAGAGACCGGTAGATGCTACAGTGAGCAGAGTAATCAAGAAAGAATTGATGACGGCGATGACAACAGGCCAATGAGATCTTCGCAGCGAAAGGAACAACGCTTCATGTTTGCCAGGTGTTAGGTAATCGATGAAGAGAGTTTCAGAGGCGGACGTCGAGCCTTTCTGGAGGAGAACCCAAGGCATCGCATCTTTAACCCTGAATTCGATTTGATTCCATAGCGCGGCCACGATGACTAGCACTGCTACCAGTCAGCTTATTGTGTTGAAGGTGTAGATTGATCGTACCAGCTGTTGGACCGTATGTCCACAAGTAGTGCTCGCTACTCTTCGCATTGGCAATTCCATCTTGCTTTGCATCTACAACAGCCAGAGCTATCACACCCAGAAGTAGGCAGAGGAATACAACAGCGAACCCCAGTAAGGTCGTCTTCTTCAGATAAGTCGACGTCCATCCTGATTGCTGTAGCGTTGGATCTTGGGATTCCTCGGTCAGACTTGGATCAACAGAACCGGCATCAACGTGCGCAGTCTTTGTTCTTACGACATCTTTGCCTTGCTGTGTTGTCATATGAGGTAATGGCAGAGGACTGTACTCATAATCCGGGGTTCGTGGGGTTATCGGAGCCATTGTGAAAAGCTCAAAATCCGAGTGAACAGGACATCGATCTTCTTTCGAGGTCAACTTGGAGGCTAATCAGCCTCAAAGCCTGCAGCCTGCCGCAGTGAAGTAATCTAAGGAAGATCAACAGCTCCGCTGATTGGTGAACGTAGCGCCTGCGCGGGTCTTGGCTGCATATTGTGGGTCGTGCTGCGCTGTAAGGAGTGCCTTGAAATGAGATGAGCGCTGCGCCCCGTCACGATTGATCAAGAAACGCAAAGTTTGATGGGCATGCTGCGTTCAATCATCTTCATGGGTTGCGATGACCAATGCGTTGTCCTTCCAGCCTCAGGGCAGAGTTAACAGCACGCCGTCCGGCCTCTCTGGCTCGTGCACCGCCGACTACACCTTTACCGCCCCATTGCACAGTGGTAGTACATCCTCATGATCGAAATCAGAGGCAAAAGAATCCCTGTACGAGAGCAATAATAGTGCACAGAGAGAGTGGGAGACGTTTGCGCGAAAGCTTGAAGAGGCGGAGAAAAGAAGGGGAGTGCTGCCTGGCGCGATTGCGCTTGGGGACGTTGGGCGCTGCCGCTGCCCCTGCGCGGACCGGTTTCCGCATCACCACACTTCAACTATCGCGAGGCGATCCTTCACACTTTACCATGCGCGCGCTTGTTATTCGAATTTTTACACGTGTGCACCCATGCACCTGCCAAGTGTGCAGATAGCCGCAATTCTGCTACCTGAGTATGCAGTTGAGACGGATAAATGATGGCACGGTTCACCACCACCTCGCCTGGTAGTTGATCGATCTGTCGCGCTGTCCGCTGCATCTGCAAATCATCAGTACCGCTTGTTGCCGGAGCGCTATCTTTCAATCATCGCGCCAACACGTCAATACCCTATCAGGACGATAGCTGTACGCTGTGATCGATCCGATACTTTGCTGCGAGTACTTCTGTTTAAGAAGCGTAAACTTGCATATGCGTACCGACCGCTCGCGCTGAACGTAGCCCTTAAGCTTTGCAGAGACCGGGTGTAGACCTGCCACAACTTGCACACATAGGTTAGCCCCGGGGTTCCACACGTGGAGCGTGTCTGCGCACTTGCGCAATATGGATTCTCTTGCTTGATGTACCAGCAGATTTCGCAAGGTTGGGACCAGTCTTTCAGAGGCGCTTTTGCGCACAATTCTCGCAGACTTACGCATGTCGTGTCATCACTGCCTTATCCGCTTCGAAGTCCTCTTCAGTCAAGGCCATAAAAATTCAGGCGATAATCTCGATGCGCATTTCATGTGCAAATATGCTTGAAATTTGATGTGGGTAGGACGAGGGGCCCTGCCACTGGCCATCCACCAAGCCGCTATCTTTCGATTTGGCGTGTCTCGCATGGGACCATCTCTTGAGTTCTTGTAGACTTCTGTGTGCGCTGAGTCTATGGAGCGCTCGATACGAGCAGCTGGCCTAGTCTTTTCACGCACAGCTTCCTGCACTAAATAACAATGCGGGTGGTGGAGCGGTAAAGATGGTATGCTTGGTATGTGTCGTAGCTGAGAGGGGCAACTCCCGGGGTACTGAAGTTGATTCCATTGGCACTGAGATGTTGGAGCAGCTGGCATTCTCGCACCTAGGTGGTGAGTGTCAACTTCACTTTCAGACTCACCAGCACCTATAGTGCTGTCTTCGAATGAAATATTGGAAATGGCGTCCCAAGTGCCTTGTCTCTTCGAAGCAGAGCGAGCTGCTTGGCATAGGTCTTTCAACCCAATGTCAATACACTGAGTAGGAGGTTACGGCAACATCGAAAATCTGAAGGCAAAGAGCACGATATTACCATGGTCTCGAGTAACTGCCATTTCTCGCCCACTCTGGCGGCCAGTATGCTCCACATGTCCCTCCGGACTTCATATATGCTTGAGCAAGCACTTCTAGCTTAACACCGTCCCATTGTGCAGCATTTATCCGTTCCATCAATCGTTCGTGTCTTTTGCGACAAGCGTTTGGGCTCTTCTGAGGAAAGTGCTTCGGAGCAATCTGGTTCCAATTCAGGCCCTGGGTGCGTGCCTGTATAAGTGTCTCATCATCTTGAGCTGACCATAGGATGCTTCTCGTCGAACCACCTCCAGCGGCCTCTGATCTTGCTCCCGCCATCTGCTTTTCTATCTTCGGCATGTTTGGGAATGTGCTAGATTGCACAGGGTGTTGACTGGAAATTTCCGGAGCTTTCGACTGAAGTTGCAGCGCGTCGATATGGGAAAGGAAGGCAAGGATATCTCACGAAGAGAGTCATGCACTCTCAGCATTGTGCGCTGTAAATTGTCAAGAGAATATCAAGCATAGATGTTGGCGCCCCTCCGGCAATGACTTGATGTCGCTTATGTTGGTCGAAGAGGTGGTCAGCGTTCCATAGACCACACAAGGCTGAAATTCTTCGCGGATGCGCGTAAGATGCGCATATCTTTGCTGTGGCGCATCGCATACCGCTACAGTGCTGCAGGCTGACTGGTCGGTTCGCATCGAAAAAGTGGGGTCATCGACGAATGGTTATCAACTCAGAGGTTGGGCGCTCCCGAAAGGTCCAGCTGCGCGTTGCCTGTCACCCACGGTATGCACCTGAAGTCAAAGTGTGAAGAGGCTACGAGATGCGCACACAAGACTGCTGAATAATGAAGCGAGGCTGATGAAGCTGTCCCGGCAGCTGGGCACAGGAAGCTGAGTGCTAAATCGCGCTAACCTCAGATCCGGTTCAACCTGACGTCACTGGGAACTTATATCTTATTGACCCAGTGATTGCGGTGTTGTCCTGTGCGGTAGTTACAGCACCCGTCTCATAGATTCACAGACATCTACCCTGCAATACAAGTCAGTTCGGGTTCTGTACCTGTAGACCGCTACCTGCTTCTTGCGTCTGGATCGTGCCAAGACCGTAGAGACGCAGTCAAAACGAGCCATGTTTCCAATCCCGAAACGAACGTGTAACAGAACCACTGACCATCTGCCTCGGCTACAATGAACAGCTTCAACCTTAAGGTACGGAGTAGAAAATGATTAGCCTCGCTGCCTGACCTATTTTCTGGCCTCCTGAACCACCGAAAATCAACGCGTCCTGAATTCATCGTACCTTCTGTTGCTCATGATGTTCATTGACACAGCAGCTGCGAACAGCAGGTCTCGGCAACCCCGAGTCGTCGTCTCTCCGCGATACGCAGAACCATCTATAGCTTCGCAGACACCTTTCCTAGACGAGCCTCTTGATCCACAACACGATGCACCGCCCACATATCTCGAAGCTACCACACCAGGACTTTACTACGGCGGACCAAGCGGCGATGAGGAAGCAACATTGCTGAATGGCGACGAGCAAGGATATAAAGAAGATGCATATAGCCGACGAAGCTTCAGGCTATCATTAGGAACAAAGTGGACGAAATGGCTCGGCGTGCTGATGTTGCTCATTTTTGTATTCGCGGCAGGCGTGGCATTCACAACATCAGCACGGAAGGACAAACAAGTTCGTGTTCTGAACGCGTCCTATACGCCGACCTAACGATCACAGGCTTCGGTCGTTCCTGTTGCTCAGCCGTCAGCACAAGCGGCTGCGACCGGCATATCAGCCTCGCCAACATCAACGCAGCCGACACGACCAGATGAATCAGAAGGTTTGATTGCTCCAGATATCGTTGCGGTTCCATGGCCCTCGCAGAGTACAACAGTTGCAACACCGTCCGCCTCGGCGCAGTCAAAGCAGATCTTTCCTATTCGATGGCCAGCACGATGCGGAAAGAAGTACAACGTGAAGACCGAAGAGTGCGACTTTGGCTCATCACAACAAGTCACCGTCAAGGAAGCTATGCATCAACTTGATGGGCCATACAAGCGTATTCAAGGGTGGGTGCACATCACAAAAGCACCAACTGATCAAGCTGCTGGGACCATACAGGCCAGAATGTCGTATGCTGTCTCACCGTCCATCAATGTAGACAACGTCAAATACACTGCAACATCAAGCAGCCTTACAATCGGCGACCCGAATTTACCATCAGGTTTCGAAGGCGTACCTGCCGGCTCGGCATGTCTGGGAATGTCGGTCGTCCTATATATGGCGCCCGGCGCCACGCTCCAGCGGCTGGATGTCGAGGCCACACACCTAGGCATGCAGATTCATGGTGGCGTTGACTTTTTTGTCACGAATGTGACATCTATCTCGTTGACTTCTGGAACACTCGACGCATCGATGCTGAACTCACGCAAAACCTACCTCAAAACAACATCGGGTTCCATCAGTGGTAAATATGCCCTCTCAGATTTGCTGGCAATCGATACCAAGACTGGATCTGTCAACATAGACATCGCGTCAAAGACCGCAGCAGGGGGCTCCGAGCCGGCTGTATTCAGAGCGAACTCGCACTCCGGAAGTATGCGCGTGGATTTTGAGCGCAAGCACATACCTGAACGAGACTATCAGACGTACATCAACACGACTGTTGGCTCTGTAGATGGTACATTTATCCATGGCTCAAAGACTGAAATCAACTCAGTCGCGGGCTCAGTCAATGCTGACATCTTACCGTACAAATCCGGCGCATACGCCTCGGTCTTGGATACAAGCACACATTCTGGACAGATGAACGTAACCTTGCGCGCGCCGTATGAGGCCAAAGGTGTACCCATGACTGGACTGACGAGTACACATAAGAGCGTGTCTGGAGGTGTCGGACTGAAGTACCCGAAAGAGTGGCAGGGCCATATTGATGGGACGACTCTGAATGGCGAGTTGCATCTGCAGGGCCAGGAGCTGGAGTTGCTGAGTGAGAACGACACGCCTGGCAAAAACCATGTGGAGGCAAGGAAGGGGAATGGCGGCAGTAAGATGGTGTTCGACACAGTAAGCGGAGGCTGCGATATTCAGATTGGACACAAGTAGGTGCCATTAATTTGATTCAATTCGATCGTGATCGTATAGGCTCATGTAGACCCTGTATAATGAGACCGGCCCATTACAACGCATGAACCGATGGTTCATGCGATTGATTGAGCGGGCCAGGTCACTCACAAATGCTTTCATAAACAGCTTACGATATGATGAGTGAAGAACTAGCGTTCACGCTCAGGCAAGGATGGTTCGCAGCATGTCACAGGAGCGTGCCAAGTGCCGACAGCACCGCTCAAACGGCATTAGCCGATAAACCTGAATCAAAAATCCTGTGTGCGTGTACAGTTCACCGGTACTTGGCCATGTGACACCCGTCTCAGGAACACTGCGGCTCATAACGTGCGACGTATGTTCTTGGCAGGATCTTGACATGTACCCCACGCAATATGCCTGTCACGATCATTGCCGCACGTTACAGTAGGGCTGTCGAAGATCTTCAAGTAGAAGTCAAACTGACTGATGCCAATGTCCGCGCGTTCCGGTTCCCCAGCGGTGTGTCTGTCAAGTCCAGTGTCCTAGAACATGGGTGGCTGGCGTTAAGATCAACGTCATTACTGGCATAGCCTTGTCTGTCCATCTGTGCGGTGAGGCGTGGGGCTGACTTGACCTGCTGCAATGGTAGTGAGATTGCAGTGGCTGTCCGTGCCTTTGGCTAAGCGTGAAGAGCCTACCTTTGTTTCGATATGACCTTATAGCGACGTTGACTCGGTCACGTTTCAATGAAGCAAGATAGATGCTTGGGTTGGAAGACCTTGGCTTATGCGCGCACTTGACTGCCTGCTCAGCGTCCAGATATTACAGTACGAACGTAGCAGGGCTCAAGTGAGTGTCGAAAGTGTTCAAGCTTCACTAACGATCTGTAAGTAGTCTTCAGCCTGCGGTGAGACTTTACTAGCCCCATGAGGTTGGTGTCAAAGTGGGCGGCTCATGTCGGATTTTGGGATGATGAACGAGGCTTTTGTCTCACTTGGTGTATCCTCCGGTGGTAAATGTGAAGCCGACAGAAGCGGACTCTACAACGTACTGTGCTGGTGGTTGAGCTTAGTATGCACCCCTTGCATCGGCTTCTAGAGCCGATCGGGTGGGGCTGTCATACATACTATGCAATTTACCACGTCGTCCCTATTGTATGTTCATCGTACCTCGGCGCGTACAAACTGAATAGATTTCATCGAGAAATCCTCCGGTTGTGAAGGAAGCTGCAGATGTGCAATTGAGATCGTCAGCATGGTGTCGACGTCCTCCAGGATCTGCGGTCAGCATGGGCCTGGAACGTAGTTGGGCAGTCACTTGAACCTAGACGGCGATCCCGATGTGACCGGCTCGTAGAAGCAACAAGCTTCGAGTTCTTGTCTCTATTTGCGACAATACATGCGTGCAGGCGCGGGGGAGTTCGGGAGTAGGATAACGACTTACTAGTACCGGAATTCAAGCTTGCCTGATTTGATGTCTCCTGCATCTGCCCTGGACTGGAGGGACGTTTACGTACGACAGAACACGTGGACTCGAGGTGGCAAGTAAAGTCAAACAGTGGCACGCGCTGATGAGGTGTGGAGCGATGAAGCTGGAGTTCCTGATCCAGCGCGACCTGCATGCGCAAAGCAAGGGAGATCGTTCTCCAATCCGCAAACTCCCCGTTTGGACCATCAGATTGCGTGAACGGTCGTGGCCGATTGAGGCTCGGAAAGGGTCCCCATAACGGAGATGTTGCTCCATTCTAGAGGCAATTTATCAACGTATATGCGGCTTGTCTAATGTGGCAGTCGGTCTCTGATGGCCACAACCTTCCAGCTACTGATGGATGGCCGCGGATAGGACGGTGCATAAGAAGGATTCCACTGATTCCCTGCATCTGCACTCTAGAAGTATGGATACTCACACAATGAATGAGTTGAGGCGGAAGGACTACATCCGGTCCAAGATCTCCACCGTGTCACACGGGACCGGAGCTGAGTACTCGCAAGCCAGTGGGCAGATAGAAGGAAGGGTTGCGTAGATGCTCATTGAGCGGCATTTTGAACCGAACAGATGGGCATCTACAATTGCGGTTTCGTACAGTAAGGTAGACATCAAATGTCACACCCAGGTAGGCGCAGGCGCAGCATTCCACGGCTGTCAGCTGTCAATCTGGCTCGGTACTACGCACAATCTGGTTCAGCCTGCAGGTTATGACGACAGATGTCGCCGTCGAGGCGAAGCTGTTGATCAATCCATGTGGCGGCGGTCTCGATAATTGTCTACGCGGACCAGTAGAAAGAGCGAAACAGAAACATCGGTCTCTACTCCGCTATACAACAGGACCGAGCGCGACTACTGGCGAATCAACTGACTTTATTTCTGAAATGCTGATGATGGTGCGGGAGATGTTGCGAGGATGGTGGGCTGGCAGGCCCCTGAAGTTTGAGGAGCGTTTCGGGCTTGTCGCGTCGGTCGAGGAAGGCGCGTTGTTTGGCCGAGCGCTCTAAGCGAAGGCTTACGTAACGCTAGCTCCGTTCCAAATTCCTTCCTTTCGACCACTCCCGCTTCATCCGCCGTGAGCTACATACCCACATCGGCTAGCGCTCTGCCAGATCAGGTATCATCTACGATCTGAACGGTCTCCCGCTGCGAAAGCTGGGTAGTGGATGGCACCTCGACGTTGCGTATAGCACTGACCGCACTCTCACCACTTCGTCCTTTCCTAAACGATGCTCGGTCTCCCAGTTGAGCGCTGAAACTCAGCTTCGGCCAAAGAGGATGCTGTCGTCCCTCACAATCTTGCTGCCGCTCACTGGCAGCTTCCTTGTTCATGAGCAAACTAACTGCTCTCGATGCGCCTCAACCATGGTCGTGTTGATGGTTCAACCGCAGGGATCGCCTGTTGCTCTTCAACGTTATCCCCCTCCGTGTAAGCCGACAGGAGGATGAAAAAATCGACTGGTGCGACTTTCCCAGACGTCTCTAATCGCCTTTCAAGATCCTAGCAGCCCTGCGCCTGGCCCACCCTCCACTACACGTCTCCACCAGAGGCTACTTTGGGTGAACGCTTCTGCTGTCGCCGTCGCAGATCCTCTGCAGCCAAGGCGCCTCGCGACACTGCTTTCAAACCCGCGTCCGAGTGGTTCTGTTGCGTCAAGTTCGTAAAGATCATTTTCCCTTGATACTGCGCTCGGAACCCTCCATCCCGTGTTTTCGACATATACCACAACTCACCCTCAGCCTCCCTCGGTCTACTTGGCTCTGTCATTCTTTAGAGATCCCAGCCCATTTCATTCACGTTCATTCTTTTCTGGAGCCGGCTCCTATCCGCTGTGGCTTCATTTGGGGACATCTCGTTCTCCGTACGCTCTTTTGCCGAGCCTTACGGTTTTTTAATCGCGTCACTACACCCACTCAGCTGTGGTCGTACAGCGCTATCGCCCAGACACATTCCTTTTGACCGCCAATAGTTACTTTCGTTACCACTGTGAGTCTCAGGACGCCTTGAGTTTGTTCCCTTGCTTCGCTAGCCGAGTGCCCGTGACGCGGCGCTGCTAGTCCCTGCAGGCCGTCGATCGAACTTCAGCACAAGATGTGCTGAACCGAATTCGTCATTAACGTTCGCTCTAGATATATCGCTGAGACCAGTTTGTATATACGAGGACGAGGATCTAAACATGGAATTCAATGCATTTCAACAGTAAGGCGCTTTTCGTTGTTCCAGATTGACGTCTACACTGCCCGCACATGCTGACCGTGTGTATAGATACCGTCCGTCGTCGAGTAGATCGCATGCCATGGGGCAGTCTTCGCCAACTTCAACAGCACAGATGTATGCGTACAGCAACTACTCTCTTCAAAGGCAACAACCTTCAACAGGCTTGCAACAAATGTCAAGATCCTCGCCACCTCAATCCACGTGGGCTGTACCACAGACCCACAACGTGTACTATGGCGGACATCGAGGTCCTGTTGTGTCGAGTAGAGATGAGCAGTCCCAATATCTCCCAAGGTCAGACGTCCAACCATCACAAGCGCCAGCATACAGTATAGCAGGCTACAACAGCGGAGTAAACGTCAATAGCACGGCTACTTCGGAAGAATACTTCCCCAACGTCATTGATACAAGTATGTCAGATCCAATGCCTTTGTGTGTGTATAAGTCATGCTGATATGCCAAGGCCCATGGGGTTCGAAAGTGTGTCAAGAACTTGAGTCGTTTCCATCACTGGATGCAGATACAACTGATTTCAGCCGTGGGCTGATGGGTCAGGATGAGAACACTCCCATCATCGACTTGCGTCAGTTTCAAGGGACAGGTCAGCAAGAAGTGGATAACATGGCGCAATTCAACTCTCAAGGAACTCGTCGAATGTCCGAATCGTCTTTCTCGATGTCCAGCACAGGTGGAGGCATCTTTCCTGAAGTGTCAACATACGACGAGATGGGATCGTCCGAAGCAATTTCGTATGCATCTGATTCCGATGTATGGAATTCAGCCGAATCTGCGAGTGGGCATTTGATGTCTCCGCTGGCTTCACCAAGAAAGTCTCAGTATGACACCGTTGTTCGTACTGGAGGTCGAGCACGTATGTCTCCAGCGCCGCACAACAACGTACGTTCCTCGCCATATACACTCGAAAGTACACGTTTCAAGCGATGGTCCACCGGCCAAGCACCGACCTCGACGCCTGCCAATTCCCGTGCAGTAGCTCAGATTCCTGATCACTTCGCTCCCTATGGTCCACGCC
Organism: Nothophoma quercina; assembly: GCA_021642125.1. NCBI lineage: Eukaryota > Fungi > Ascomycota > Dothideomycetes > Pleosporales > Didymellaceae > Nothophoma > Nothophoma quercina. Next base: position 420,673 of record JAKIXB010000032.1, on the reverse strand, counting down.
CGAACCCGCACCACTCGATGCCAGCGTACCCACCTAGTGCTTTGGCGAACTTTGGTCTACCAACACAGAATGTGCTCTTCTCGCAAAACCATCATCTTCAGTCCAATGGTCCTCCTTTATATGCGACGCGAGATCAGCCATTCCATCTTGAGGTACCCAGGCCTCTTCCCTCACAAGGTCTCTTCCGCCTACTTCAAAGCAATGTTGACAGACATGGGGGCTGTTCATCACACTTTGCAGATCTCTCAGATCCGCCTGATCTGTACTCTTCACTCCATGAAGAGCCATCTAACCCGCCTGAATCGGACATGAATCCATCAGATCCAGATCTTGTGCCGCATGAACAAGACCTTCGTTTCAATGGCGATCTATACACTCCACGATGGGTTCGTGGGCATGGCAACAAGCGCGAAGGATGGTGCGGACTTTGCAAATCAGGGCGTTGGCTTGTGCTGAAGAATAGCGCATTCTGGTATGACAAGTCCTTCACTCACGGCGTCAGCGCAGCAACTGGCGCAGCATTCCAAGGGCCGCAAGACACTCGCCGTACAGAAGGGAACTTGGATGTATGGGAGGGACTTTGCGGGAGTTGTGGCGAGTGGATCGCTCTGGTCAGCAGCAAGAAAAAGGGGACGACATGGTTCAGGCATGCTTACAAGGTACGTGTTTGGCCCTGCATTCTTCGGGACTCGTTCTTCGTCAACGCACCTCATTCGCTGCCGCTCGTTCAGTTGGTCGCACAAGCTCGCTTGCTAACAATACCACCACAGTGTCACACCCACCCAAAAGTCAAAGACGGTCCCAAGCGGCGCCGTGAAACACAAGCAGGTCGGACTCGTGCTGTGTCTTCGGCATCGGCATCGTCGTCTTCACACCCGATTAAACAGGAGTCGACGCCTTCCAGTACGGTCTCACACCGTCACTCGACACCGACACCCTTACCGGGCAGCTCCACGCTCAACACATTCGGCTTGCCGGTCTCGACCCCCACCGCGACGCCATCGCTGAGTACAACATCGTATGGAAGTAACACGTCTTACCCTACGCCAGCAGCAGCAACACCTTCGACGTACCCACCGCAAACACCGACTACAGCGACATCCTTCTATGCGCTTCAGACACCTACAGCGGCTGCGTTTCCAGAACTTCATTTTGACTCGACTACAGCTAAAGAGGGCATCGTGGGCATGTTCCACACACCCATGCAAAGCTTCGCGAATTTTAGCACACCATATTCTGCAGCGCCTACTCTGAGTCTTGCGCATCAAGTCAGCGAGCCAGAACTTGTGGGCATCAGGCCGACAGCCGCAAGTCTCAACTCGATAGCAAGCATGATCTAAGGTAACCTAAACTCCGCTTGTTGTTGCCGAGCGGCTTCAGCCTGATCGAATTTCATCGGTCAGGACCTACGGTTGTGTCAGGAATATTCTTTGTGGCCTTCATCCAGCTTCTTGCATCTCGTCCTTCGAATCTGTCGTATCACTTCTCATCTTCACAGGCGTCAGGGTCGGCTGCATGATCCCATCGTATCACATTCCAGGCGTCCTTTTCCACAGCATTGCTTCGTTGCATTGCATGTCTTAGCGTTCCAGCATTTTGTTTACATGTCTCTCCATCTCCAGTACTCAAGCTTTCTTAGGCACTGAGCTCATGATTGATGACACTCATGGGCAGGGTAAAGAGCTTCACTCTCGAGCCCAGCCTACTACACGTAGATAGTATCCTTACCCGATAGATATCCCCGCACAAATCGCAAACACTTCCAAACAGTTCAACACGTACACATCGTCGTTCCCCTTCTCGCCCTAATCTTGGCCAGTGTCGGTTGCATCACACCGACAACCGCGAACTCCGAAACGCGACTAAGCCCGTAATTCAGCCTCGACCTCAGCCTTGCAACCCGACCCACATCAAGTCCACATCCCGCGTCTGACACCTGACACGAATCAGAAGCTCCGAAACGCCACATGCGGCATGCTCGTGCATGTACCAGTACTGTGGTACGAACGGCATGCTGTAAATGCGAGAACGATGTCAACTCGCGTTCGGGGACACGTCGAAAGTGACGACACGACAACCTATGTGACAGAGGTCACGATCTTGATCGGCTGTGGGGGTCTAGGCCCAAGTTCTTCGGGCCGCGTAGATGACGCTATCGCTCACCCACCGATCAGGCTAGCGTGATCCGCCTCAGTCCCTTCCTCATCCACACTGTCCGTACGCTCGATGCTCGCTGGGAAATCAGTTGAAATCTCTACTCTCTTCTTGATCCGGATCCATGTCTTTTTCGCTCTCTTTCGCGTCTCAAAAGGGGCGTAGCTCCTCAGTTGACCCAGTGATGATTTCTCCTACGGCAAACAATAGAGCATACACCATATAAAGCCAGGTGCCTAAAGAAAGCCCGCGCAGATGGCAAATAGTCTCCAGCTGAGCGTCTGAAGGGTGGTTATAGCGTGTTGTTGAGCTTTGTCCATATCAAAATCGCGAAATCCTTCCATGGCACTAGTTGGGAGAACCAGAATGCTGACTCGAAGCTCAACGACAAGATGGATGCTAACTGGTTGATTTATCGCGACCCTATACGGTATGCTCACAACAAATATCACAAATGTGCACCATAGGTACTTACCGGCGCTTCTTTCATGAACAAGAACTGGCCCCCGCTTACAAGTACAAGCCATAGACTGTGAGCTTAGTGAGGTGCTTAAAGATGAGAGAGAATGGTCGTAGACGGAAGCCCACAGGCATTACTAGCAGCTATCAGTTACTATAGACCTTGGAGCAACTCTGGATTGTCATTTTGGTTTCTTTCAGGAGCCGTCCAATAGTACAATGCAAAGAATGTCTGGCCTCGAGGCAACGATGCTTTGTCTCTAACAATTTTCTGACGGCACCGCGACTCGTTGAATCTTTCTGTTTCTCAGGCCTTGTCGGTAACCCTCTCTCCAATCTGCACGCTCTGCTCCGAGCTGCCACCATCGCCTAGAGTTCGACCCAGCGCATCGTGTGTCGCATCCCACTCAGCTAACTCCGCAAGGGGAACCTTGAACATTTTGTGCGTCTTCGCTCCACTGTCCAGTGTAATAACGCCCTGGCGAATACGGTATCCGCGAATTTTGGGGATTACATAGATCCAACCGATATAGTACAGGCCGCAGACAACGAGACTGTAAAGTATTAGTGCGGCAGAGAAGACAGGGTGTGTTGTTCTTACATTGCAATACCGGTGACAACGTATGTTCCATACCAGAACGACACATCTCCCTTTCCACCAGGTGGAGGATACCAGGGCATGACAACCAGATACAAGTTGACCAGGATGTTGAACCCCAGCACGGGGTCCCAGACCTTGAAGCTGGGTCGAGGCAGTCCAAGACGCTTGCGGCGGTATCGAACGAGTATGAGTCCAAACGCAAGTGCAAGGTTGAATATTGCGGAAGGGTAGACCTGAAGATCAACGATGAAGTTAAAAGCGTCACCGGCAGGTGGTGCGACGATCATAATTATGGTCAGGAACCATTTCACGAAGTAAGGGCCGAGAGGTGTGCCGAACGGGCGGGTGGATGCCCAGAAGCGTGGGTATGGCAGAACACCTTGTCTGATGATTGTGAGCGGTGGTGTCAGAAGCAAGTGAGTGTGCAACACTTACCTTCCGCATTCACGGATCATACGAGACGATCCAATCAAGACAGCGAGCAAATTACCAAAAGCACTCAATGCAATAAGGAAGTTGAGGCCCTTGACGGCGCCACTGGAGCCGAACACGTGCTTGAAAAAGAGAGCTGCTGCAATTTGCTCAGCGTTCTCGAGTTCAGCTCGTGGTACTACATAACCAATCAGTATGTGCCAGCGCAGGAATCGGAAGCTCGCACTGACCTGCCGCAAAGTAGGCAACGTTGGCTAAGATGTATAAGATGGTGACAAGAAGCAAAGCGATAGAACCGTTCTTCTTGATACTCTTGATGGGGTTCTTGAGCAAGAGTCAGCACATGTTTCATGATCGGAAGGCCGCCCTCATGTATCCTACCTTGATCTCATTGGTCACGTTGAACGAGTTCTCGTAACCTGCGTACGAGAAAATAATTCTGTAAAGCGCAGTTGTGGCACCGTACGGTGTGATGTTGCCCTTGAATGGCTCCGAGAAGTTCGCGGTTGGGTTCGAAACTTTGGTGTGGCCACCGAGCACTACCAAGCCGGTGATCGATATGAACAGGAGTGTTACCAGCTTTACCATTCCGATACCGTTTGAAAGCCAATACGAGTACTTGGTGTTAAAGATCAATACTACACCGACGTCAGCTGTGAAATTGCGAGATAATCATCACAAAACTCACATAGGACGGCAACTGTGTATCCAGCAACCGCAACACCCTTCTGCTCCCATGCAGATGGCTTAGCACCATTGATTGCGAAGAGGTACTGTGCCAGCACTATGTAGAACATCAGCGTAGGCCTCACAAAATGCTGATACATACTTACCGATAGCGTTACTACTGCTGAATGATAGGATTACAGACTGAACGGCGAAGGTGACCGGGAAGAAGTATTTTGGGCGAGGGTAGGCTTGCTCAAGATATACAACCTCTGAACCAGACCGGTTGGGAAAGTATGCGGCATATTCGAGGTACACGCCTAGATGTGGTAAATCAGCCACTGTCGAGAGTCGTGTCTGAGACAAAGCTCACCCATCGAAGACAAACTGATAAAGAAACCAGATGTCCAGTAGAACATAGATGCGCCGATTGAACCAGTGTATCGAAGAATGGTCGAAGGGGTCGAATAGATGCCAGTACCGATCATCTTGCTGCTATCTGTTAGTGGTGATCCCTCGATCTGCCTTACTGACCTACCTGAGATTGAGGAAGATGATAGTGATGGATCCGACTGAGTATCCAAGCGGAGAGTCCGATTCCACTGGGGCGCCGGAAGCCTCCTGGTAGGACACCTCGTTGGTGTTGCCAGACTTCTCGGCAACATATTGCAGACTACCGTCTGACACTGCTCCTTCGTCGGCCGTGTAGACTGGCTCACTCTCGCGCGAGCGAGTTCGGTTGAAGAGACCTGCAACCATGATGAGAGAGGCTCAAGTGAGGTCAGAACGACTCGTATGAGTAGACTCCTTGAAGCTGCAAGTGCTGTGAGACGGGCAGATTGTCACAGATATCGTATATATATTCTTTCCGTATAAACGGATCGCCGGACAACCTCCAGTCGCATATGGCGCAAGACTTGAGATACATCATAACACCCCGTCATGGCACAATCGTTGCGCCGCGTGGAGCTTCCGCGAGGACGTTGCAATTGTATGCCGAACCTTGTCGTTTGCCCCACGGAACCATATCATTTCGGTAGTTTCATGCGCGGTAGCATTTAGCTCGGTTCGGACCGACTAGTCGAGTTTTGATTACGGGGACAGGCGGCACGGCAGCACCGAGTATCACGCTTTGGTTGAGGGTGAAGCTTGATCCAATGCTACGTCTTGTCAGTCCGTCTCTCTACCAATACATATAGCGAAAGTAGAATGTCTCGATTGCAGTCTTCGTACGTTCGACAGTCAGGGTTGAACGCAAAGCGATGGTGACCATGCCGAAGAGCAATTCAACATGCCGAGAGTCTGTTTCGATCTGGACCCAGCGCTCGTCTTTCGATGTCCAAACGGGCGCTCTGAGATATACAGGATCTCTAGAACCACACAATTCGCTTTCCGTGGCTGCGATTGCGAAAGTGAAACTCGAACCGGCCTTCGGCGTCCAAATGGATACCGCGCGGTGTTTGTGAAGGATTAGACGCTAGATGCAGCGTTGACCTCCGTAGCCTGAGTCGAGTGGCGACGAGTGGCCCAACATCCTATAAGAAGTGGAGTAATCGCGGATGTTGTGGTTGCGACAGGATGGCCTTGTAGCACGCAATGGCCCTGCCTCGTGCATGGAGCGTCGAACAGCCGAAGTTCAGACGGCGAAGGCTCCTCATAACGTCCGCAACTTCTTCATCAACATCTTTGAAGAGTAGAAAGACGGCATGAGCACAAGGGAACCCTGACGACGAGTCTGACCATGAAACCACCAATGCTGGATTCGCTACGTCCTTCGATAGGGCCTGAAAGGCGAAGAAAGCAATTGACGTGCAATCTTGAATCTGCAACGATAGCGGCGTCGACCATCATGTGCAGCGCATGATGGCAAAGTTGGGAGGCCTGGTCCGCTTGACTGAAAAGTTTGTAACGATGAAAGAGATGGAAGGAACAAAGGAGACGATGCCGAAAAGGACAAGGTTGAAGGGAATTCAAGATGGTGTCTCACAGCAGGCGAGGACGAACCCTCGATGAGTCAACGGTACGATGCCTATTAGTCGCGTCGCAGGATCCAGAGTGACCTTCGCATAGTAGTGGCAGGTACTGCTTGTCATATACAGCGTTGTTGCCTGATGTGATGCAATTGCTGTAGGGTTTGACGTGTCTCGCAACTTCCGCCCTTTTGAGGTCAACGGCAACAGCGCCGAGACCGGCGCTCTTCTCAATCTTGCAAACACGACAACTAACCAGCTACCTCCACGGTGAGCAACAAATCATTGCTAAGCAACTTTTGCTTCGATATCAATGACAAGATACACTCTTTGAGGTCGTGCAAGGGTCGCGGCGGGCCTGATCTTCGAAGGACAGCTTTGAGAAAATGACCGAAATCACCGACGTTCTTACACCGCAGTCCCTCCGCGTCGCACTCCAGAACGTGACGGTCCGCCATATTGAACGGCAACGGCCTGCACGATGCTTAATGGGCGTCTTCCTCGGGTTGTACGAGCAGATGTAGACGGCAATGGGCCGGCCAAACGTGTACGCCGGCCTGCACTATCCTGTGTCGAATGTCGAGTGCGCAAAGTCAAATGTGACCGCAATGAGCCCTGCGGTGCCTGCATCAGGATCAAGTCTGAGAAATGCACTTACAGACCTACCCGAGCTGGTATTCGAAGCTCTTCGCTGGAGGTCACATCAACATCAGGAAGCAATGTTCGGAGCCCAGCTCAACCTTCAGTTCAGCGCACAATACTTGGTGAGTATGGAAAAGGAGCCTGGGCGTGATCAGCTAACTGGACCCAGACCAAGAAAGCCAGTTACAGCCGTCCAATCCTCCAAGTGAGCCTGATCTGATGGCCAACCGCTATATTGCTCCCGGCATATTGGGCGACCATGGAAGGCCGAAGCTCAAGCCGGCCGAGCGAACCGCATTGGACCTGAGCTCACATGCGGATCTTGGGGCCTCATCACTCGTCGCCACTCTGCTGAAAGAGAACAATCGCGTACGGGCAGCAGCTGCCAATAGTGTGACTTCTGAAGGCGATACACGACCCATCTCAGACATCATCAGTGACATACCTGGTACGTTCCAGAAGTCGAAGTTTTTCGGTCAAAGTCACTGGATGAACGCCATGGAACCTGTCAGTACCTCTTCTGCACGACTCTCGATGAGATCACTGATGTCCAAATAGTACGAAGCTCTGGGTGACGCAAACACAATCGTCAATCCAGCTACAGACCGTGTAGAAGTCAATAAGTCAACGGAGCTCTACAAGACTGTCAATGAACTCAAGACCATGGGTCGAAAACTCAAGACCGCACGTATGTTGCTGCCAACTATCGCTCCAGAAGCTTTGGGCTCCTTGCCTTCCAGAGTAACTTGCGATGCACTCGTTGACGGGTACTTGCGTACATTCGAGGGCGTGTTCCGGGTGCTGCACGTCCCAACTTTTCGCAAGGAGTATGAAGACTACTGGTCCGGCAGGGCTCAAGGCAAACCATCCGTCCAGCTCAAGGTCATGCTTGTGTGTGCAGTAGGTGTTCCGTTTTACACTGGCATGGACCAGCCGCAACTGAGAGTCGCTTGCGCCAAATGGATACAAGCTGCTGAGCACTGGCTGGCCGCACCGCACGCAAAGTCGCGACTCAACATGGCTGGGCTGCAGATTCAGATCTTAGTACTTTTAGCAAAACAAACATGTAACATTGAGGGCGACCATACTTGGATTTCAGCCGGATCACTCCTCAGAACCGCCATGTATCTCGGCCTACATAGAGATCCATCGTACTTTGGCAAAATCAACACTTTCCACGCAGAGATGCGTAGGCGACTATGGGCAACTGTGCTGGAGCTCACAACGCAAAGCAGCATGGACATGGGCATGCCACCGATGGTGTCTGTCCAGGACTACGATACTAAGCCGCCGTCCAACGTCAATGACGAGGACCTACATGAGAGTGATGACTCGCCACTGAACGTCAAACCACTCGATGTGTGCACCAACTGCAGCATACAGATTGCGTTTATAGAGACACTGCCCGTACGGCTGGAGATAATCCGCCTCATCAACAGCCTGCGTTTCGATTTGTCGTACCCTGAATGCCTTCGACTGGGCAGCGAACTCACAAAGATCTGCCAGTCCCAAACGCAGTTTTTCAAAGAGGCGCTCAGCAATGGCGCCGCCATCACACCCTTCCAGGTCAAACTCCTCGACTCACTTGTTCGCCGCTTTATCCTAGGCCTGCATCGTCCCTACTTTGCAAAAGCTAACGACGACCCTCAATACCACTACTCACGCAAGATCTGTCTCGATAACTCGTTAGCAATCTTCGCACCCGCGACCTTGCCTGTGTCCGGTAAAGAAGATGACTGGGCGCTCATGACCTACCGTGCGGTCGGGTTCTTCAAAGCTTTGATCCTGTACAGTTTGTCGACGATCTACTACGAGCTCCACACGCAAATTGAGGAATACCGGAACACATGCACGCTGACAGCACCTCTTATCTCGCATGCATCGACGCATCAGCCTCTCACACTACCTCCTCAGTCTCAGTTGCTATATGAGGCTCTGAAGTCCTCGTACCATACCGCGCTGTCACGTCTGCGCAATGGCGAGACCAATGCAAAAGGCGTTGTCTTCATTGCATGCGCCACAGCACGCATCGATGCACTGATTGCCGGGTCTGACTCGGAGGCTGCGGTGCTACAAGCGGCCAAGACGAGCATCGCGGAGATGCGGTCGATCATGGCCGACGTATACGAACAGGAGCATGGCGAACCCATAGATTTAAATACGCCCGGCTACAGAGAGCATGGGAGAGGCGAGGGCGCAGACGACGTTACAGGGCAACATCTGCCCACCGGCACTGGATCAGACTCTCAAGTACCCTCAGGACTTGACTTGGACTCTGGTATGTATGCTGGGTTAGAGGGTTTCGAAACAAACACGAACGACGGCTCTCAAGCATTCTTTTCAGGAGACATGATGGATTTCGGTTGGGGATTTGCGCAGGATCCGGAGCAGTTCTTCGATAACCAGATTTGGGGCGATATGAGCTACACTATGGGCTTTAGTGGACTATAGCCATTCCTGAATCAAGACAAAACTCTTTATAAGTTCGTTACACCCTTCAAGGCGACTTGATATTTCTCGAGATGCATGGATTTTCAGCGATCGCCGGACCGTTGGCGCTACGCCAATCACGTCATGCTCAGGGTCCAAATAACCGGTCAAGTGTCAACAAGCACGCGGCCACTCTGACAGCCCGGATCTCGCACGCTGCAGCACCGTCGCGACTCGTACCAAGATGCTCACGGTACCTTACGTGCACAAGGAACGTCATGCGGAATCGCTGGCCCTGTGATCCATACCCGCCGTTCTGTCTTGGCGCGTTTTTCCCACCATGACCGAGGGACACGAGCTCGGCAGCATCTCCATTCACACGTCCGCGTCTCTACGTCCAGCACGCACCATGCTGGAGCACGACGACGATGGGCAGCCCACTACGACTACGTCTATGACTTCGCGATTGCACAAGAGGACGCTACTGAAACTCGACTGTCTACTTCTGCCGTTCCTCGCGCTCCTCTTCCTCTTCAACTCGCTCGACAAGTCCAACGTAAGCTCTCACAGACTATGTTATCTGCGGCTGCTTTCACCACACCTCACTAACACGGATCAGATAGGCAATGCAGAGTCTGCACACTTCACGACCGACATTGGCCTCGCAAAGGGCGACTTGAACACAGCTGTAGCCCTCTTCTTCGCCTTCTTCGTTACGCTGCAACCCGTGGGCGCCGCGCTGGGGAGAAAGTATGGCATGGTTGCTTGGGTTCCGAGTTGCATGCTGCTCTGGGGACTGAGTACCATGGCGCACGTCTGGGTCAGGGGGAGGTGGCAGCTGTATGCACTGAGGATTGGGATTGGGTGCTTGGAAGGTGCGAAGTGCTACGTCCACTGGGCTGCAGGATGATGCTGACAGTCAACAGCCGGTTTCTACCCCGTCACCGTCTCTTACCTCTCCCTCTTCTACACACGCTTCGAATTTGGCAGGCGCCTCTCGCTCTTCTACGGCCAAGCAGCCGTCGGCGGCGCTCTCGGCGGCATCATCAGCTACGTCGTCTTCGCGCACTTTCCGGACCGGCACCGCGCCGTATCAGACCCCGACTCGCAATGGCAGTCATGGCAGGTCCTGTTCCTGCTCGAGGGCAGTTTGACTGTCATCGTCGCACTCGCAGGCTATGCGTGGCTCCCGCACAGCGTCGAGACAGCGTGGTTCCTCACCCCCGAAGAGCAGCGCTATGCGTCCTCGCGTGTTGTCAAGGACCGCGCAAGTCAGGAAGGCGGTGCCGAGTCGAGCAAGCATCGCGACTCGAACTCTCTCTCGCCCACCTCGACCATCGACGAAGAGTCCCACGGCCTCTTACACCCGCCAACCACCCGTAATAGTGGTGAGAGCCACACAGCGACCCTCGACGACCGTGGTATCTCGCCCCACGATATACTGAGCGCCCTCTTCTCGCCGCTGATCTGGCACCTCTTGGCCTGCAACATCCTCTCCGCCATCCCCGTATACGCCTTCTCCGTCTTCCTCCCGCTCGTGCTCGCGCCTCTAACCGGCAACACCGCCTCGACCAGCCTCATCAACCTGCTCACCGCGCCGCCACACCTCTGCGGCGCCGTGGTGCTGTACTTTTTCGCGTCCTACAGCGACAGGAACCGCACGCGGCTGCGGCCCATCCTGCTCGGCCTAGGTATTATGGTCACGGGGCTAAGTCTCGTTGTCGTGCTGCCGGCGAGCCAACCCGTTCTGCGCTACATCTCCCTGAACATCCTGATCAGTGGCGCGTACATCGCCTCCCCACTGACCGTGGCGTGGATCAGTGGGAACACACCGAGCCCCGGCAAGCGCGCGCTGATGCTCGGTATCAACGGGTGGGGCAATCTGGCGGGCGTGCTGAGCGCGCTGCTGTTCAGGCCGCAGGAGGCCGAGACGGGGTACATAGTGCCGTTCGCATGGACGCTTATAGCTGTGGCGCTCGCAGCTGGCGGGTATGTCCTTTTCCTGCGCAATCTGCGGAGGGAGAATAAGCGACGGCGCGCGATTGTAGCGGAGTGGGATGCAGAGGAGAAGGAGAGGGAGAAGAGCGAGGGCCTGGGGCCGTTGCCCAGCGAGTTTCCTCTCCTGGAACGACTCGTTGCTGTGCTTAAGAAGAGAGGGTTGGCGCCCAAGCTGGTCGGCTGGCTGGAGGAAGCAACGCAAGGTGGGAGAGAGGGCGACGAGAAGATGACTTTCGAGTACGGCCTGTAACACCTTGCCATTGAAATCTCCAGAGGCTTCGTTCATGATTTGTCATTTCCTTTGCTAGATACCCCATAAACTTTCGCTCTGTTACTCTACCATGATGTCCTCCACACATCTTCCTGGACGATTCAACCCCCCCCCCCCCCCGTGCCGCGAATCCGCGCATCTCGACTATCCATCCCCGTGGAATGGCCCAAGCATAGCCCATGTAAACAGACAGAGTAGAGAGTTTCTCGCACCACCATTGTCCAACCCACAGATTCATAATCTCGCCTTGGACAGCCGGAGAAACTCGTTTCGCAGCAGTTAGATCTGCTAGGAAGAACTATCAGCAATAGCAGGAGAATCTGGTTGACGTGTGTGCTCTGAGATTGCGCAGGCGCAGGCGCGGGCTTGTGGATGGATGGGCATGCTTGGAACAGATACTGTTGTCGTGAATGAAAGGTTCGGATTCGTGCGGTATCTTCACGAGTCTGACATGCTGCGAAAAGGGTGTATATATAGCTCGGATTTGATTTTGTAAGGCACTACGCTATCGGAGTTGCTACGTGAGGGGTGTACTCATGTGACCTCCGTCCCCATCGTTTTCCCGTTATGAGTATTGCATTCCGCGGGTTGCGATTACTTCCCCAATTGTACTGTGGCGAGATGTGCCGGTGGCGTCTGCTTCGTTGCCGAGCCTGTCGGACTCGAGTCTTTCGTTTGTTCCTGCTGCTAGGCTCCGCTGTGATGGACTGCGTGGGACGGACCGAGTGTTTGCTGCGGGTGCGATTGCCTGATCCAGGGACCCCGAGAGGCAGGGACCAGCTGTTTCCTGAAAACGTTTCTAAATGCCATGAGGACGGTGGTGTGCAGCTATGAAACCGCTGTAGCGAGGGGAACGTCGCTGTGGGTGGGAGCGTAGCTGATGCTCGTGGAAAGAGGAGTCGATGGCCGATGTACGGTTTGAGTTGATTCTTGTACGTTCGGCCTCGTGATTCGCCTTTCGGCTCGTGTAGTCGCTATAGTGTGGCACGAAGCCGAGTTGATGTTGTTCACTTCTTCTCATTGCCCTTGCTTTCACGTCGCAATTCCAGATTCAGTTGCAGGCGTGATTACAATCCTGGGGTAGTTTGACCGTGGGAAGCTGGCTCGCCGCGGGGAGAATTGCTGATCGTAGCTCTTCTCCTCGATGTTGAGGAGCATCGAGAGCAGACTCATTATGCCCATGCCAGGAACAAGGCTTGGTGAGGAGAAGCGCTGCTCGAGAGGATCGACTGGTTGCGTGCGGCGCGTGTCGATGCGGAGACGGCGATTGGGGTGAGGCATCGTGCTGTTTGTGTCGATGTGAACAAGGCCAGTGTTGAATAGGTGTTGATAGTGTTTGGGGCGGTTATTAGACTAGGTATTATGATATATAAGATTGTTTCGTACGAATGTATTTTGCTGTCGTCGAAAGCCGGCGAGATCGAGGGGTCGCCCTGAGTATATACCTCAACCCACTTTCCTCGGTACTCGTGATGGGCCGCCAGATTGTTAGGCTACGATATACGTTATACGACTAGCTGGTCGAGCACCATCGTGGGTTCGCATGATGCTCCCACACAATTCCCCCTGGTGCAACGTGCTTGTTCTGGCCAATGGGAGTGAGCGACGCAGATGAAATGCGCACGGGTCCCCGGATAAAACATCGCTAGTGCTCCCGTTCAGGGTAATTTCACGCTGGTTCGGATGACGGTCGGAACAAGAGAAATGAAGCTCGAGGCACGGACGAAGTGTCGGTGAGCAAAATGGGCTTTGGAGAGTGATCGGTCAGCGGGGGTTGGTCATCCGGACGATAAAGTGTAGATGTGCGAAAGAAAGTTTTGGTGGTGCCGGGCAGATCCGCCCTGGGCCACGGGTTCGATGCTTGAGTCGGTAGTTGGTGAACATCGAGCGAAGCCTCTCGGTAGACTCATGCGAGGTTTGTGCTATGCTGAAACATACATGCGCTCATGAGTTGTGCGGGCCTGTAAGGCGAAATTGTATGTGGGGCTGTTGATTGCAGTGGACGTCCAAGCTGAAGCCCATCGTAGAGCGTATTTACGAGGAGCATCCGCAGCCAGGCCTGCCGTGGTGCTTGAGGTTGTGGTAAGCATTTGCAACAATTCGCTCAACTGACTCAGGTTCGAGGTGCAACAGCTTGTTGCTACTGCGCGACTGGAATGGTTCTGCCGCACCTAACTGCTCATCATACAAGATGCTGCGTTCAAGCAGGAACATGCCTGAGTCAGGATGGCCACGCTGAATGCGTGCTTCGCCCTCTCTAATGCAGTCTTCAACGTCGTAGTTGCCTACTGTAAACTCTCGCTGTGTTGCCATTTCGGCGCTTCGAAGAATTTCGTTGGCAGACGTCAGGGCCCCCGCTGCATAGATATACTGGTTCTTGACTTCCTTCCAATTCGACATCACGCGCGCGACAACTTGACCGACCCGCTGTAGGCTGGAGGCAGCGAAGGTCTCGGTGCCATTACCGTGAATAGTGGCACTGTGCCATTCAAGGTCGAAACCCAAGTTCCCGCTGATGAGGCCGGTGTCGAGTGTGTATCCTGTGGCGACACCCACCCATTCGAAGTCTGGCGTGTCTGTAGAGACCTTTTGCAGATATTGGAGGACCTTTGCGCGTCCGGCAGACTTGATAATACGCGCTTCGATCCCCTTGTTGAGCGTGTCGTGACCGAACTCATTCGGCATGAAGCGCCTAACACCTGCAGCAATTGCAGCATCGATGATGCAAATCTGCTGGTGGGAGTCTCCTCCAGCTGTGGTGCCGATGATCAGGTCCTGTCCGGTGAATGCAGACTTCAACGAGGCAGGCGAAAAGTCGGACTTTGTGTGCGTAATGACACCTGTAGATACATGTGGTGGCAGACGCAGCCATTGCGATGGGTTTGTGAGAATCGAGAGCTGCAAGTTTGGGTATGATATGCTACCTTCAGCGGGTATGAGCGCGTTGACGATGCTAAGGCATAGCTCCCAGTTCTGTGTACATTAGCTTTGCCGGAGCGCAAGAGCCAGGGACTCTTACGCCAATAATCATTATCCTCTCAATTGCCATTTTGTGCGACAAGTCTCTCTTTGAGACTGACAGTCACCTGAGGTGCTATGTTGTCCTTATATAGCGCTTGCCTGTCGTCCGGCGGCTCAAGGGAGGCTAGAGTATGCTGCAATCAGGGCTCGTGAGGGGTTAGCAGCAAATCAAGACGTTGGCCAGTTTCAGACTGTGATGTTGTTGATGTAATGCTTCAGTACGAAGTGAGTAGCAAAGTTATAATGGATCCTTGACCTTCAGTCTAGGTTCCTAGGTTGGATGTGGGGTCACTGAGAATCGAAGACAGCATATAACTGCCGTGAAGACCCTTGTGTGGATTACAATATGAAAGTAAAAGCCAGCTTGGCTCACTGCGTCAACCGTAAGCACCGTGACGACCTTCTTGTTGATGTTGAGGAAGAATGTGGGGATCTGGAGTTGTGGTAATTGAGGGTTCGCCAAGAAGTCACATGACGTCGCGGCTCTTTCCGTGATGCATGGCAGCTCAGCAAGAGCTTTTGGCTCACCACGACCGTCGACCTCCACCCGCAACTCCATCACCGCGCATCTCTCCGGGCCGCAGACACTTCTCCAGTGCGTCAATTCCGCTCTGCCACGCTCGTCCGCAGCAATTGGCACTCCTGCGCGCGCGCACCGCTGACCGCAGACTCGCAGACCGCCCACGATGAACACCACCCGCTTCCTCCGCCCCTTCGCCAGGGCCGCTTTCCGCGCGCCCACCGCCGTGCGCCCTGCCGTCATGGCTCGCCCCGCACTCGCCAGCCAGCAGCAGAAGAAGACCCCCGAGGTCGGCCCCCAGCAGATGGTATACTCGCATACTGTACATGGAGAGAGGCATCAGGGTTGCTAACACTGCCAGACCATCCTCAAGTCGGCCATGCCCCAGCTGATCCCCTTCTTCTTCGTCAACGAGACCACCGTGGCCTTCGTCCTTCTGCCCACCCTCATCTACATCTTCTCCAAGTACATCCTGCCCCAGCGCGTCCGCCTGTTCGCCGCCCGCCTGTTCATCAGCAAGTTGTAAGCGGGAAGATTGATAAGGGAAAGATAAGACACGGAGGTGGAGATGTGTACAAATAGTCGACATGTGCTCATAGACAATCGAATGGCATGAGGCCTTATCAGGAATACACAGTCTTGGCGCAGTCATGGCGGAGCATGCTGAAGCTGCCAGTGCCATTTACAGATACGCTGATTCTGGAGCAGGAAGATCTGATTCCTAACAGCTAGAATTGAGCTCCTGCATCTAGGTTCCTGCGAATCGGCGAGCAGATCACGAAATTGCGAATTTGAGAAGGCACAGCATTCGAGGCATGACACACTACTGCACACCTCGGTGTCTTCCAGCCATGTGAGCGCAAGGTCCCAAAATCCACTGGTTCCGTTTTCCTAGGTCGTCAGGAGACAACGTAGAGAGAACGGTGGAATTGCCTTGAAGGACATGGGTTTGGTGAATGTCTGTGTGATGTATCTGTCACACAGTGCTCTTGCAGCGGGTACACTCACTACGCCCTCCAGGAAACAGGTCTGGTTTGATGCGCTCGTGTTGGAGTTTTACCACATGGGCGTCTGCTCGGCAAGGTTGCGCGTACCCGGTTCCTACGAGCATTTCACTGACACAAGATTCCATTTCACATCAGCCATGTTCTCCGTTACGGTGAGCCATGCATATAAGAAGAGCGTGGGAATTGCGTGCATTCCTTCTTCAAACACGGTGCTCAAGACTCTTCCTCAGACGTTTCGACCCAAGTAAAGTGTGAAGACTGCCGAAATGCATTCTCGCTTCATCAGCGTGCTCCTTGCCGCTGTCGCCCAGTGCGTACCCACCAAAACCTCAACTCTCCTCGACCTAGCATCTTTTGCCGGATCTGAGCCTGTACTTGATCAGAAAACGGGATCTATGTTGCTTCATTTGATCACTCCGGCATCGCTGACGTCCAGTACCCACCCTGGGTTGCACTTCAAGAGCTACCGAACCTGTTGCCCGTCAATCCACTTGTTGCCTGAAACCACTTCTCTGAGAGCAGCCTCCAGAAGTGGGACTTTCTCCCGCTTGTCCGTCCTTCCTTCCTTCCTTCCTTCAATCAGCGGAGCAGCCAGACTCTAGACCTCTAATGTCGCAGGAGTCCCTGCAGAGCGCGTCGTTTCTAGCGACCGCGCAGTTGCAGTTGAACTGGCACGTGAAAACGCTGTCCTTGCAGTCCTGGGACCGAGTCAGCACACTGATGTCCAAGGGGTGTGAAAAGATCAAGCGTTGGGAAGTGATACGTACCTTAATGCAGTTATTGACCTTGGCAAAGCAGTCATCGCAGGCGCGGTTGGGGGAGGGCTTACCGCTGGATGAGGCGGTGGCAGTAGAGATGACGAGAGCTAGCGCGAGGCTGAGGATGACGATGGAGCGGAAGCTGAGCACGTTGAAGATCGTGGTAGAGTATTGATGGTGGATGCGTGACTTTTGTGGCTGGAGTTGAAAAATTGTAAGCGGGGAAGGGAGGGTTTTATATGGGCAGGTTGGCGAAGCGAAGGTGGTGGTGGGATGTTGAGTGCTGTGATTAGAGTTAGTGAAAACGAAGGAAAAGGCAGATTGCATCAGACCGTTAGGCCGCGAGTAATATGCGCTGTTGTGACAGTATACTGTACTATTTGCTTTTGAGCTTCACTCCGCGAACACTTCAACATCGACTTGCAGGCAATCTCCAGCTCTGGCAACTCTAGCAGTGCCTGCAGCAAAATTTGTGATAGATTATCCAACAACTGAGGATTGTAGTATGACAGTCTTTGATTGGGGAAGCCGTAATCTGACCGTGACGTTCTGAAAGTTATCCCAGTATGTACAAGGAAAATCTCATTCTGCGCAGAGAGAATCAGAATTTGACGTTTGGGTAAAAGGTTTTCGTGTTCCATAGGCACGTATGAAGACCTCGGAACGGCAGACGAAGAGTCGTTACCATGGTTCTGGAGGTCCCTGAATTCGCGCGCCACAGTATTTATACCTTGTTCACAGACTTAATGCTCGCGTATAATTTTTCACTCAGTGTTCCCTTGCCTTGGAGCGTGACACCATCATGTCGTGGTTGCTGCTGCCCTCAGAGCTGAGGCTCGTAATTCTTCAGTACCACCTCACTTCACCAGAAATCATCGATCATGCCAAACACCTCGACAACCTAATCTTCGGTGACCTAGAGGTGCTCATTAGCACCCGGAACACCGACCTAGTAGTACTGGTCCTTGAAGCATGTAAGAAATATCCCCATATCTGTTTCCAGACCAGACTGACAGTGAATGATAGACTACAAGACCAACACATTCATCATCAATCTGAAAGTGGTGCATGAGATCAACATCTATCAGACCAGATATTCGCTGCGTCGCCCCGAAACACTCAGCTCTTGTCGAATCAGCATTGTCCTGCCACCAGCGAAATATGCTCGCATGATCCAGCACTACAAGTACAAGATGGACTTACCGAGCGTTTATTGCTTCCGCCTACTGCGAGAGCTGGACCTCCGACTGCGTGACAGTGTCTCCTATACTCGTAACCACAGATCGAACGCTGAGCAAGATCTCTCAAGGACTCCGTTTTTTGTGGATGCGGCATTTCGAACGAACGAATGTATCTGCCGTTCTATTGAAAACATTCTGCGCTATCGATCGCGCCCCAAGACAGAGTTCGGAACGAGAGAAGTAACGACACTCGATCTGATTCCAACAGGCAAACCGATCAAAGCCTGCATCTGTGGGAGGCTGTGGACGTTCGGAAGTTGTAGGGCGATCAAGAGCGGCATCAAGGACGGCATCCTGACGAGGTGGAGGGGGGGCATAGTGTACAGCTAGCCAATCAGATGCGTTTCTAGTGAATCAGCGTTACTTCCTTCGGGTAGATGCAGGTGAAGGCAGCTTTGTGATTAACCACTGTGCCTTGCCGCGACCCTCCAACAGACTTCCTCCTCACATTCTCATTGCCGCTTCGCAATCCTTCCAAAAGCAACTTCTCTGACCATCATGTTTCATCCTTGGCCACGCCTGTCCGCAGAGCTGAAGCTCGAAGTTCTGCAGTATGCGGTTGCGCGACATGAACCTATCTGCCACTCCAGCCATCTCTTCAACCTAAGAGCCTCCTATCTGAGCACTCTGATCAGCGTCCGCAACAAGGAGCTTGCAGACCTTTCACTAGACGCCTGTGAGTACCTGCGCATCCGTTTGCTAAGGTTATCGATATCAAGCTGACTCGGAAAGACTACAAAGTACACACCTTCTTCATCGCGCCGGAGGTCTTGTACTCAAGCTTCAGAGTTCGCGCTCGTTTGTTCCGACCACAAGCCCGCCACTGTCAGAAGATTCAGCACCTTGTCTTTCACGTGACTACCCCCTTCCCACTCTTTACGACCGCCAGCATCTTTTTCAGACTGAGTCACCCATGGACGTTTCTCTTCATCTTGGAAGACGACAAGAGACACAAGTCTCCCTTTTGCGAATATAGCGCAGACGGTGGCGTCTTGACACGAACGGACTGGCAACACAACTTCACGTCCCTGAAGACCCTTACCGTGGACATCCGTACAATTTGCCCAGGAACAACGATTGGGAACCAGAGGTGCCTCTGATACAACCTGAAAGACCTAGGTACAGTCCTAGGATGTGGCACTACCAATATTCGAGCGAAGAAGGTGGCCGTCAAGATGAGTGTCACGACCTGCAGAACCGGAGCTTGCGAGAGAAGACTTACTAGTCTGCTACAGAACACCGTGGAAGGAGACTCCGGGGGTGCAAAAGATTAAGACTGTATCACATCTTTCGAAGGTCCGAACCTCAGGGCCCTTGCGGCAAGATCATGGAGAGCTGTAGATTGACAGGGCTGCAGATGAGCTCTGCGAGAAGTCAGACATAAGATAGGCAATCAAGACTTTGCACACTCTTCTCAACTGCCGAGATTGTATAACCACTGAAGAGAAAAGTTAGTGTCATCGTAAGGCTGGTGCAACGAAACTTGAGACGCGCTGTACGTAAGCGGAAAGACTAGACTCTGATTGGACGAGCGATGTCGGCGCCCGGAAACAGCGACCTCAAATTCCTCTTCACAGAAAGGCCAGAAGAACACGTGCCGCGTTTCAATTGCAGTTGTATCTCGTTAGACATGATTGCACGCTCAGTACGCATCAGCACAAGAAGCATCTCTACATCACCACTTGCAATCGCTGGTCGACAAGTACAAGCACCGCTCCAAGCCTTCCGGAACCGGCAAAACATCGTTCATAAAATTTCAGTGCCGCAACAGTCATCACGACTTTCTCGCCGCCAGATCTCAACATCGCCTGCAGGACTCCAGCAACTCGGCTCTCGCGAACCAGAAGGGATCTCAACATCCAAGAAAATGGCTGGCTCCGATCATTTCCTCACTCTGTCCTGCCCGGATAAGGCAGGTATCGTATATGCTGTCACCGGCCTGCTTGCAAAGGAGAACCTCACCATTCTCGACTTGCAGCAATTCTCCGACCCGGCATCGAAGACATTCTTCATGCGCGTGCACTTTGGTCACGCGACTGAGCTCGATGACCTGCAGAAGTCAATGGCAGAGCTCGCAAAGGACATGAGCATGACCTACGACATCCGTCCTGTCGATACCAAGCCCAAGGTTCTCATTATGGTGTCGAAGATTGGGCACTGCTTGAACGACCTTCTCTTCCGCGTGAAGTCTGGACAGTTGAAGATCGAAGTCCCCGTCATCGTTTCCAACCACCCTGAGTTCAAGGAGATGGCCGAGGCGCATGGCATTGAGTTCCACCACCTGCCCGTGACCAAGGACACCAAGACGCAGCAGGAGACCCAGATTCTTGAGCTGATCAAGCAGCACAACATTGAGCTTGTCGTGTTGGCAAGATACATGCAGGTCTTGTCTCCTCGACTCTGCTCCGAGATGTCTGGCAAGATCATCAACATTCACCACTCTTTCTTGCCTTCGTTCAAGGGCGCAAAGCCCTACCACCAGGCGTACGAGCGCGGTGTGAAGATCATCGGTGCTACTGCACACTTTGTGACTGCGGATCTGGACGAGGGCCCGATCATCGAGCAGCGTATCGCGCGTGTCGACCACGCATTGAGCCCGAATGAGTTGGTCGTTGAGGGCAGCAACGTTGAGAGCCAGGTGCTTGCTGCTGCAGTCAAGTGGTGGAGCGAGAAGCGTGTGTTCTTGAACGGTGCTAAGACTGTTGTATTCAACTAGATGTTACAGGCTCAGAAAAGGAAACTATAAACATATAATAGATACAAGTGTGACCAATGGAAGGGTGTGGCCGTCTTGAATGTTTCGATTGTCTGACTGCTGATCAGATTCGCTTTCGGTTAAGTTGATCTCGGCACCCGGCAGATGTGCCTCGACTCGAGGCACACAGCCACGAGGCCGCTAAACACCGTAAAGCTCGTCACGACACGTAGTGGATATAAGTGCTCCAATATGGGGTAGAGAACCATGGGGAATATGTGGGGTGTGGGCTTGCGAGAAAGTATAAAGATAACGTCCAACAGCTGTAAAAGATTTGACTTTCCAATCAATTTCTTCTCGGTCTCATCTGGTGCCTGTCAATAACACTCAAAACAGCACACTATTGACTCTTGAACTTCATCCATATCAGTAGTAATCTCTACAATCAGTGACATGGCTTCTTCAGCAGCCAAGATGAACGCGGTGCCCGAATCAGGGCCTGTCAAGACAGTACAGCTAGAGGGCAAGATCATCGCTATCACCGGCGCAAACAGAGGTATCCCTCCAGACCTCCAATCTATTGGCTTGGGACAAGCACTGACAACAACCAGGCATCGGACTCGGGATAGCAGATTGCTGCCTCGCCAACGGCGCCTCAAAAATCTACTCCATCGACATTGGCGAAACCGGCGATGAATTCGCCGCCATCTCCAAGAAGTACCCAGGCCAGATCTTCGCCGTGCAAGCCGACGTCACAAAAGAAGCTTCCATCCAAGCCGCCGTCGACAAGGTCCTAGAAGAGGCCGGTGGTCTTCACGGCATGGTCGCCAACGCCGGCCGCACAAAGCACAAGCCGGCGCTGGAATTCACGACCGAAGAAATCGACCAGCTCTGGGGCGTAAATCTCTACGGCTCCTTCTACACCGCGCGCAGCGCGGCTCGCGCGTTCATCAAGCAAGGCGTTAAAGGCTCCATTGTCTTCACTGCGAGCATGGCGAGCCATCGCCCTAATAAGCGCGTTCCCTCCGCGCCGTATGGGGCGTCCAAAGCTGGCGTGAAGAATATGACGCACACGCTTGCGATGGAGTGGGCGCAGTACGGTATTCGCGTTAACAGCGTGTCGCCGGGCTTGGTCAAGACAGCGATGACGTACTGGGTCGAGCAGCAGCCAGATTGGGAGCAGCAGCTGAAGTACTACGGGGGAATTCCCAGACTGGCGGAGGTTGAGGAGCTAGGAGGCGCGTATGTGTATTTGCTGAGTGATGCGGCGAGTTATACGACGAGTATTGATGTGCCTGTCAACGGGGTTATTGGCATTTGTTAGAGGGCAATCTTGAGACCGCACAAAGACGAAGAATGTCAGAGTTATTAGAAGATGCATTCGAGATTATTGTACGAGACCAAGGTCTGACGATCCTTTCATTCTTCTGCAATTACTTTCAATGTTTGTTTCCGCCGCCGCAGGCCAGCGTATGGTACGCCTCTTCTGATCGGTGCAACTTCTGATACAACACCAAACGCACAATGCTGGAAGCCCTCTGTGCACATGTACTCATTCTCGCTTCCTTCGCTCAGGACTCCGAACTTCAATCTTGTGTGCATCAGCTCCATCGGGAACGGGTCATTACCAAGACAAGCACCACGGCTGATGTCGTCCAACGTTGTGTTCCGGGTTGTGACTAAGATGCGTGAGAAGCCAGTTGAGAAGGTAGTGCCATCCTCCCAAATCGTGAACATGCCGAAAAGAAGGACTATGAGTGTTACAAAGATTACTGGCGCGTAGCACATCCATAACCGCTCTGGGACATATACGAAAGAGGACTGCCACTGTAAGCGAGTAAGTTCAGCCTCTTGATCTTCCACGACAAGCATCTCAGGTGCGGAGTACAGCGAGAGAACGAGGTCGGCGAAAAACATCTCCAAAACTGCGCCGAAATCTTTCTTGGGCAGACTTTCGGTATCCACCAAGCGCGTCTTGGTCACATCCGATGCCACGACTGGATATGATGGGCCTGGCAGAGGTGGCTCCAGTTCGATGTGGCCGCCAAGAAAGTCGCGAAGTACTTCGCCTGTGGCGTGATAGGCTGCGACCTTCTTGTAGTAGGCGATATCGGGCAGCGGTCTGACGAAGCTCTCAGCTGGAGCGGGATCTGCGCTGTAATCGAGTGTCCCGTTCTCATTCTTCGTGAAGTTCGTATCCAGAACTGGACCCAGGAAGTCTAGATCTGTCATCTCCGTGAAGAGAGAACCGGTAAAGTTCCACTTGACCGTGTAATTGGCTTCGTTCATCACACATCGAATGATTCGCGGCTCATAGCGATGGGTCCAGCTCTTATTGTATGGCGAACCTGGAGGTAATCGTTCCGTGCTGTTGGTAGAGTAGCCAATCCAGAGCACAGGTTCGGCCTTGAAGACTCCAAGATCAGCCGGGACATCGCCTACTGGGAGACCTCCGGGACCTTTCTGAAACTCGTTCATCTGAGGTTGCTTGTAGTCGCCAAGGCCTACTTCGGCCTTGTATATGTTGGAACCCTCGGGCACCAGTGATGAGGTGTCGAAAGGAGCGCCTAGATCAGCCAGCCGGCTATCGTCGCCAATGCCGTCTGCAATCAGATCGCATTTGTAAGCCGGTGCAGTGAAGCTCTGCATAAAGGTGCAGTTATATGGCCCACCACTCTCTGCCTTCCCGCAGACATGTTGCCGTGCACCTAGCCTGTGCGTGGAATAATTCATCAGATTGTAGCCAAAGAGGAGGCCAATCCGTCTTAGCTCGGCAGAGGGCTGATCATAGTAGTCAAACCAGCCTGGAGTTGTAGGGTTTTTCGACTTGTCGGTCGTGTTGTAGTACATGAGCGACTTCTTGTTTACGCTCGGCATTGTTGAATTATCATTAATGGGATCATACTTCACCGGGTGACGCCAGTCCTTGGTTGTCTCTTGAGTGAAGTCGATGTAAGGAACGCTTCGACTGATGTTGTGCGTATCGAGATAGTCGCCAAAAGTCAAGGCACCGGGCGAGAAGATGATTGTTGCAAGCGGCATCAGCCAGAACACAGTGGCAATAGCTATGGCGATCGGAGCATTCGTAACGGTCTCCCAATTGACGAAGAGCGATGGGTCGTCCGTAGCGCCGAACAGCTGATCGATTGAAAGCACAGACAAAGCTCGCTCCCTGAACGTTCTCCAGATACATTGTCGGAAGACCAGGATACAACATCCGCCAAAGGCCACTTTCGACAGGTACGCCAGCGCGCGACCGTACAGAACCCAGCGAAATTTGAGATCTTCATCGTACATAGGTCTATGGTGCAGCCACCTGTACCAAAAGTGTTGAGCGAGTGCGAGGACGACGCCGGCGAGGAAGACAAAGATCATCAGCGACGGAGTGCGCCAATGCACTTTCCATTGAGCTGACTGTGTTGCTCTGTGAGCGATGAGTCGCTCTGTCATGGCATCTGTTCTTGAGTGCGATATTCCGGACCCGAAAGAGTAAAGCGTGTCGGGCGTCCTCTGATACAGCGGCCGTGGCGTTGTAGGTGTGAAGGGAGAAAACATGCCGGCTTTAGGTGTTGACTGTTGGCTATATGACTTTCCTGGTGAAGTAGGAGATGCGTATGGCCGCATTTCGATACCAAGGCCTTCTTCGAATCTCGAGCGTCTATCGGTCCTCGTATCGTGGGTTTCATCGTCACTTGTTCGCTGAGGTAATGAAGCGTATTGTGGTCGCGATATCCGGATCTCGGGTGATCCTAAGGGTGACATTAGAGGCGGTGGTGGATTGGAGCGATCCATGTTTCCGGTTTGTATCGACAGTTCAGTAAGGGATTACTCAATCTTGCATGGTGTCGTCGTTTCAGGAAGCCTGGAGAAGTCGACCCGCTATGACTTGCGCAAAAGTACCGCGACGTTGAGTGAAGAGCGAAGCCCACAACGGTGGGCAAAAATCGGGAGTCTCAGCCTTATAGCAGCTGAAATCCCATCCTGAGGTGCAGCTGTCAGCCGACCAAGGGTTCTCTCGCGCGCAAGGCTGAGGCGGTGCGACGGTCATGCTAGAGATAGCACAGATGGCGACGAATGGCGTTCACTGTGAGCAAGCCGCTTCGCTTACAATTGCGCGTACAGGTTGCTTGCCCAGGTATAACTTGTGGGCAGGTGCATAACGTCTGGGATCAGGCTTCTTGAAATAGGTTGTGTTTAGGAGCTCTATCGCGGGCTGAGCTGAGCTCCCAAAGGCTAGACTTGAGAGAGCTGGAGGAGTGAACATGCGCCGCACAACGCCGCACTAAGTGTGGCTGCGAAACGATTGCCCGTCATGTTTGTTGAACAAGCGGACGGAGAGGCCGTCTGCTCATAAGCGGCAGTGTCGGCCCTTGCATGGCAGTGTTGTAAATGATTGTCGTAAGCACCCAGTCACCGAACCACTGAATGAGGACGAAACATCTAGACAAGGCATAGGAAGAAAGAACCTGTGGTGCGAGACACTATACCTACATCTAATGAGAGGCACATCGCGAAAAAAAAAACTGCAAGCGCTGTGGTATTGACGGTTGAGAGACCACACCATAGGCGCGGGGCATTGCTGCCGGCGGTCGAACCCCGTCCGCCATCGACACTTCCTCGAACTTTCCGCTTTAGGCAACTGCGCAACCCCCACCACCCATTGCACACTACACTTGCTAGCAGTACATCAGATGCGTCCATCTTCCACAATCTTGTCTTGTCTGCCTTGTACATGATTCGCAAAACGCTTCCAGCATCTCCTTCCAAGGCAAACTGCTCAATGAACGCATATACATGACGTCAGGTAATCAACGTAGATTCAACTCCGATTCGATCTCCCAAAAGGGTCCCCGAAGCAATAACTATAAACTCTTTCAACAAAAAAACTGGAAGTCGAACATTCCATCTCAATTCCAAATCTCCAAACAAGAAAAGACAAGAACCCACGAAAAATGACCGACCAAACCTCACTCAAACTCCTCGCCAACTACACCGTCACCGGCTTCCTGCTCAGCACGGGGCTCCTGGGACTCCTCTCGCCCACCACCATGGCCGCAGGGTTCGGAATGCCAATTGAAGACGACACTTTCGCGTCGGGATTTGTGCAATGCATGGGCGGGCGAAACTTGACGTTTGGCATCATCTCGGCGATTTTTGTGGCGCAGCGGAATCTCAAGGCTGCGGCGACTATGGCGACGCTGCTTGCGGTTGATGGGTGTGTGGATGGGTGGGTGACGTGGAAGTATGCGGGACCTATTGCTGCTGCACCGCATTTTATGGCAGCTGCTGTTATTCCGTTTGTGAGTGCTTGGATGGCGAGTTGAAGTTTTGTTCTAAAACACATGTATTCAAGTACAATAAGGAAATCTATCTTAGTCGCAGTGCTGTCCTCACCCCTCTAATACCTCTGCAGTCGCCAGCTCCTCCATTTCCTCCTCAGCGAGGGTGGATGGTTAAGACGATTCCTCCAACCCCACGAGCCCAAAGCTCTCCCTCCACAGCCTCTCCGCGCCCTCCTCGTCATACGCCCACTCCTTCCACCCATCATTCGACCACACGTCCGTCGCCCCTTCTTTCTCAAGCTCTTCATACCTCCCCGGCACCGCAAGATTACTCAAATACTTACCCCCCTTATCCCTCCACTCCTCGCCAACCGCAGCCCAAACCTGCGTCGCAGCACCCTGTTCCGCGCTCTTACTCGTCCTGCGGACCTCAGGCGTGTAGAAAATACTAGTTGCCTCGGCGGGTAAATGCGTTCCGAGATTCGAGGACAGAATGAGCCCCGGGTGCACAGAAGTAGCGTGCAGATGCTGAGCGCCGAAGTGCTTCTCGATCGCGTTCGCGAACCAGATATTGCTCGTCTTGGCCTGTCCATACGCGCGCCAGGGATTGTACGGCGTGCTGTCGAAGTTGTAGTCGTCGAAGAGAGGAGGGCCGAAGGTGTGGCCTGTGGAAGTCACGCTGACGACGCGGGAGGGATAGGTGGGTGTTGCGGATGCGAGGAGGGCGGGCTTGACGAGCTGGAAGAGGAGGAAGTGGGCGAGATGGTTTGTGCCGAATTGGGATTCGAAGCCGTCTTTTGTCTTGGAGAAGGGGGTCGCCATGATGCCGGCGTTGGTGATGAGTGCGTTGAGCTGGTTGTTGGATTTTTGGAGGAAGGATGAGGCGCCGGAGCGGACGCTGGCGAGGCTGTCGAGGGACATTTCGATCAGTGTGATCTTGCCGCCTGAGGGGTGGTTCTCCGAGAGGATGGTGTCGACGACTTTTTGACCTTTCGCAACGTCACGGACGGTGCCGTAGACGTGGGCGCCTGTGGTGTGGAGAGCACGCAGTGTTTCGATGCCGATGCCTGAAGAGACACCAGTGATGAGGAAGACCTTGTCAGCCAGTTTGCCAGTCAAGCCTTCATCCTTGATGATCTGGAGGGCAGTTGGTCGTGCATCGCCAGGACCATTGAGGTTGGCGAGCTTGTGCGCTTCGGCGTAGCGAGACATTGTGGGAGTAATGGATTGAGTATGAGTGATATGGAGCTTAGTAAGTATGCTTGAAAGTTCGAGTGGATGCAGTGAAGGCAGACAAGGCGATCTCCAATGTCCTTATAACCTCCTACAATCTCACTCTGCATAGTGTAGCCCATCTTGCTGCATCGTATTGTGGTGTCTAACTCCGTACGCAGGCAGCTGTTTTCGAACTTCGTCCGAAGCTGTCATTGACGGATGCTGCTATCCTTCCGACACGGGTCAATGTAAGTGATCTTTCAACGGTCTGTTGGCAATAAGCTGCATGGCGACATGTAAGCAGGGGTGATGCTGATTGGGCTGTGTCGGAGCATCTGAGGTCGCGGTGTTAACGAACGGTTAAAAGCGGGTGGCTGTGTCGCGATTGGCCGATACAAGGGTTACTAAACCCGCCTTGCAGTGTACAAACACCGTATGAACCGTTGCCTAAAGCAGTAATTCATCGTGTCGGGTGCCTGACGGAATTCCGCAGCGGCTTGAATGAAGGTTGTGTAGAGCGTAGTTTTGGCGATTCATTTGATTTCTGCTAGCATCAGCAACAATCTGGAGTTTCTATCGTCCTCTCGTCTAGTTTGACCATGTAACGCCTCTTACTCTACATCTCAATCCCAATCTGCGTCCACAACTCCTCGCTAAACTCACTCTTTCCTTTCCCTAAAGACACTGTCTAAGACAGGTCGGTCAAGTTGTAAATCTTCTGAATCTCCTTCAGCTCGCCCTCATGATCAAACTTGAGATCCTTCAGCAGCCCATCCTTGAACCCAAACACCCACCCATGCACAATCGGGAACTCATTCTCCGCATAAGACAGCTGCACCGCCGCCGTCTTGATGACATTCCTGCACTGCTCGATGACATTGAGCTCAACCAAGCGGTCATACTTGGCAACTTCGTCCGTAATACCGTCCAGCTCGGCCTGGTGCAGGCGGTACACGTCGCGGATGTTGCGCAGCCAGGGGTTCAGCAACCCAAGGTCCTGCGGTGTCATGGCGGCTTTGACTCCACCGCAGCCGTAGTGGCCGCAGACCACGACGTGCTTGACTTTGAGGTGGCGGACCGCGTAGTTGACGACCGACATGACGTTCAGGTCGATGTTGTTGACGAGGTTCGCGATGTTGCGGTGGATGAACATCTCGCCGGGGTCGACGCCGGTGAGGGCTTCGGCGGGGATGCGGGAGTCGGAGCAGCCTTCATGAAGTTATTAGCAGGTGTTTGAGATCCAATTGCGCACGCAATTTGTATTGTATTGCGGTGATGAAGGCTGTGAGATGCGTATTTGACTCACCAATCCACAGGTAGTCCGGGGCCTGGCCAGCGCTCAAGTCCTTGAAGAACTCGGGCTTCTTCTTCTGCATCTCGTCGGCCCACTTCTTGTTGTTCTCAAAGATGCGGTCATGACTCTGCTGGAGGTATTTCTTGACCTCCTGCGTGGTCTGGGGATCCTCCTGGCCGGTCATCTTCTTGTACCAATTGCTCGTGAAGAAGGAACTTTTAGTAAAAGTTCTGGTCTGGACAGGGTTCTGCAAAGTTCGGAGGCACGAAGCACGCGTCGAAGAGCTCAAAGATTGAGAAAAGCGAGCAGAAGAAGCTCCAGAGACAGGCCCCGCCCTAAAAAGAGCTCGGCCAACGTGGGGTAATCCGCGCTGCATCCTGACACACCTATGCAGTCCACTCCAAACCCCTCTTGTTGCTGCAGCCGCTTTTATGCGGTTGACGTGTTGAGGTTTGCTCCGATTGACTTCTGCAGCGGTCCGATTGGGCGCTCTGACATCACGCTGTGAGCTAAACACAGCCAAACACAGTTAAACCTTGCGGCGATCCAGATACGAGATCGCGAAACAGGCGCGCCCGCGGAAATCCTACAGCACCTCGATATAAACAGCATTACAAGTGAAAGAAATCTTCTGCTAGAGCAACGATTGTGGCGGCCAAGGATCGACAAGAAGCCAAGTGTAGCACAACGATATCGCCTGTATCACCACTACTGTCACGAAGCACCCCCACTAAGCAGCTCGCCAGAAGCAACAATGGGCTTGGATGATCACCAACGCGATATACTGCTCAAGCACGCCAACCGTCTGCTAAGCGCGCGAGACTTTCCGAAGACCATCTGCCCCTCCGAAGTCGCCCGTGCATTGTCATCTTCAGAGTTGAGGGCATTGGATGCGTCGGATTGGCGAGCCACAATGGACCCCATAAGAGAGCTTGTATGGGAGCTGCGTGAGGCCGGCGAGGTAGAAGTGATGCAGAAAGGCCACGTGGTTGACGCAGAGAGCTTGGAGGACATCAAGGGACCGATACGTGTGAGAAAGACGCAAGCTGAGTAGCGTTGCAGTAGAATTATATTATGTAGGTGCGATCGAATTTCCACGGTCCCAGTGCTCATGCTCAGTATCGAAAAAGGGTATCAAGGTATTGTGACCTCAGAATCTGTGCTCGGCGTAGGATGCTTGGGCCCGCTGTCATCCACGCCCTGCCACTTCTCGTCCCACCCACTCGACTCGGCCGTTGCGTTGCCGGCCTTGCCTTCCACTGCGAGTTCACGAATGTCGCTCCAGTACTCCAGCTTCTTGCACTCTGCGTCTGCAGCTTCGACGGCTTTGAGAAGGTTGTTGATCCTGCGCGTTTCGGCCTCGCCCTCGGGCTTGTCTTGGGACTTGTGCTCGTCGCGGTGACTCTTAACGGCGTCGAAGGTGTCCATAAGGGTGGCGAGGAGCTGGCGGCGCGAGTTTTGAAATATGAGCATTGACATGATGGCTGGTATCTGTGTGGGTTAGTCTGGGAAATCGGAATGAAAAGCAGTACGTACTTGCTCAGCGAGGTAGTGTAGCTCCTCGCCTCCATCTGCAATAAATCTGTTGATGATGCCGATTTTCTCTCGATCGACGGCGGCCGCCTTGAGTCTCCGCATCAGGGTCGCTGTGTCTCGGACCTCTTCATCGACCGACGCTTGCCCGCTGCTGTTCAACACACTCATGGTGCCTGGCGTGTCCGTCCTGAACAGCGTTGTCCCACCGACGCTGAATCTGTCGCCGAATAATCTCTCGCGGACCGTTTCCTTTGTCTTCGGCAGTATTTTCTGCTTCACTCGCCGTCGCAACCACCGCCGTCTCCTAACGAAGCTGTGAAACCATGGGTGGTTGCCGTGCCATGGCGAGCCTTTGAACAAAAGACTGTACTGCCATCCCTCCTCGTCGACATCCAAGCTCATGTCAACATACCAGCTCTTCCAGTCCCATACCCAGCTTGGGTCAGGCACTTGTGCGTTTGTAATGTTGACTGCCGAGGGCTTGAACTTTGCGTCTACCCATGGTGCGGGGTCGACTCTGAGGTTCCACAGCGCTTTCGAGGAGAACAGCGGTATGCCGAAGACGAACCACCCGCGCTGGTTCTCGTAGAGTATATCGATGTGCGAGTCTGGCGTTCGAGGGGGCTCTGACTGGGTCGTGGGCGTGTTGTCGCCGTCGGTGTGGTCGACGAGCTGTATGTTCTGCTCCGCCATTGCAGAAGCTTTCGAATGTGTAGGGGCGGTCTGAGGTCGAAGAGAGCAGCAGGCGACACGCCGTTGCTACCGTGGATGCATGGGGGAAGAACGGTGCGGGAGACGGCTCGATTAGGGGCTGTCAACGGTTTGCGCAGAGGGAAGGACCACAACAGCAGCGCTACACAGGAGAAGATATGAGTGGACCTCAATAAAATGCTATAAACGCATAACAATGTAAGACGAGGAGCTCTGCTTCACAGTCCTGAGCCTGAAGGCACTCGACGTCTGATGCGTCTAGCCTGGCGATCTGGTTCGCGATAGACCGTCTGTGCGGCGGAAGCTATGGATTTTGGTATGACGTACCTGCACGCGCCTTGAATGCTGCCAGCCGCATCACGACAGCTTTCCCCTCATAAGTACTGCGGCTCCTCCCTTGTCCATCAATCCTTCAGTCAATTGCACGTTACGCGACTTCATCACACACATTACCCTTTCATCACATCGAACACATCCACATACACAACAATGGCCGGACGCAGAGTTGCTACTTGGGGTGGTCTCGCCGCTGTCGGTGGAGCTACCTACTACCTCTACAGCGCAGGCGGCAACCCAAAGCTGGCTGAGAAGAAGTTCGAGCGTATGTTGTTTTCACTCACACAAGTGCCTCAGACATACTGACAGCCACAGACGATGCTGCCAACGCCACAAGGAGGGTGCGTGGTGACTTCCCTGGACAGGACAAGGAGGCCAAGAAGGCTGGCGAGGAGGGATACGAGGCTGTTCGCGCAACCGCATCAGACTACGTACGTCATGACCCAACACCACACTTGACCGTAGAGGTGGTTGATAGACTGTATACTGACTATACGCAGGCCAGCCGCGCACAAGCTGAGGCGAAGAAGGCCGAGGCCGATCTCCGGGCATACAGCCAGCAGGCACAGAACAAGGCTCAGCAGTACACCGCCGAGGCTCAGAACAAGGCACAGGAATACAGCGCCGAGGCCCAGGCCAAGTACAACTCCCTGAGCGCTGAGGCACAGAAGAAGTGGGATGAGGCCCGCGCTCGTGGTGAGGAGTTCACTCGCGAGACCAGCAAGGACTTCAACGCTGCTGTCGACAGGTTCGACCGTGAGGTCACCAAGGACGCCGCGCAGGCAAAGAGCTGGTTGGGCTCCTGGTTTGGCGGCAAGTAAGCTTGTCGTCAATGTGACGAGATGGGTTGAACTTTGACAATGCATTGGCTGTTTAGCACTGGAGTATATGGGAATATCTACCTCAACTCATAATGAATCAAACGACGTACAACGCACCCTCTTTTCTTGCGTTCATGGAGTGGATGTCCGCACGCTTATGAGAATAATTCATGGGCTCAGGTGTGTATCACAAATGTTGTTAAGATCGCTCGAGTTGTGCGTTTTCAACGTCTGGGCACGTAATCCTTGTCCGGTTGTTCTTTCGTGCGCACAACGTCGCGTCTGAGTAGTCCGTGTGAATGTTGACACGCGAGATGGGATGCGCGACGCTGCTGCGCCGGGCTTTCGTAGAATACAGCACGAACACCAGTGCTTCAACGACTTTTCAGCACAGATCGATTTGGCGATACCTCCATCGCCCGAGCGCAACTGACGTTTTTATGATGGGCGCTCGTCTCAGGTTTCGTCACGCTAAAGCCGATGCAGCACGTTGATTAGCCAACACGAGCTCCACGCGAGAAACGCGCTTGGGCGCGACGCGTGCCTTCCTTTTGCGCTCGACCCCACAACTCATAGACGTCCCTCGCCCTTCGAGACCACCGAATCCACATCTTCTTCAACGCTGCATTTTTCTCTCTAGCCATTGTCTAGCCTATCTCAGCACCGCATTACTTGTAGTATCATCATTAACAATGTCTATCGCACCCGGTCAGCTCCCGGTCGAGCTCCTCAACCTCCTCGCGCTACATTCGTCGTTCCTCACCGCGCTGTCACTGCATTACGCGCACAATGGCATCGCCACACCTGTCGACCTTCGCGACCTCACAGCGTCTGCCACACTGGTCTGGAGACAGCGCAAAGTCACCTACGATGACATCCGCCTGATCATGGGCGTCCTCAGCTACGGTCCTTCTGGCTCGAACAACCCCTACCACCTCTCCGACTACGGCCGCGGCAAGATCGTCCTCGAGATCAGAGAAAACAGTCCGATGCTTGACGGAATGACGGGCGTGAACGAGCAGGCATTGACAGACATGTTCAAGGAGGGTCTGGACAGCTTGTGGTCGCAATGGTGCAACTCTCAAAGGATATCTACACAACCCATCGCAACACCAAAGCGCGGACGCGGACGACCAAAGAAGGCCGACACTGCGCAAGCACGCCTAGACACATTCCTCGACGACGCCTCCATGTCCAAATTCCTCTCCCAACTTCCCCTCGCCGACATCGAAACCTGCGCCTCGCTCACCGCCCTCGCACCCCTACAAGAGAAAGGCCGCAAGCGCATGCGCGAATTCAAAGAGAGCGTCCAACACGGCCGTACTCAGAAGAAGCGCCAGGTCTCCGGCAAGGAAAACGATCCCATAGTTACCCAGACACCAACGCCCGCGCAGCCGCAGCAGCCCAAAATCACGGAATTCGCAGCAGTCCGCAAAACCAACCTTCTCGACCGCATCCTCGCCAAGCAAGAAGCCGCCAAATCCGGGCCCGCAGCGCCCACACCCGCTGAGCTGCAGCGCAAAGCCGCACTGCAGCGTTCGGAGGAAGTTATCGGTGTGTTGAGCCTGCTTTGCGCAAGCAGGCCCGGCGTGCGCGCTGCTTTCTCCACAAACACCGTCTTGCAGCAATTGCGGGGCTCAATCAGATCGCCCATTTCGAAAGAGGAAGCGCTGAAGTGTATCGAGGTTATTGCGGATGAGGTTGCGCCGGGATATGTCTCAATTATGAATATGGGCTGCATGTCCAGCGTGGTGGTTATGCCTGCGATGAGGCCGCTGGATGTGAAAAGCCGTTTGATTGCGCTTGGAGCGTGAATTGTTATCATTTTATTTGCAGCGTATCGCATAGCTAGTACATTGTCTTTCATTTCGATCCATAGCGTTCCGGCGTCCTACAGCGATTGCATATCCACTTTTCAGCATTAGCATAGTAATTCGATTGTTCTTCCACCATTTCCCTTTTCACACGCTCCCTCTCTCTCTCCCTCTCCCTCTCTTCCCCCTCCCTCTCCCCCTCTACCCCGCCTTGCTCAAACAAGACAAATCATCCCTCTCCCCCTTCATCGCCGGAATCCTCAGCATCGCCCCCGCCTGAATAACATCCGGATCCCGTATCCCATTCGCCTTCGCAATATCGCAGATCCCCACGCCAGCCATCGCCGCAATGGAAGATAGCGTGTCGCCTTCTTGGATCGTGAGCGTGGTGCCTGCTGCTGTTGTTGATGGAGATGGAAATGGAGATGTTGAGTTGGATGCTGTGCGTGTGTGTAAGTAAGGAAGTGTTTTTTCGTTTTGTCCGCGGAGGTGTGTGCGGGTGTCTTACAGGCGCGTTGGATGAGCTGGATGTGGTTGTAGCGGGACTGGAGGGGGGTGAGGGGGGAGGCGAGGGTGTTTGAGAGGAGAGCGGAGAGGAAGAGGAAGGCAGTGGTTGTGGTCTTCATGCTGGGAAGTGAGTATCAAGTATGTTTAGATATTAACGAAAGACCGGCTTTGGATTAGGGAATGTGGTTTGTGTAGACGTGGATAGATCGTAGCGAGTGCGTGCCGTCTGGCTTGCATGAGGTGTGCGGAGTATATATACTTGTTTCTGTGCACTTTGAGATACCGAAAGCGGATTGCCTTCACCCTTTCTTCCGCGCAAGACGCGCAACGGCTTGACGCCCTGTTGGTTGTGGCATGTCTTGAGCTCTCGGCGAAGTCTTTTTCCGCTGTCATGTTTGAGATTGCCGGTGGAAGCTTGTGAGACCGGCATTTAGGTGCGTTCGATAGCGAGATGGGTTGCAGATACACGTATCTCGACAACTTGTAGTGGTTCAGCGCGTGTTTCGTTACGAAAACTGTGTTTGTAGACTACTAGACTTGTTCAACAACGATAATATGTTTGTAGATCTCCATTGAACAATCTGAAGGGCTCCAGCACTACTGTATCGTCCGAGATTGATTAAAGGGCTGTTGGTCCAGCGTTGCAGCCGCTCTCTGACATGTCGCAGCTGTCAGGTGTCGCACGAGACCGTTGGATACCGTCCGGCTGATACAGGACAAAGTCGAGAACGCGGTGCACATGAGATCTCGCATTCTCTTTCCATTTGAAAAGCTTCCATCTCTTGAGTGGCGTGTGGTATCGATGATGAAGTCGATGTTGGTGTTGACGATGAGGCTGCACTTCGACTATGGTTTCCCATTTCAGCTTAGTAAATAGCACCTGTCAGACGCGTCTTTCGTGAAGGGGCATTTGCTCTTGCATCGCAATAACACACACTCAACGAACAAGTGTCAAGTCGTCTGTTTTGACCCACAAGCTATTGATGACGACAAACCCGACTCGAGCTGCGCGCACAATGCTGCAGTGTCCATGGACTCCTGCACGCACTGACCTTGAGTCTGCGTTGACGCTCGTACTTCCGGATAACTAAGGATGGTCGTCAGTTGTTGAAGGGGCGTTGTCGTGCCTGGATTTTCTATTAAAAGGGACGGGATAGAGAGTGCGGCATA
This sequence comes from Nothophoma quercina, assembly GCA_021642125.1. Taxonomy (NCBI): domain Eukaryota; kingdom Fungi; phylum Ascomycota; class Dothideomycetes; order Pleosporales; family Didymellaceae; genus Nothophoma; species Nothophoma quercina. The sequence continues at coordinate 385,122 of JAKIXB010000032.1, read as the reverse complement.
TCACTGCTCATCAACGAAGCTCTCCAAACTACCCAGGCGTTGCCACTGTTGTTGGCTACCCAGCAATGAGGAACAAGCTCCTCATCACGACTCGCATGTCGTGTGTTATTCCCCACACATGTAAGCTATAGCACTCTGACGCAATGTGGGGAAACTGGCGCCCAGTGAGTGACCCCGTTGGTTGGACGAATCGCGTTTCCCAAGGGCGACCCTTCGATGTGAGCAGCGGTGGACTACAATATCCTGGCGATCCAGACATTTCGGCCTCAGAGATGGCGACTGAAAGGACAAGGGGTTCAGCCGCGTGCTGTGCCGCGCCAACGCCCCCCCTCGAGAAGCCTTACAGCAAGGACTTTGCTGTAAAAGATTTGATAAGAAGCATCATGCAGAACAGCGTCAAACGCAGCACGAGTGTTCTAGTTGCTGAAATTCGTCTCTTTACATCTGCTGTAGTATACCATGTCCAACCACCTGATTGTAGCTTCTTGCTCGCTCAACCAATGGGCGCTCGATTGGGAGGGCAACCTTGCTCGCACTAAGGCGAGCATCCAGGAGGCCAAGGCTCGGGGTGCGAGTCTGCGCATTGGATCCGAACTTGAAGTGAGTGACGAACAACTCCTCGTCTACTACACACAGGCCTCAGAGTAAACCTCTGAATTTAGCATTGACAAATACCAGATATGTGGTTACGGTTGTTTGGACCACTTCTTGGAGGATGATGTCTATATGAGTTCATGGCATATGCTGATTGAGATCCTCGAGGACCAAGCTTGCAATGGCATCCTGCTCGACATTGGAATGCCTGTGAAGCACGGTAAACAGCGTCTGAATTGGTGAGTAGGGCGTGCTCTCACACATACGCTTACTAACTTAATTCCAGTCGGGTTATAGCGGTCGATGGTCAGATCGTATTGATTCGTCCCAAGCTATGGCTCGCAAATGGAGGCAACTATAACGAGACCCGGTACTTTGATGCGTGGAGTATGATGTCCAAGTTCTGTCCGAACTTAGAAAACGTGGCTAACTTGAAGCAGGCACTCCCACCTACCTCGAGGATTGTCTCTTACCTCCACAAGTCGCAGCTGTACTTGGTTACAGGATTGTACCGATCGGCGACGCCATCATTTCAACTCGAGACACAGCTATGTACTCGGAAGATCTTCTTACACCTAGCCCGCATCACGACGTACTGGTTCGAAACAGCGTCGATATCTTCACTGTCTCGTCAGCATTCCAGCAAAGTGTCGGCAAAACATCACACCTTATCCAGCAAATGCAACAGACTCTGAAGAAGAGTGGAGGGGTCATAGTATACTCGAATCAGAAAGGCTGCGACGGTGACCGCTTCTACTACGGTGGGAAGGCCGCTGTGATCGTCAATGGCACGATTACTGCTCAAGGACCACAATTCACTTTGAACGACGTAGAGGTAGTGACTGCCAGAATCAGCTTGAGCCAAGTGCGATGCTATCGCAACGACGTCGTACGGCCCCATGCGACATGTTCGAAGGGCCCAGCCTACAGGCGTATCAAGGTGAACTTCAGTCTTACGAAGCCAAAGAATGAACTGAATGGCAACAGTTGTGCCTTTACGCGTCGGCTTCTGCAAACACACAGCATCGAAGAAGAGCTTGTTCTGGGGCCAGCTTGTTGGCTTTGAGACGTGCTTAGACGCAGCAGAGCGGCTGGGTTCCTTTGTCCCCTCAGTGGGGGTATCGACTCTTGCTCGACTGCGACTTTAGTCTACGGGATGTGCCGAGTCGTCATGGGTGCGATACATGAGGGAAACGAACAGGTGATCGCCGACGTCCAGCGTATTGTCAGATATCCGGAGTCAGGAGAGGCTTGGCTACCAAGCACACCGGAGGAGCTTTGCAACTACGTGCTCCACACCTTGTACATGGGTGTTACTGCTCACTCATCAGTCGAGACTCGCTCCCGCGCGCAGAAGCTTGCTGATAGCATCGGCGCCTACCATTTCGACATGGATATCGATGAGCTATTCACAGCCCAAAGGAACTTGCTTGGTCGATTCGCCAACTACGAGCCTAAGTTCAGCATCTACGGAGGCAGCAAAGCGGAGAACCTCGCCCTCCACAATATTCAGGCCCGCGGACGCATGGTGACAGCATACTATTTCGCTCAGACGCTTCCCACAATTTCGGCAGCGGCAAGGAAGTGGAGGTCTTCTTGTTCTCGGCTCTGTGAATCTGGAAGAGTGCTTGCGGGGCAACGTGACGAAACATGACTGCAGTTCAGCAGATCTCAGCGTCACAGGCGGTACGTCCAAGTTGGACATCAGGTGTTTCATTCGTTGGGCACAAAGTGCTTTTTCCCTTCCCATCCTGGGCGAGTTTCTCGATGCACCGCCAACTGGTGAACTTGAACCTAGGAGGTCCTACCGCGTTGAATCTGATGAGAAAGATATGGGCATGACTTACGAGGAGATCTTCACCATGGCAAAGCTACGCAAGGAGGCGCACATGGATCCCGTTGCCATGTTTGAACGGCTGCTAGTCGACTGGCGCGAGAACAAGAATCCGCAGGAAATCGCCGTCCTGGTGAAAAGGTTCCACCATTTCTACGCCATCAACCGGCACAAGATGACGACCATGGCACCGGCATACCACGCCGCAGATTATAGCGCAGAAGACCCCAGACCTTTCCTGTACCCTGAATTCCACAACAGTTGGACTTGCAGGCGCATCGACTCTATACTTGCCGACATCGAGGGAAAGGGTGAGGATCGCAAGGACTCGGTGTTGCAGCCTCAGTGAGTCACCTTACGTAGTCGATTGGTTAGTTCGCATTGTACATGATTGCAAGTCGCGGGTGTGGCGCACGCTTGAAGGAACTACTGTGATGATCCACGTCCGCCCTGACGATTTCTTCGCGACTTCTTTCCCCAAAAGCAAGCTCGCTGCCCTAAACGAAGATACGTGCAATATGTCATGGTCGACTCGCTCGCCCATCTAGCGGTCGTGGGCCAGCGTGCGCTACGCGCCAACGCTTCGTATTTACCGGCCGCTTTAATGGACGTTGGAATCTCCGATTGTACTTTTGGGTAATCGTTCCGAGATTAAGATGTGGCTTGCAGCTGGCTTGCCGAGTGCGATTCGAAAGCTGCATGCGCAAATCTGGATGCCGCCGCATCAATTTTTTGCAGGATCGACGTCCACATCCAAGGCCGGGGTTGACCGCGGGGCTCGTCCGGGCACAGGGTCCAATCACAAACTCCTTACGATTGGTCATGAAGGTGTGGCTGAGGCTGTTGGTGACCTCATTTTCCAGATATTGGGATCGCGCATGCGTCGCTGAAGAGATGAAATCTGGAGTTGTTGGGGTTGAGGCTGGTCCCGCACCCGAGGAGCCGGTCATCCCGGAGTTGGTCCGGACTGTCGCCGATGAATCTCTCGTCGCCAAGACTGCGTCACAGGCTTGAGCAGCTGTGGCATGTTCCTTCAGATCGTCTGGAAGCCATGGTGGGCCGCTTGGGTACCGTATAGAGTTGCATACGTGAGAGATCGCTAGCAGGGGTCTTTTTCCTTGTGTAGTTTAGCGGCTGCTTCTTACGATCAGATGACTGGGGGCAAAAGTGGGTAGTGCTGCTTTACCACCTATCAGGAGCTTGCTACTCAACTTTATTCGCTACTAGCGATTTCTCCCATATGCGAGTTTATATGGTATGCCTGTAAGACCGCGAACTTTAAGTCGGCGACCGTGGATGCATGGGTTGAGTCAGGATCGGACGATTCTTTCCATGACGCGCGTGTCCACCACGTACGCAGTAGAAGAAAATAAACGACGGTGCTCTGTCGCCACAGCGCTTACTAGGGAAGCAGACGGGGCTTTAGTGTAGAGGAATGCGGGATCGAGATATGGGAATTGAAGTCAAGCTTCAAAATAGCAACAGATTGATCGTCCTATTATCTGGCACGCTATCGTTGCTAAGAGCCACAGCAACCCTACTTGCGAAACGCTTATACAGGAATGTACCATGTCTTTAAGGGAATCATACATGAATTGTAAGAGTGTGCTTCGCAAGAAGGAGAAGACCCATCGCGGGTGCTGTAGCAGACCTTTTAGTCACCAAAACGCCATCCAAGACGCCAAAACATACCTAAACCGTGATGTATGTACAAGAACCTGACAAGAAAGATACAAGTGAACTAAAATCGGCCGATGCCAGCTGGCCTTGGCTCTCTGGAGCCTTCTGAACCCCGACTGTCTCGTTTAGACATTATGGTGCCAGCTAAACTAGCTCTTCTACTGTCTCTGAACGGGTCGCTGTGTTTGTGGGGGACAGAAGTCTGGCGCTCAAGATCGGTGCTAGGCTCAGCTGCGGGTACCGCTGCGTAATCGACAGCTGCAATACCCTCTGCTTCCGCCTGCTCGAAGGGATCGACATTCTCCGCATCGTAGTCATTGGGTGTTTGACTTGTGCCGACAGTGCGTATGGTCAGACGGCGTCCAAGACCGCCAGCGTTGTCAGCGCCAACAGTCATCTGAGTTTCCTCGAGGCGCACGATGACCTCAACGGCCTTCTCATCCTCAATGACCTTTGGATGGCGTTTGGCAAAGTAACGGGCGTACTTGTAAAGTGACCAATAGCAGCTTGCGACGTTGACAACCGTGAGGACGATCTTGTAAGGAAGGTAGTAGACGTAGACTAGGACCCAGCCAACGCGTTCGTTCTTGCGGCGCAGATGAACCTCGTTGAAGAGAACCGTGTTGAGAAGGTACATGCCGATCGTGGCGGCAAGGAGAATACCGGCAAAGCTAGGCCTGACAATGAAGGAGATAGGAAGAATGAAAGGAGAGATGAGGTAAAGAAGTGTCTCGTAGACCTCCTGGAAGACGAAGATTTTTGCACCAATCTCCCACCAGCCGAGCTTCCAGGATCCAAAGATGTAGGCCATGTTGTAGTACATGCCGTTAACAAAGAAGAAGTTCCAACGCTTAAAGCGCTGCTTGAAGATAGTCATTTCGCCGAAACCACCGCGGGCACCTCCAGAAGAAAAGAAGACAGCGGAAGGTGTTTCTGTTTCAACAAAGACTTGAGAGCACATTTTGATGCGAGAGCCGAGCTTGCGAGCAACATGGCCAAAGAACCAGTCTTCGGAGACACTGAATCCGGGGTGTTCATGGAATGTCTTGATAAGGAGGTCGCGATCCCAGAGAGCGATTGCGCCGTGAGGAAATGTGGCCGAGCCGATCTTACCAGCAAATTCACGCTGAATACCAGAAAGCTTGTATTCGAGATCTTGCGCTTGCTGGCACAAGTTGCCCTTAGAAGAGTTCGGTCCCACACTCTTGATTGTGTACCCTAGGCACATGACGTTACCCTTGAGACGATCAGTGACCACAGGAAAATTGTCGGGAAGCGCGCAATCGTCGTCGATGAGTAACACGTTCTTGAAGGCCTTGGCTGCGTAAGCACCAACATATTGAGCGACGATCTTTGAGCCGATAGGGCACCATAGGTGGTTGACTCCGTAAGGTGCGCAGATCTCCTCGGTATTGTCGAGAGGTGTTGGGCTGTTGCCGTTGGCGAGAACGTAGATGTGCGATGGTGGAAAGATCTTCAAAGCCGCTTCGAGGGTGGCGCCGATAAGGTTGGCAGATTTGTAGCAAGGGATGAGAAGGGCAGTGTCCTTCACATTATCCTGTATTTTTGTCTCGGCAGTGAACTCGGCTGGAGGAGGGTCATTCTCAAAGACGATGAGAAGTGGAGCAAAGGCATAGCTACAGACTGATCAGTACACTGAAAGGCGCGAATCGATGGGAAGACTTACAATAAGGCGATGCCGAGGGTGATACTAAAACCACCGGCGAAAACGAACTTGTTCTCGACCACCCAGTACAGCCACCAGACAGCCCCGTTCCACAAAGGCCTGCCAATGAGGACAAAGTAGATAAAGCACAGAAGGAAAACGTAGATGCTGTATTCGAAAACGACTTGCACCCATTTCTTCCTTTGGAGCTCAACACCTCGCTTCTTTGCATTCTCGTATGTCTTCCAGACGGAGCCTTTTCTCTGTAGTCCGTTGAAAGAGACGTTGGTCATCTTCCTAGCAAGCCCGTCTGGAACAACAGCATCGACGATCGATCCGAAGGTTCCTCTCCGTTGTCGCTGACCGGCAGGAGTGTAGGCATTTTCAGGCTCCTTGTAGCTCTTGTCACTTTCACCAGCGGAGTTGGGTCTTGTAGCAAATGGGTCATCGTTGGACCAAACAGAGCTAGTGCTGGAGTGGTTGTTGGTGTATGGGGTCTCGAAAGGGTTGCTTGTAGGTACTCGGCCTGATGTGCGAAGAGCGGGTTCCATCACACTGTTGGGTCGTGAGATGGTGAGAACATCTTCTTCTCCGGGTAGCCAAGAGCGGTGACGACTTCTCTTCCGTGCTAGGGCCTCATCCCCAGTCAGCGGTGAAACCGCATCCTGTTGTGAAGCTTGACGTTCAAAGGTGACTGAGCGGCGGTCGGAGCGTTGCGAGTTGTGTAAGGCTCGACTGGTTGATCTTGCAGGACGAGTTGTTGATCGACTGTTCAGACGGTATGCAAGACTCTCCTTCCTGACGAGGCTTTCTTTACGGCCGATTAGTCCCTTCTCCTCATCTACCATCAGAGGCTGTTGAGGCTCCCATGCTAAGTTGCGGTTGCTGTCCCGTACCGAACCAAGATTTCCAGTGGCTCGAAGAAGATGTGCTGGGATGGCGACATCTTCAATAGGTGCTGAATAAGATTGACGATTATAGGTTCGAGGGTGGTCTTGCTTCTCATTGGAGATCTCCACCTCATACTGTGGATGCGACGACGCGGCCATTATGATATTAGAAACAGTGTATAGTTGCTATAGCCACAAGGAAGAAAGGACAGAAGATGTATATAAAGAGTACCGAAAGCTTGGAGCCTAGGGCCAGCGGCAAACTTGCATTACCCATGGACCTTTGAGCTTTGCGGGGCTCCTCCAATGTGCGAGCCCATGGCATCCACGCCGTCCATCCTGACTAGATTCTCGACCCCTTGAAAGATGTGGGTTCTGCTGAGGCTTGCACAAGGCAAGACGTCGATGACGAGGAGGCAGATCGAAGCTAGGCAAAGGAAGCTCATAGCGGACTGCACCTACGCCGAGCAACCACATACAGGATCGGGATGTCAGTGCTAATTTGCAAGTTACGGCGTCAAGCCACAGCCTGTCTAGGATGATGAGAACCCGGCTCTCATACCCTTGTACGTCCGACCTCACGGTTCAAGAACCATCGTTCCTAGCTTGGCTGCCAAGATGATGTTTGTGCCACAGTCAAGGCTCGAAGACATCAATCTCGGACGGTAAGACGCGTGGTGTCCGAGAAAAGCGCTTACAACCCTGTGTGTTGAGGCCTGGACAACCAAAAACTACAGATGCCCTTGAGTAATGCACATTTTCAGTCGGTCGTGTTCTTGCGTCATGGAATACGTGAATCTGCTGCAGCCTCAACGTAGGTGGTGTGCTACTGGAGGCTGCCCCGTGGCTAGTGCAGTCAGAGAATCTGACAGGAGATGGATGTTTGAGAGTTCGGCGCTATATTAGTGGATCGTCGGCCTACCAGATTGGTGCTAACAGGGAGTGCAGGGGTCATGAGAGAAGTTTAGAAATGGTTCGCTACGCACCTTGACGTCGCGAACTTCACTATAGCGGACCGTTTAACTTCGCCGAAGCGCCCCCCGCTGGATCCCCGCTAACGACCAGGGTCTGCACGCTAGAAAACACGGCTGTTTGACACATGCTTTTGCAGGGCTAATTTCAAGGAATATCTCGTATGGCCACAGAGCCAGAAGCCTGTCGGGTTGCAGACAATGGTATTGTTAGGCTGTGAAGCTCATGGGGCAGCGTTCGACGAACGGTCCTTCCTGCATGCCGTTAGAAATAGCAACATTGCTGTGAATTCGAGCAAGCAATGCCACGTGCAGAACATGATTTGACCTGGTACTACTGCCCAGGCTATGCCGGACACTGGTGAAGTCTTTCGGTTGACCCTTGTGCACTACGGGAGAAGGGACGGCGCGGCTGACAGTCCAGTTCTGATGCTGAACACCAACAGAAGCTGTCCGGAGAGGCTCCAAGGCAGAGTGGCCCCAAATTGTGCGATGGATGATGAGACGTTGGCGTTGAATGACGAAAAGGAAAATCCCGTATGAGCCGATGTAAACGTTGTTGCCAAGGTCTAGAGAAAACACCATCTGACCTTGTATGCATTGCACAGAGCACCAACTTTGTCTCCTGTCGTGTTCTTCATTTTGCAGGCCTCTTGGGTCGAACCTGTCACAATAGGGGCGAAATCTCAGAGCAGCTCTTGCAATGAAGCTGTTGTCATCAGTGACGCCGAGTGTCACCGCAGACAGGCCTAGCTGTGCTTTAGCATCGCAAAGTTCCGTCGATCCATGTCTGGTGCCTGAAGAGTTTCCGGCAGTTGCTGGCACAGGGATATTGAAGTTGCTGTAAGCCCTGCATGTGCAGGATAATCCTTGACGGCCTGGATTTGCATTTCTAAATCGAAACGCCACCCCTGCACGTGGCCGAACACAGTAACATGAGCCTCCTCTTGAGCTTCCAGTGTGTTGGGTACTGTCAACCAAGCCACAGGGTCTTGCATCTGGCGTGCATACTGCAGCCATGATGGGGAATGCTCTCAGAACCCGATGCAGACAGTGAAGACGCGGCCTCCGGTCTGGCATCGGCACTCCGCAACATCACGAAGTTTTCGCACCCACCTTGACTGTTGAGCACCGGGGTGGATGTATGATGGAGACTAGAGCACCTGTACACAATCGAGAAGTTTGTTCCATCAGCAACTCCACACTTCAATACTATAAATTCTTTGCAAGCCGCAGTGGGCCGCGTAATACGGTGTACATTCGTGTTTTTCGCAGCTGCGCGAAGGCTAGATGGAGGTTGCAGGCGTCGCAGTACTGACTGCGCAGAAAGTGCCAAGAATAGATTGCATACAATGAGGCCGGGATGCGCTGGATGTCCTGGAATCTCGGGGAGAGTCGAGCTGTGCAACGTGTCGAGGTGGCTTGTTTGAGACAGAAGTTGATTCCCGGGAGTGCGAACGTGCGCTTTCCCACAGTCAAACTTTGATTGGCCGAGCTTGCCGCAACTGGCTCTAACGTTTGTCACGGCTGAAGTTTCCGATGCACGTCCCATAGCCGACGCCAGCATTTACGTCAATCTAGTGAGGGTGGGTTGCACCGAGATTTGCTGTGGGCACTTCAACCTCAATCACAATTGCGCTGTGTTCTATTATTGTACGACTTCACGATGTCTGCATACGCTTCCGAGTATCCGTCAGTCGAGTTCGACGCAGCTTACAAGAAGTTCTTCGAAGAGTTCTATGCTACGTCAGACACGCCGGATGCGCATGAGAAGTACATTGAGAACTTCACCCAAGATGCGACGTTGATCATGGCGTCAAAGAAGGCGCAAGGCTCAGATGGTATGATTTGTGGTATCTCTGCTGTTCAAAGCCATTGGCTCATATCAATCAGAGATTCTTGCGCTGCGGAAAGGCATGTGGGAAAAGGTTGCCAGCAGAAAGCACAAAGCCATCAAGATCTTCCCCTTTGGCCCTAGCTCTGACGAAGCCATGTTGTATGGAACCGTTCAGTATGGTTTGAAGGCCGGTGGTGAGTCTGGTCTTGACTGGGCTGCGCGTGCGCACTTGGTGAAGGACGGTGGAAGAGTGAAGATGGACTTCTATCAAGTATACTTGGTAAGCATGGGTTTGTTTGGGCAATCGAGCTCGACTATTAACCGCCGTCCAGGACACTGGCGCACAAAGCAAATAATGCGGCAACATTGAATGAAGTGAACTGGATAATAGCATCACACATGATAGGTAGTGTTTATTGTATCGATAGGTTTTTGTCCTGTTGCAAGCCTCACCGAGGATCTTGACAGGAGACCTGCGACAAATACAAGATGCTTTTGACCTCACTCGGTCAGCGTGTGTTTGTGGTATCATGTGAACAATTCTGAAGCATCTGTCAGATTATATCGAAGGACAGATGGTGATTAGTGCAGTCGATAGACGAACGCCTCGCTTACAAAGCCTATCAGAATTCGTGAGCCAATCACACGCAGGTGCGAGCAGAGTCGCTTGAGGCTGGACAAGTGTTGTTGAATCTGCGTCCGCTCCGCATATGTTGCAAGATGGAACACGCATACTGTCCGCACTAAATGCAATCATATTAAGTATATAAAAATCATTCTGCATCGAACCTTCATCAAACAGCACCTGCCCGGCTGGCACAATCGGTAGCGCGTGAGACTCTTAATCTCAAGGTTGTGGGTTCGAGCCCCACGTCGGGCTGTTCATTTTTGCTTGGATCTACCTCAATCCCGCTTGCGGTTGTTGAGATATCCAATTTTTTGTCTGGGGTACTGTTGTGGTGGTGAAGGTCTGTGCGCTCCGCGCCTTCCGGGATACCACGTGAGGACCACGTAACCTTCCCCATCGCCCATGCGCAGCTGTCAACACAAAGTGAGAAGTGCCGAGTATCTCTTGCATCCTTTTTGGCCAAACTCTCGCACCTGCGGTTCATTCCGGCGCTCTTGCACACCCCACTCACGGGCTGTTCATGTACACTTGTCGACCATCGACTATAGCCGCAGCGCTCATCAACGATGCAATAGATCGGTTAGATCCGTAATACTGATCAACAACACGGCCATCTGTTTCCTCCACCCGTATCCAATGCTTTGCGCACTTTCCAACTCGCTAAGTACCTCCACATACCGTCACTCTCAACAAGGCAACGTCCGTCGTAAATCCGGTGAAATGAAGCTGTCGCGAATCTGCCCGCCTTGCGCACTTAATTGATTAACATGATCGTCGATTTAGAGACGGAATTTCGAAGTTTTCAAGTACGACGATCTGACGTGGTCCGCTAGCCTTTAGCCACAGACAGTGAAACGTTGGGTGGCTAGTGCTTTGGTTTTCGATAGTGTTTTGCTGCTTGTACGGGATATAGCTGACATGCTATATCGACTGCTGCACATTGTACATCTCCGTGTTCATAATGCGCGACAGGGGGGAGGATGTTGTCATCTATGGTGACAGTGACCCAATAGTGCTGACTTCACAACCAAGGATGTTCAGCATCGGTCTGGTCCTCTATCGGATGCGAGTAACGGGATCTAGGGGAGCCGATCTGGGAGCCGCGAACCATAAGACCGAGATCACAAAACTCAACGCAAAATTTTTTTTACGTGTTCTGCAAAAGGGATCAGAGCGACCAGGCCTCACTCTCATGTTGTCGAGAAGCCTGGATGCCACAAACGGTCTTACATTCTCTGAGTTCAAGTGGACACAGCTACGCTCGAGGTCAAGGCGAATACCTCCCTTAATTCTGACGTCGAAAGCCTATATCCACCTCTTTGCACTCCATGAGTGCTTCGCTCTCCATCCGCTGCCACCGACCAGAGCTACAGATCTAACACCTCGGGGTCGCCAACAGGTAGATTCGTAGACCGTGCAATCAAACAGAGAGGAGACGGCCACGATCCCGAAACATCCGGACAATTCCCTCATATTCATTCGGTTGGTCACCTGAAGCACCAGAGTCTTCTCTAGGTTTTGAAGCGTACCGATGAGCTCGTTTCTTCTGGACGCCACCCCACAGGCGTTGTATCCACCGTGGTGCCAAAAGTAGCGGTGTGTTCGGTGGGGCTTGCGAGATCTCTCGAGGTTTTCAATTCAACGTGTGAAGGCTGCAATAACATTGTGACATGTCGGAGCCTTGTCTGCATTGTGATCGCCGCAATCTCACCCACGGCTGGGGACCTAACATCCAAAAGACTTGTGCTCCTTCGTAGTGATGCTAGGAGAGAAATGACCAGAGCAATTTGGATGAGCTTCCGCATTCCGAAGCTGGCGGCCGCGACGGCGATCTGTTTGGGCAGAGAAGGAAGGGAGGGGGTTGCACCCTTCCCTCATCTCGAGTATCCGGTCGCCCATATTTCAGAGCAACATTTCCGTCAGCGTTACCGGTGAGCAACCTTTCCTGCGTCTTCTCCTGCATGACGGTCTGAGGAAGAATTGGCACATCTAGCCATGTGACCCCAAGGTCCTCGGCAGACAGGTGCGAGTCGCGATTGAAGATTGAACTCTTCACACGACCAGCAAGCTTGGTGAGCTTTGTCTTTGCAAAGGATGGACCACTCGTTCAGGTGGTCACCCCAGCGCTTCTGCAGGTGCTCACGGTGTGTGATATCGCAGCAGATGAGATCGCACGCTCGCTGAAAATGCCAAGTACAGATATGACGGAATCCTGTTGCACCAGCCTTCAATCAGGTTGAAGAATGGAACCGACCAGTCCCTACAGAGCGCACAGAAGCACAAGTAAACCGACTGATTGCTCTGCTCCAAGGCCGCCTGGCACAGCTCCAAGCCCAGGCCGAGCTTGAGATGGTTGAAGAGATCGCCAAAGTCCTCTTTCCTCATAACTACTTAAACACTGATATCCTATAGATGCAGACAACGAGGCACCTGGTTTATAAGAGAACGATGATGGACAAGTCTCTGACATTCAGTCAGACACAACCCAACACGCCTTCTTCTCCTGAAAATTCCTCGACCACATTCTCCCTCATAACGACATTCCAGATCACGCCAACGACGATGACCACAATATGCAGGATGTGCAGCACGAGGATGTCGACATCGATGCTTCTGAAGCGGCGGATGCCGGACCTGCTCTCGTGGACGAGACGGAGGTAGACATGAATACCTCCGAATCCTCCGGCCTTTGACGATGATGATGAGTATGTTGTGTTGGTGAATGAAGGCGATGAAGATGAGTCCATCTCTGTCGAAGAAGACGGACAGGAGGATGAAAAAGGAGAAGAGGTGGAAGAGATTGAGGCCCAGGCAGACGCCGACAACGACGACCAAGAGGCCTAGGGCCTATGCCTACCACCTATAGTTAAACTTGAGAGTGCGGATAAGGGAATCTAACCTATTGCGGAACTTGGTCTCATTATCTACAGCATCTTGTCTAACATGGGACGCACTAGAACAAAGAGCAAGAATAGTCGCAGCCGCGTACAGATTGACCAGAATGGCTACAAGAAACGCCAACAGTTATAGGGGCTGCAAGCACATCAGCCACAAGGCCAACAAGCGTCGTCGCCGCAAGGAGAGCCACACTCTCAAAATCATGGGAGGTACTCAGCGACTATCAACAGACCAACTGCACTCTGACAAAAGCTCTCACGAATACAAAGATCTCAATACATTCCTCACTTACTACTCTACACCCACCCCAACACATCCCTACTTCGCCGCAGCCTTCAGCACATCCGCAACAGCATAGTACGCCGGCTTCCTGCTAAAATCCGAGTTATACAGCGTCGCATTCCCCTGACCAGGGAAAGTAGACGGCACCCAAGACACGGGGTCCCAAAAATCCCACACCGTAACGCCGACACACCTCTCCTCATCAACACACGCCCTAACACTATCCGCATAATTCTGCGCCTGAACAGCCTGCTTCGCCGCATCATCCGGCAGCACAGTGCGCACATCCAGCTCCGTCAACGCAGTCTCCAAGCCAAGCGACGTGTACAGCTGCTGCGCGGCGCGAATCTGCTCGTAGCTGGGCGAGCTGCCTGTGATGAAGTGGCTCTGCAGCCCGACGCCATCGATGGGGATGTTGCGCTTCTGGAAGTCCTTGACGAGGGCTTGCACGGCGAGCGTCTTGTTGTTGACTGTCTCCATGTTGTAGTCGTTGTAATATAGTTTCGTGCCGGGCGCGGTGTACTTGCGCGCGAATTTGAATGCCGACTCGATGTAGCTGGGCCCAATGGTGTCGAGCCAGATGTCCGAGCGGAGTGTGCCGTTGTCGTTGAAGGCTTCGTTTACGACGTCCCAGGCGTAGCAGTCGTTGTAGTAGTGGCGCGCTTCGTTCTTGATGTGGTTCTCTAGGATGGAGAGGAGCTCTTGCTTGGACCATTTTTGGGAGGTTAGCCATGAGGGGAGCTGCTGGTGCCATACGAAGTTGTGGCAGCGCCGCAGTTGCCCGGCTTTCTTGCTGGGGATTACGATCTGGTCGCCTAGAGTGTAGTTGAAGACGTTGCGCGAGGGCTCGATGTACATCCACTTCTGGCCGTTGGCGGGGGTGACCTGGTTGAACTCGGACTTGTTGAAGGCAATGTCGGTGTATTGCTTGTTGTCGAGGACGACATTGTCGATGGCCGTGCCGAAGTACTTGAGGCCTGCCTTCTTGGCGAGGTCTGCAAGACCGGGGGCGGGCTTGGGCTTCTGACCGGTTGGGTAGGTGGGAGAAGCGATGGCCAGAGCCGGGAGGAGGGAAAGGGCGATAGTGGCCTTCATGTTGGCAATCAGTCTTGGTGGTTGCTTAGGTGATGTTCGAGCTGTGGTGAGGAGCTGATTCCTTGATTGTCGAAGACACTGTCAGTATATATATTCACTTGCGCCACAGGATGAATGCCTGGTCATGACAAGCAATGGCCAAGTCCCGGCAGTGCATCCTTCTGCACGTGTAATCAATTCATCCGGGTCGTGAACCAGGAAACTACCCAGGGACCAGGCTAGGCCGTGGGCATGGGTACTACGAACAGGTGATCATTACGGTTGAAGCAAGGTACAGCAGTCCTAAGGTCGGAGATGATCAGCAGTCGCGTTGAGCCGTTCTGTATACAGTACGCTAGCGGCGGTTGTTCCTGGACTGCAGGGTAAGACCCATGAATATATCCGGGATCCTGGACATTCGTCTTCTGTAGGAACATGCGTCAGTGTACGCCTTGAGACCTGATTATATCCATTCCTCCAGTGTAATGGTCATGAATACAAAGACCGGCGAGACAAAGTAACTGTACCAAGAGTCGACATGTGTTTGTTGCAAGTCAGCGAAAAATCGAAGTCAACCCAAGGTGAACAAGCATCTGGTTGATTTCAACGGCAACGACTGTACCCCGCAATTTCCGTAACTCCGCGCGGAGGTTAGCGAGCTCTCGACAATCTATCGACGGCTGCTGAGCAGCGTAAACAACTGATCTGCGCTAATAGGATAAATGGCTAATTGCGAAGTTTCTCGAAGCTTGCGCTTGAAGCTGCGGCTCTTCTACATGGCTAAGCTTGCAACCGAGGACGGCAGATGCATATGAACTATCGATGTGGCCGCTTTCTTGACGTCTATGATGGAAAGGAGATTGCGAAAGAAGTCGGTGGTGGCAATGGCGAAGCCCAAGTGATTGAGGGCTTAGTCGATTCCAACAAAGACACCGTCCTTCTCCAGGTCTGACCGAGAGATCTGCGGCATGGGACTGACAGCATCCGCTCGCTTCAACGCATCTTCTGTAAGCCCCCAGAACTTATCAAGATCCACCCCTCTGGGAATCCTGCAGCCGCCCTCGCCCGGTGGGAGCTCTGAGACCTTTGTCCGGCCCAGCTCTCCGACCTCGGACTGGTTGAGAGAGTGCACGCCCTTGGTGACAATGTCGACCCTGAAGCGCTCACCGTTCCTATCGTCGAAGATTTCGGGGTAGATTGCCGCTGCGACAGCGAGAGGGTCGTGCAACGGCGGGCCGGCGGTGATGGAGAAAACGTCTGCGTATGTGCCGGCAAAGAAGGACATGATCTGTGCGAACAAGGCGCGCAGAGCAGACGGGACACGCGTGGTGTCGACGTCGAAGCCGACTCTTTGACCGTACAACAGCGTGCGGCGAACGTCCTTGGTGCCGAGCACCTGGTGGCTGAGATCCAGAGGGATCAGGGTCGTCTTTGGCCTGAGGACCGGGTGCGAGAAGACGAAGTCAGATGCCTCGGGATCGCAGTAGATGTTGAACTCGGCATATGCGGTCCAGTTGCCGAAGCGCTCTCCTTCGCCTTTGACCTTGCCCATGGGCGCGTCTGTGAACTTGTTACCCACCGCCCCGCCCATGATGCTCAGGCCCTTGATGTGGCCAGCCAGGTCTGTGTATTTCTGGAACAGCAGCCCGATGTTCGTCAACGTGCCGGTGGAGACCAGCCACGCAGTGTTGGGCGGCGTCGCAATGAGCGCTCGGTACATGGCTTCGAGATAGTCGACGTCGGTAACGGCCGGCTCGACAGGTTGCGGTAGCAGCGTCACGCCGTCGAGGCCGCTCTCACCGTGGATGTCAGCCGCATGCACAGCATCGCGCACAATTGGCTTCGAGGCGCCAGAGTAGACCTTGACGTCGCGTCTTCCTAGGGCTTCGAGTATGGCGCGGGTGTTGAAGGTCGTCTGGTCGAGGCCAGCGTTGCCGTGGACGGTGCTGACGCCGAGCAGTTCGACGCGCGGGTCGTGGGCGCTGAGGAGGAGGGCATATGCGTCCTGAAGTGTACAGTGAGAAATAGCAGATGAGGGGGGTGGACTGATCGTACATCGTGCCCCGTGTCCTGGTAGTCGTCAATACGGGTGCTGGTAGAGTCGCGAGCGGTTACAGACGCAGTCGAGCCAGAGTGGAGTTCTTGAAGGCATGCTGAAGAAATATAGATAACGGGTACGTCCTTGCTACGGCCCTGAATGGAGACAGTTGTAAATTACAACAAACGTCGAATGCAGGGTCCAGCCACGTTTGGCGGGGCTGCGGCTGGAGCTGGGGACAAGGGCCGCTAGCTGACGAACGTAGAAACCAGGACCGTCAATAGGCGCATCACTATTGATCCTCTACCTGGGATCCTATCCACACTTCCATCACATCGAGAATTGACGACCTCCTTGGCGCAGACACTGAATGCTTTGCAATGTGTCCTTGGCGACGATGAGCAAGTTTTGACACGCAATCAGTATCCGCCCAGTCCGAGCACGCAGGCTACTTCTGTCAGCTTCATGCACCTTGCGCCATCTCACTAAATTCCGTACTCTTTCCTATAGTTATCGCGTCGCCGGCCACCTGCCGCTTGTGGCACTAGGTCCTCGAGCTGCCAGTAAGACCTCGCTGTGACGACAGGTGCCACATTGCAACATCTCCATCCACTGTATCTCTGTCGTCCCATGATGGATCTTCTCCGGCGACACGAAGGGCACCATGAAGTGGACTCAAAGTCATATTGGGCTTTTGGATACTCGTTCGAGCCATTAAACGATGAGCAGAAGCATCAGCGCCGCGAGAATCTGGACTACTATGGCTTCGCGGCACAATGGTCTGTCTTGGTCGTCTTTGTGTTGTTTCAGCTGTCGTTTGGCATCCGGTGGATTGTCACCAAGGGCATGCACTATGAGCAGCCTAAATCTCCTTCGTTCAACAAAGGTCGCGAAAATACTCTGGGGTGGTTGAGAAGCCTGCACAGCCGCTATGCGAGGATGATGTGGTGGATGCAAAAGGACGTGGTTCAAAAATGGGATTGGGGAACACGAGGAGAGTGGATTGGCGGAACTGTCTGGACTGTCTGGCTGCTCTATCTGTGTTTTGTGAATACTTCACCTGGTAAGAACTCCTAGATCTTTGCAGCATCCAACTGACCTGGGTAGACTACCTCCACCTCACAAAACGCTTCGGCCAGATTGGAGCATCACAACTGCCTCTTCACTACCTTCTGGCTATGCGAGCACCGTACTCCCCAGTCCAATGGATCACGCGTCTCTCACACGAACAGCTCAAAGCGGCCCACCAGATCCTGGGCCGCATCGTCTACCTCCTCTTTATCTTGCACGCAGTCTTTTACTTCGTCTTCTTTGCCATGTCGGGATTCCTGGCCAAGCGTATCAAGGACTGGGACGTCATCTTCGGCGTCGTCACGCTCATCCTCTTCGCAGCCATCAGCACCACTGCCCTGGGCTTTATTCGCCGCCGCAACTACCGCGTCTTCTACATCTCGCACATCGCCATCGCAAACTTCATCATCGTGCCCATGTACCTCCACGTTTCGCATATCCGGCTGTACATCTACCAGATCATCATTGTAGAATGCTTACACCTCATCGCCCGGGCGCTGCGGCTGAAAAAGTACCAAGGCACCCTACGCCTTCTCCCTGGCACAAATCTCGTCCAGATCCGCATTCCACTGCCCGACAATCACGCAGCCCTGAATTGGTATCCTGGTCAGCACGTCTACTTGACCCGTCCATGGGGCAGCGCAAAAGCACCAAGTTACTACCAGCAATGGCTGATGGTGAACAAGTCAAATCCATTCACCATCGCTTCTCTGCCCGCCGTGGACCGCGAACTCCTCCTTGTGGCGCGCACGCTAAACGGGAACACAAAGCACCTCGCCTCCCTGGCACAGAAACTGTCGCAGGGAGGCACGGGACTGCCCATGCTACCTACCGCAAATGGCGATATCCCGATCTTACCCATCGCGCTCGAAGGCCCGTATGGAGCATCAAATCGACTTCCAGATTTGACAGACTTTGATAAAGTGCTGCTTGTAGCGGGCGGTGTGGGCGCCACATTCGTAATGCCGCTGTACCGTGCAATCGCAGAGTATCACGACACCACGCCTGGCGCCACACAAGTACGCTTCATCTGGGCGGTGCAAAAGCTGGCGGACACGCAGTGGGCATTTCCCGAAGTCACGACCGATGAAGGCGCTGGACAGAACGGGGAAAGAGAGGAAGCTGTCAGCAACGGCCTGCTGCATAAAGCAGCGACAGTCGAGGTCTATGTCACGCGTGCCAGCGGGGGCTCCCAACATGCCGCTCTGTCCACGAGTCCAATCTTTGCTGTTGATGACGATGAGGAGGGCGAGCAGTTCGAGATGCAGGAGAATGAGCAGTTGCTTGGTGAGGAGGAGCAGATGGAGCGACCAAGGAAAGGCATGCTGGTCAAGACTGGTCGACCGCAGATGCGTGAGATTGTCGATGAAGTGTTTAGCAGGGGCATGAGAACAGCAGTGATATGCTGCGGGCCGAAGCGGCTGACGGCAGATCTGAAGCGGAGTGTGGAGGTGTACGTCAAGAAGGGGCATGATGTGTATTGGTATGATGAGACGTTCGGGTGGTGAGCAAGATCGGCTTGATTTAGTAAGATAAGGTCATACTGGAGCGTCTCAGAAGCGCCGACAAGCACGCGTCAAGTTCTAGCGGCAACGCATTCTTCCTATTGATCATGGACTGGCAAAAGAATCAACCAGGCGAAGTTCCAACTGTATGGATCGAAGACACAAGCTAAACCCTTGAGAACCGTGTGCCATCACGCAAGAAAGTAAAGATCGATCGCCATGCCAACCCAGTTCCAACACACAACAGCGCTCAGAACGAAGTTGCCCAACCGCTTTGCCCTCGATTCACCCGCAGCCAAGATCCCGCCGCCATCTAGCAGCCACGAGGAGGCTGCTTCCCGAACTCCTCGACATCCCACTTCTTCTCCTCGACATTCATGACTCGATCCCTGCCAGAAGCGCGAGTCTTCGCCACACAAGCCTAGCACAAGGTAAACTGCCGAGCGATGCGCTTCTTCTCTCCAGCTCAGCGCTGATCGTCATACTTACGGCGCTGGGCCATCATCTCATCAAGACGAGCCTGCTCTGCTATACACCGCTTTTGATCTTCCCTACGGCGCGCCTGCCACTGCTGCTGACGCTCTTGCTCCAGCCAACGAACAATAGCAGCACGCCGAGCCTTCTCCAGCTTCTCTCCACGCTACTGCTGGGTGGCTAGGACGGCGGAGTTCAGAACGGGGTTGTCGTAGCAGAACCGCGCAAAGCCCTCCAGATCTGAAATCGTATCGTCGCTCACCAAGAACGCCAGCTTATTCACCATGCTCTTCCACAGCCGCGGATGGCTGCTAGCAAATCGCTGCACGGCACCGATCTCCTCGTGCGTAGGCACGCTGTTGCTGAGATACGCTTCTCTGCGTCGGAAGATGGGGCTGGTGTACTTGCTCATGTGCCCGGCCGGTGTGCGGGCTGGCAGACAGCTAGCGACTCATTTTCCCTACTCCCTACCACGACTTGGACGTATTGATCGCTCCGGACTCGCAGATTCGCTTACCATCGATACTTTAAGAACGCCGCCCAAGTGTTCGCATTCAGGATCGGCATGGATAAGGTCTCGAACGAAGAAGATCTCGTAGTCCATCTAGAGAACCATCTTGTATTCTCCAAAGCCGTCAATGGCTTCAATATACACTTTCATACCCTGGTACGTCACCCTACTGACTGTGATGCTTTGTACGAACCTCATACTTACCTATATCACAAACCAAACTAGACCATGGCTCTTTATCACAGAAACAACCCATTTTCCATCAATCTGTTCATACACGAGCAGTTCGCGACCTGGCTTGACTCAGCTGAATATGTATGTTTAGTCCAGAAGAGTGTCTGTCTTGCCAGCCTTGCCTTCGGTCTCAGGGCTCCGTGATCAAAAAGGCAGCGCAAGCGCATCATCACTCGCTTGAAGAAACATCCCTGTCTAGCCTCTGCGCTAGCGACGCTCCCAAAGCTTTGCGCGGACCAGTCGACCGTCGACCGCGAGTTTTCCGACCTCGTCCCAGCCTCTTGTCGATCTCAACTTCGTCTCTTCATCGACATACACGTTCGTTGCGCGTTGCTTTTGGGTGGATCCCTTTGCATGCACACTGAACGTTCATCGTGACTACGAATAGCGACGCGTCGTCGGGCGGTAGCTACTAGTATAATTGAACGTGATACGGCTCCAACGACACAGCGTCAGAATCTTACGATGTCTGAGTGACTCCTGCGATGGTTCTGCAGCCAAGCATGTGCGTTGTGGAGTGTGACATGCACGACGGCACGATAGACATGTCGTTGAACCTCCGAACCTGCTTCTGCCGTGGCCTACTTCACGAACAACGCACGCCATCCCTGTATGGACGTTACGCTAGCCACTTGTGGAGATGTAACCATCTATTTAGCCAGCAAAAAGATCTCCCGGAAGGTTACACACACAAGTAGCTCTGGATGAACCCCGGATTTCCCCACTACTACCCCTCACACGATCGGCGAAATTGTGAACCTTGCAGCTTCGATCCGCGGTAGCGAATTGGACTACAAAATGTAGGTACCTCGCCATCTAATGGTTTGTTGTGCTTCGTCAAGAGACAGATAAAATGTATAGTGCAAAGCAGATCATTGCGTCGGCTTTGCTGGCTAGTGTAGTTGCCGCTCAGGACGGTATGCGCTTCCTATCCTTTCCATACAGATTTAACATGCTAACGTTACCCAGCAATCACTGCTAATGGGGGCAACTTCACTTTGACTGGCGATGAAGTATCGTATCTGTTCCACGTCAACACTGAAAACGGCGATTTGATCTCGGACCACTTCGGAGCACCTGTCACGGACTTTATTCCGCCAGCCTACATCCTACCATGGGGTTGGCATGACAACAAAGCCAACGACCGACGGGAATTTCCAGATGTTGGTCGAAGTGACATTCGTCTGCCAGCAATCCATATTGAGCACTCGGACGGAGACACAGTGTCGGCGTTCCTCTACCAATCCCACGAGATCATTCCTGGCAAGCCATCTATCCCCGGATTCCCAGCAACTTACGGCAATGATTCGGACGTAACAACTCTGCAAGTCCAACTCTACGACAACGTCTCTGACGTTGGAGCTGTGCTCTCCTACTCCATCTTTCCAAAGTATAATGCCATTGCCAGGAGCTTCAAGATCACCAACAATGGCACCGGCGATATCGTCATTGAAAGAGCTGCAAGCTTCTCGTTTGACTTTCCCAACTTTGATTTCGAGGTCATTGAGCCCCACGGTGACTGGTATCATGAGATGAACACAGTCAGGCGCAAAGTCGATTACGGCGAGACAAGCTTCCGCTCCACAGAAGGCTACGCTGGTCACACTCACAACCCATTCTACATGCTCGTATCGCCCAGCACCACTGAAGGTAGCGGTGAGGCATGGGGCTTCAATCTGGTCTGGACAGGCTCCTTCGAAGCGGCTATTGAGAGGACTTCCAATGGGTATGTGCGAGCCCTGCTCGGTCTCAACCCTCTGCACACTAGCATTCGAGTCGCTTCTGGCAGCAGTTTCCAGTCGCCAGAAGCAGTCGCTGTGTACAGCTCCTCTGGTATTGGCGGCGTGTCGAGGGCGTACCACGATCTCTACAAGAACCACCTGTCGCGTCACAAGGCGACTCACGAGACGCGTCCAATCTTGTTGAACTCCTGGGAAGGTCTTTCCTTCAACATCAACGACACAGCCCTTGTCGACCTCGCGGGGCAGGCAGCGGATCTAGGCGTCGAGCTTTTCGTCATGGATGATGGATGGTTCGGTGTTGAGTATCCCAGAAACAACGACTCTTTCGGCCTCGGAGACTGGACTCCCAACCCTGCCAAGTTCCCAGAGGGGCTTGGGCCCTACATCAACGATGTCGTAGGGCTTACCGTCGCGAACGCAAGCACCAACGCCAGCACCAACACGCCGCTGAAGTTTGGAATCTGGGTCGAACCTGAGATGGTCGATCTCAACTCGACGTTGTACAACGAGCATCCGGATTGGATCCTTCACGCCGGCAAGTACCAGAGGACTCTTACCCGTAACCAGTTCGTTCTTAACGTCGGATTGCCTGAGGTACAGAACTTCATCATTGACTCGGTATCGAAAATCCTCGACTCAGGCTCTGTAAGCTACGTAAAATGGGACAACAACCGAGGTGAGTGCTGGATCGATTTAGCGCTGTCTATTGCTGACAACTCCAGGAATGCATGAACTTGCTCGCCCATCGGATTCGTACCAGTACATACTCGGTCTCTACCATGTGATTGACACCTTGACAACCAAGTACCCTGATGTATTGTGGGAAGGTTGCGCTTCCGGGGGCGGTAGATTCGACCCTGGTATGACCTACATGCTCTCCCTCATTGTATGATACTAACATCATCACAGGCCTTCTCCACTACTGGCCCCAGCACTGGACATCCGACAACACCGACGCCGCCGACAGACTCCAAATCCAGCTCGGAACGTCCCTCATCTACCCCCCCTCCGCCATGGGCTGCCACATCTCCAAGTCCCCCAACGGCGTCACCGGCCGAGACACCAGCTTCACCTACCGCGGCCACGTGGCCATGATGTGCGGCAGCTTCGGCCTCGAACTCAACCCGCACGAACTGACCGAAGACGAAATCGCCGCGCTACCCACAATAATGGCAGAAGCGCACCGCGTCAACCCGATCGTCATCTCAGGCCAGTTCTACCGTCTCGCGGGCCCGCAGGAGAGTAACTGGCCCGCAGTGCAGTTTGTCAGCGCTGACGGGAGTGAGGCTGTTGTATTCGCGTTCCAGCAGCAGTACACGACTAAGCCTGCTGCGCCGCCGCTGAGACTGCGCGGTCTGGATCCAAAGGCGAGGTACTTCAATGATCTTGATAATGGCACGTATAGTGGGGCGACGTATGCTAATGCGGGGATTAACGCTGGTTGGGATCGTGGAGTTTATCAGAGCAAGCTTATTTGGTTGACGAAGCAGTAGAGTCGTGCGCTGTGTCTTATCAACACTTTATACAGCTCAAATAGCATAATGCAGTAATTTTGTGGGGTTGGATTGTCGTTCATCTTGTACTGTCGCGTCCCTCGGACTCTCGTGGCTCGGATGCTCGGATTCGCACTAGATGCTGTACGTTTGCTGAATACGTCTCGGGTGTGGGTGAGAACAGGGTGCGGTAAACTTGTCTACTTAAGCCATGAGTCTTCTTGAATGGCGCTGCTAGTCATGTATGCATTGATGATAAGCTAGGGTATGTATACTAGGCTTACAAGTCTACTAGAGAGCATGTAACAGCCAAGAAAGAAGTCGATCTTTGCAACTTTGATTCGCCATATTTTGACTCGACTTTATTTGCAAGGTGTGCCGCCGATCTAAGAATGGCGTTGCAGGACGCATTCAGGAGGAGTCAAGGAATTTCTTTGAAGAACCCTACAATGTCGCCGGCAATGTAATGCTTTCATATTATAGTACAATTCGCTCGAACGGTGACTTCATGTTGCGTATCCCGTGATGCTCGTGGATCTATCCAGGTTCTCCTACCTCATACGCCAGGCATACCAATATAAGCTCTTAAAGCCGGTACACCCCGCGGGGCAAAGTATACTGTGTACAATCCAGCAAACGCAACAACCAAACCAGTGAACTTTTCGAACCAGGTGTGGAAGTACGCAGCCGTCATAAGCAGCATCCACCACATGAGCGCCGCAACACCTAGCGCAAACTTGACGCCTTTGGCCGTCGCCTCGCCCTCAGCCTTCTGGTCCTCCTTCTCAACAGCTACACTTGCTACTTTGCCATCGGACAGCGTGATGAGGCGACCGTCGCGCAGACTCTCGACGCGTGTAAGAGCAGGCAGGGACTCGAGCCAGAGCAGCGACGAGCCCATGATGAGCAAAAACACGTGTCCAGAGATATCGTGTCCGCCCTTCCAGCTGCCGCCAACAGCCTTGCACGTCGCAGCCGTAATGAACTCTTTGGTATCGCTCATCTCTGCTCGCGCATTCGGATCCCGTGCCAATTCGCATGCACCGCCTGTGAGCTTGAAACCGCGATCGATGAGAGGTGGGCCAAAGAACCACTGCGTGACGAACACCCACCACGTTGTTACGAGCAGGTATCTCAACACTGCCCTGATTCTTCTTGGAGATAAGCCTCGCCCAAAGCCGGGGTGCATGAGCACAAACATGCTGAATGCAA
Source organism: Nothophoma quercina (assembly GCA_021642125.1). Taxonomy (NCBI): domain Eukaryota; kingdom Fungi; phylum Ascomycota; class Dothideomycetes; order Pleosporales; family Didymellaceae; genus Nothophoma; species Nothophoma quercina. The sequence goes on along the minus strand of JAKIXB010000032.1, from coordinate 360,488 downwards.
GTGTGGCCCAGAACCACCCAATCTTGACGAAGTAGACGTTGAAGACGTTCTTCTTTAAGGCGAAGTAGCTCGGCGCAAATTCAGGGAGATGTGACTGCGAGTCGGCGGAGTAAGGCGCGGCGCGTGACGCTGGCGATATGGTGCTGATTATGCTGCCCATGAGGAGGGTTGCGGGGTAGATGGAGATGAGGAGCGCTTCGAGGCGGGTGGGAAGGAAGGGCGAGCGGCGCGCGCTGGCGGTGAGGGGCTTGATAGTGCCGCCTGGCATACCGGCGGTTATGGGCGCTGAGGAACCGTTGCTTTCGACGGAGGTATAGGTGTGTTTACGGCGAGCTGCCATTGTTGCGGATTTGTTGTATGAGATGGTGGCAGTTGGAAGGTGCGCTCGGTGATGGGCGAGGAGGAGGTGGAGGAGTCCTGATTGGCGACCAAAGCATACGTCGCAATATAAGAGAGATGTATGGATTGTGGTTGAAAGAAGAGTGACAACCTTGGTTTGCGCGCGTGCAGTTTGACAGACAGCGATGACGTTGTTGTGATTTTCTGCTGTGGCTGGTGCCGCTAGCCGCTTACGGTACGCTAAACCCCAGGTACCGTTCCCTCGTCTTCCATCGTTGACTGTGGACAGATTCGATCACTGCAGAGATAGACCATAGCTGCCTCAGGATGCCAAAGAATTCACTGCAACCTCGGGTCACGTGTATGATTTGGGCAGGACATTGAAGTTATTGCTTTTTTCTTGTCTATCGTTCTCGAACCTTTTGTATCGAAAGAGCTTGGCAGCCCTTCTACAGAGTCCTCTCCGAGGAGTCAGCTCCCGATTAGGATGTTCTTCTAATCATCCCTTCCACCCCTCTCGCTGGGTATAGAGTAAGGAAACCCAACAGAAAACAAAAACATGTGAAACCAAACGCCGTGAATTTGCTAAATGCCGCTTGAAGACAACAAAGTCCAGTAGATGAGGCGCTCCAGACGCCAGAGAGATGCGAGAACGGAAGGATACACAGAAGAAGCGCTGGCAAAGAATTGATGATTCGGTACCAGCCCGTCGTCGACCGTAGATATCATGCTTTTAGCAAATCCATCTCCATAAATCGTAAGGTTGTAGGGTAGTGTTAATGATACAGAAGGCGCATGGCCTTTTGTGGGCGTGGCACGAATGTTTGGCGTTGTTGTGTTCTTTCGAGCATTCAAACAGGTGTGTTAGGTAGGCAAAAGCCGCGCCATGTCGCCATGTGCGTCTTGAAAACATGCAGATGCATGCTCCTTTCGAGGTTTTCGCTGATGAACCGTGCCCTCATCCCAGCAGCAGTCATAGCTATGACCTCAGCGATTGCGATCAGCGAATGATCTCATCGCCAGCCACCCATCCCGGACCCAGGCGGCTGAAACTGAGTATTTCCGCCAAACGGTGTTCTGGAGCTTGATAGTCCCATACCGGGATCCATGAATGTTTGCGCCCACTCTTCCTGATTGAGCAATTCGTCAAACTGCATGTTCTGTCCCGGGATATGATGCATGCTAGGGCTGCCAGAATGCAGCGGATGCCCCCTTTGCGCTTGTGCAGCTTGCATCAGGTACATAGGCATAGGGCCATAGAGCTGTGCCTCGCTTTCATGACGTCTCGGTGGGCCAGCAGGCATGCTGCTTGGGGCGAACATAGCTGGATAAGGTTTCATGTCGATGCCGGAAGTAGGACCGACCGCGGAAGGTGAGTCGAGCCTGCGTTCTAAAGCTTGAGGATGCTTGCTTTCAAATGTAGTCATTGGCGGGTTTGGGTAGGCCAAGGGATCGGCGGAAGGGAACATCATAGTTGAAATGTCCGATATTGGCACATTGAGGCCGGAGGGATCTGTGAAAGAGTTCGACAACGGCGTAGGTGGGAATGCCGGGCGAGTTGGTAGAGTGCCGAACTGGCCCAAGCTTGCGTTAGAAGACGTAGGCGTAAGACCGGGTACCACCTCAAAGAAGTCTGCGTTTGATGGCGATGGTGAGTTGAAAGACGGGTCCAATCCAAGACTTGCGTAGTGCGACTGGAAGATTGGAAGAGCTGGGCCGACAGCAGTACGCTTTGAGTCAGGATGACTCTCGGGGAATGTGCTAGCGCGACGAGGCAGGTTCAGATCGCTTTCCAGAAGCTGCGGTCGCCCTGCAACCTGTGGTGAGCTGTCCTGGCGACGCTTCCTTGATTCGTGAAGTTCCCTTCCTTGCTTGACCGCCTCAGGTAGCCTCTCAAACATGCTCTACAGTCATTATTAGTATATGACGCCTGTAAATGCGCGTGGTACTTACGTTAAGTGCTGAGCTACACCTATCGGCAGCCATGCTACGCTTGGCAAAGTATGCCAGGACTTCCTTACCCTCTGCCGCATCTCGCAATAGTTCGAGGCTCGTGGGGCTATTGGGATTTTCCAGAACAAAATACAGAATCGAAACGATCGCGAAGAAGGTCGTGTACATGGAAAACCAGTACGCTCCGGCCAACAAACCGCGGCGCCGCATCTCAGAGGTAATGTGGATGATATTGCGCGATACACTCACGCATGCTGAGGCGCATGCGAATGCTCGCTGATCCGTCGTGTCGTCTTTGTATGTTGACGAGACGTAGTGCAAGAAAGGGCGATACAATAAGAGCTGGGCGTGACCGAAAGCCATACGAAGCATTTGTTGTACTCTGCAATCGAATTAGTACTAGTCGAACATTCTACAAATCATATCGACGTACCGGATAATAATGTGGGGTGCTTCACCGCCAGGTTTAAGCGCCATGGGTAGCTCATCGAGCCACTGCGCCAGATCCTGCTCCAGTTCGCGGATCTTGGAGTACTTGACTGTATATGTCACCGAGTTCTTGCCACCGGATTGCGTACCCTTGATAGGATAGACGTATTTGCAGATCTTGCTGAGCACCTGCACGATCCGGGTATGGGCGTTGAATGCAGACATCACGGTGATACTACCCTGAGGCATGGGCAGAATCTCAGTCTCTGTAATGTATTCATCGTCCACTTCGACTGGGAAGTCTTGGTCGATATCCTCGTCCTCCAGAAATCGTGGCAGGCCTAGCATCGCGCCAACGTATGTATCCATCCGTCGGATGACCCAAAACAAGCGCTTGCGGGTCTCGGCCTCGATAGGACTGAAGTTGCTGTTGAACGATCGGTGCAGACCCATTCGCAGCGCTGATCGCAGAGCAACACCAATGTATGCATAGCAAGTACTAAGCTTGGCCGAGGACTGTAAGAACTGGGTCATGAACACGATCGCTTGTAGTGACGTCAGGTCGCGGCAGTCGGTGATGTCGAGCAGTTGGCGGGAAGCTTTGAAGTACCGGAAACTGTGCCCTGTTAGCAGGATCTATGTTTGTTTCATCAATTGGCTCACCCTTCGTCCACAACTGTCTCGTAGTTCGACTTGCCCAGATCGTGCTCGTCTTGTGAGAACAACTTTCCTAGAGCAAACACAGCATACAACAGCGGCAAGAAGCTGTTTTCGGTGTTTGTATAGTTCTCGGTTGGGATTTCATACATGCGGTCCAGTTGTTTGTAAAAGGTTGGCAGGTGCACAATTCTTTGCATTGCGCCCGCATCAATGATAGCGTTCTCGCATAGATTGATTGCCTCTTTCTTGCTTGGCAGCTCCGTTCCCGATGGTAGCGCAGTTGAAGAAGCACCTGGTGATCGTGTCGAAGATGGTGAGGGAGGATCTACAGACATATTACGATGCTTCAGTGATGGTGAAGCATCCGGTGGCACTTGAAACATGTCTCCGAATTGTCGCAATCCTCTCATGAAGCTGAGTCCTGAAGAATGACCATGGTAGTCCCATTTGCCTTCTTCATCCAGATCGAGTTGACCCGTGGCTTTGACCATTGCCTCCAGGTGGGAGTCATCTGCCGCTTCAGCCTGTGAATTGGCGTGATGATGCGACAAACGTGGGTCAGTAGGCATCACCGGTGGGCGCGGCGCAGCTACAGGCAGTTGTGGAAGGAGTCCATTTTGTAGGTGGGCGTCAATGCTAGGATCGTTCAGGTCTATGGTCGGAAATACAACGTGCAACAGAGCTTTGGCACGCTTCAACTGACTCTCAAGAGCTTCAATGTACTGCGGAGTGGCATTGCGTCTACGGTTTGACGGTTGATCGTACGTGCTAAGGGGCTGTCAGTGATCGAGGGTCCGAACAAGCGGCGATTAGGCGTGTTTACCATTCTACACTTGAAGTCAGTAGCAGTCCGCGTAATAGTAAAGACAAAAGAAGACTTGCAGTACTTACCATAGCTGTAGACTGTGCAATGAGTGCATGGTTGTTTCCCGTCGCACTTGATTTTCTTGCGTCGACACTCGTCGCATGCGCGGGTTACACGCCGCCTCTTTTGCGTGGGCTGTGGCTTTGGCCCTTGGTCATCGGCAAAATCATTGATCGGCGATTGTTCCTCCTGAATTTCGGGGCTGTCTGAATGTATTGAGGCATGATACTGACCAGAGAGGCCGGAGCCTGTGTTCTGGCCATCAGCTGTGGTGAGCTTTGGGGAGGCCATGGCGACAGTTGGGGAGCATGACTGTGGCTGGGGGGTGCTGCGCCTAAGAGTAAATGGCTTGAGTGTCAGGACAGGGTCAGTCAGCGGCGGAGAGAGTGGGTCTTAGAATACGATTCTGATGGAGAGCGTCTTAGCGCCGTTCCATGGCAGTCGTCCCGCCCTTGGGCACCGGAACCGAGTCGCGTTATTTCCGCCGAGCAATCCGCTTGTGCACCTCGAGGCGGCAGGCCAAGGGTTCGCTGCTGCTATTGTGGGATGCGAGCAGCATACGAGAGACTAGCCGAGCATCCTCAACATACTCAGACAACACCGGATAATTTGCTCGTTGTTCGAGGCGTGTTCTTCGTGTCTTCGCCTGCCCTCCACTGGCTCCGGCATCGTTCGTTTGCACAACCAATATGGCCTAGCATAAGACGGCGGGAGCTGCACCACCACACCGCCAAGTGAGAGAGCACAGCCATTCGCTTATCTGCAAGCTGTGGCGTCATGGGATTGCTGGCACCGTACCAGCTCATAGGATGAGACGATAGGAAGGCTGCCAAAACAAGGCGCCACCCACGCCACTCCAAGACTATTCAAGAGAGCCTTGATCCTTGGAGGTACCGGCGCGCAGCGGATCATGCAGCACTGTCGGGTCGATAAGGCGTACTTGACGGGCCTGATTGGCACCAATGCAACGTCTGCTCATCCCATGATTCCTCGCGCGCTCTAAAGCCTCTGTTTGCAGCATCGATCAGCGAACCGGATAAAGACACAGTCTCTTACTGTAAGTACAGCAGACGCCGCCATGTAGCCAAGAAGAGGCCAGAATTCCTCCCCCAGACGTGGGCTTGTCTCAGGGTGTGATTCAAGGCGAGGTTCGACAAGTGCACCTCCACTCTCACCAGCCATCGTGTCGTAGCGCCGGCCACAGTTTGTGACAGCGTGGCTTGATTGAGGCTGGTGGGTCTTATCCTAATGTGGTTGGTGGGACGCCGAAGTTGAACGTCGCACAATTCTGCCATTCCCGCCAATGCCTTGGTGCCTTGGTCCCTCATGGCAACGCAACTCCGCGCCTCAAGTCATGACAAAAACCTGGAAAGTAGAAAATGCCCAGCGAGCGAAGCAGTGTGTCTCGTGCATAGCCATTCGTAACTTCAGCGTGATGCGTCAGCTCGAGGTGCTGGTAATAGCGCCGAGCATTGAGAAATATGCGGTGGGCCCGCTTGTCCGCTTGGGAATCAGCCCAATACTTTATGCCCTAGTTGGTAGGCCGAAAGTATTGGCTGCGACGTGTGCTCGTATGCATTCCTCCGGAGACGCTCTTCATCTGCCAATCTTTACATAAGAAAAAGCGAACAAAATTGCTACCTCCGGTGGTGCTGAGCAGGTATGCCGAATGGTCAGCGAGACAGAGGAAGGTGCAAACCCTGCCGATGATACACTTTTCGTGATTCTCTGCCGTGATCATAGTTATGTCACTTGTTTGTTGGACGCTCCACACGCGATGCCTCCGTCACACCGAGGCTCTTCTTGTCAAGCGGATCAACATGACCGTGCGAAAGATCAGGCATTCCCTGGTCGGCGAAATCTGCAAGTATGGTTAGAGTCCTGCATGGAACTTCTAGCCTGTGAGGTATCCAAGTGTTTTTCGTCTAAGCTTGTGGCTGACCGTCGATGTTTGTGGACGCTTGACTCAGGTGCTTGACGCCATGGTGTGTGGCTTCGTCACTAATACCATGTTAGCCACATGAAGGCCGCGTATTAGCCACACTTGGCGTCATATTCTGCAGCGGATGTGTGTTGCCGTGAGGTTTCTATCTCCTGGGATTCGTCTTGCGGCTGTTGAGGTGTGGATGTTATCCGTGGAGATGCCGTCCGCTCCGGGTGAACATGGATGATCAGCAGGTTCGGTGCGTGACGGCCAAGCCACGATCTTTGAGAACTCGCTGTGTGATCGCAGACATTTTGTGGCGCATGCGACTGGAGAAACTTCTGTTATGTAACAGGTGGAAAAGTGGGCGGTCAGAAGTATGATGAAGGGTCGAGACTGTTGGCCAAGCGTTTTGGTGGTGTTTGAGATCGAATGTGATTGAATGCGTCTGCAGCTCGAAAGCCGTATCGATCGAGCGTTGAGGCTGGTGAATTCTGAAGGGAAGAGTTAGAGGTGGCTCAGCAGCTTTTTGTTTCCTCCAACTCTTGCACAGCCACCACAGAGCGGAACGGCTTCTAGGCGTTTAGGGGTAAGGACTCGACCTGTGGCGCTGCTGTTTTTCTCTCCGACCACGACGGGCACATCCAGACCGCCACAGTCAATCAACAGCCACAGGGGCGCTGTAGGGCTGGACAGGCGATCTGCACGAAACCTTGCCAAACCTTGTCGACCTGCGGATGACGTTCCACGCAGGTACCAAATCGAAGATCGAAAAGTAGAGCCGTTGGAACACCATGGAATTTCTGCACGCGTCGCGAAAACACACTGCAGTTGCAAATCTTCCGAGCGGTCCACATGCTGGCAACGCAATAACGACAGCAGTCGTTCCCTTACCGGTCCGCACGAAGCAGTTGCGCTGCCAAACTCCTCATCTAGCCGTAAGAACGGAATTGCAGCCCCGAGTTCTTGAAAGCAGGGGGGGCATTTCACGCCCATCTCCAAGCAATAGAAGCTATGATAGATCTTTTGGGGAACCAGATATTTCACCCCCTGTAGCCAGCTCTTTTCTCGAAATGACAGCATCAGAGCATTGCGAGCAAGGCCCTTTCGACTATTCGCAGCTTAGCGAAACCTGGCTTCTGGACCAAGCGGAGCCTGCGTCGCCGGCATCGTGTACGTTGCAGCAGTCGCATACGCAACAACATGGGGAGACTGGCTGTAGTGAGTTGGTGAATCCTGGGGCCCAAACTGCATTGTCCACAGGAGAGCGACTTTCGAGATGATACATACACAATCTGCCACTGCGTGTCCGACATTGGCTTGCTGATGATAATCGTAGCCTGGTACTTACTGCTAAGCGCTACGACCGTCCTGAAATCGTTCAGCTGCTTCACCTGGAGAATTATCATTCGTCACTGGGTGCAGACCTACTTCGCTGGCGCCCATCATGTCGTTAGTACAAAAGGCTGTTCGTGGTGACGGCCATGGCAACTATACGTCTTGTCTTGCATGCGCGAAGCTTGTCATTTGGAGCTGGCACAAGGTGGGAGTGCATTACAGCTTTCTATACAATATCATAACGAACCATCATGGACTTGTGTAAGGTAAAAATCAATCCGAAGACAAGCGAGACAACCCGGATGTCATTGAAATAATATCAGGTATCAGATCATCCAAGGTGTCAGTCGATTTCTGTAGCTTTGGGTGCGAGTCACAACTCACAAGAAGCGATGCCGCGTAGTTGTCTTTAAATGGTGTGCTAACAAAGTTACAGCGACACCGATATAGTCAAAAGGTGGAAAGCCCCTAATCACTGTAACAACATTGACGAAATTCGGCAGCAGCTATGGACCTCCGGCTTTCAAAAGAAAGAATGAAGAATTGACATGTCCAACGGACGAGGGCGAAGTATCGCAAGCGGGGACTCGAAGACGGTGGACAATTGAAGCATCATCAACAACCCTATGGCAAATGTCCATGGTTAATCACAAATGACAATGTCATACCTCTGACCTGTGAGTAGGAGAGGGCCAATGAATCCATCGGTATCCTGTACAAGGGCATGACGCCATGACACGAAAGCGCAAAGATGATTCAAGAGATTGTAGCAGCACGCAGCAAGTGCCCAATCTACACGAGTATGCACGTACCGGACATGAGCATCCTGCAAAAGTCCAAGGACGTGAATGTGCATCGGTCGTGGTGGAAGGCTTTTCCCACTGCGTAAAAGGCTCTGCACGTCTGATGAAGCACACTCAGCAAGGCGAGCATCAGTCAAAGCAACCAGGCACGAAAATGGCACCACACGTGAATTGACTTGATGTTCGCGGCCCAGGCTGAATGAGTGTTGCTGGGGCCGCATCTTCGATATCGGTGTGCGGTCTAACCGCGTTGGGAAAGGCGCTCGCTTCGCTCCTGCTACTCTCGCACACTTGGTTTCTGAACTTCGTCCGACTTCCAACGACGACCGACTCACTAACACAGCAGCCATGTCGACATTCGAACCCGTCATTGTACGTACGCCCTTGCTATACGAGCACGACTATCCATAGCATGGCAGTCACTGCCACCCAAGCGCCGCCGCCAGATCGCAAATTTCGAGCGCGCCCACACAATGGCAAAACAGCATCAGCTAACACTTCACGCAGGTCATCGACGGCAAGGGCCACCTTCTCGGTCGCCTGGCCTCCACGGTCGCCAAGCAGCTGCTCAACGGCCAGAAGATCGTCGTTGTGCGATGCGAGGCCCTGAACATCTCTGGCGAGTTCTTCCGCGCGAAGCGTACGTCTACCCCGATCCATCGAAGCGATTCGAGCGAGAGCAGAGCACATGGTGCAGTGTGACGGAATACACAATACACGGCTTTGCTATGCATTGCTTATACACTATCCACTGGTTGTCGTTACGACGCCATGTGCCTCTGCTCTTCATCGAGTGCTTTGAGGAATTTCCTGCAAATTAAAGCAGAGACTGACATCAGTTCAGTAAAGTACCAGGCTTTCATGCGCAAGCAGACCAGGTTCAACCCCACTCGTGGTGGTCCCTTCCACTTCCGTGCTCCCAGCAAGATGTTCTGGCGCACCGTTCGTGGTATGATCCCTCACAAGACTGCCCGCGGTAACGCCGCCATGGAGCGTCTTAAGACCTTCGAGGGTATCCCTCCCCCCTACGACAAGAAGAAGCGCGTCGTCGTTCCCCAGGCCCTCCGTGTCCTGAGGTTGAAGCCCGGCCGCAAGTACTGCACTGTCGGTCGTCTCGGCCACGAGTTCGGCTGGAAGTACCAGGACGTCGTCTCTCGGTACGTACACTCGATGCTGTGTCTGATGGAATGGACTCTAACAAGCAATGCAGCCTCGAGGAGCGCAGGAAAGTCAAGGGTGCCGCTTACTACGAGCGCAAGAAGGCCGCTCGCAGGCAGTTGGCTGAGGCCCAGAAGACCGCCAACGTTGACGGCAAGACCAAGGAGCAGCTCACCGCTCTCGGCTACTAGATGTCGACAACTGACGAGACATGTCGGTGTCGGTGATGTCGTTCGGCGTGGAATGCATTGGGCTCATGGGTACATTTTCAACCCTCTTACTTCGACCAATCGAAAAGGTGTCCAGGTTAAAAGAGCATACCGATACCAGGATGCTCACGTGTTTATGGGTTTCTTCAACGTCGGTCAGCGCTGTCCTCAGGTACTCCTCTTCCGGTTAGAAGAATACGAATTGAAAAACCCAGGGCTATCAAAGCATATGATGGAGTTCTGCTGCAAATATATCCCAATTTCCTGTTCATCAACTCGTCTTACCGTGCGGTCTTCTGAACATCACCTTGACCTCAGCAGCATCAATGTGAACTTCGACAAGTACTCGAGACCCTTTAACTGACAATGATTCTGTAACGCATGTCCATGTTGCGGCCCGAAGCCGCCGGAGAGATGGACGATGCGGCTGACCTTGAGCGAGATAGCCAATGGTGGAGAACCTCGGCTCTGACGTACCGCATCCCACTACTATGCCCTACCCCGGATTTTGAGAGCTCACCAAGCCCTGGCTATTCAGGACCGCAGTGTGATAGTTGTTGCTTTTCGTATTCGGAGACTGTCGCACAAAACTCGCATCTTGTGTCGCAGCCATCGCCTATCTATTCTCTTTCTTGCCCATCTTCAGCGCCACTTTTCTTGCCGACACGGGTACTCCGCACCTGGGCAGTGATAGCTCCAGCACTCGTGACCGACATCTTAAAGAAGCTCGCGCCGCTGTTACCCGATGATCGCGGATTGCTTCAAGCTTCCTTCTACTTAAGGGCTCACCAGGTACACTGTTTCTCTAAACCCTACCCGCGCACTTCAACATGGGCCCTACCGATCGTCTCAAGCAGCTTGCATCGCAGTTCATATCAGCCAACCCTGTACCTGGTCCACCCGCGATCCATCCTGGTGACAGCCACGAGTACCACCATCGTCACAATTTTCACACTTTGAGTCCAACATCCTTCCTATGGCGAGCTGCCCAGATTGAACCACATGCGACCGCTATATACCATAAGACCGCCAATGGCAAGATCTTGAGACGGTCATACGAAGAGGCCGCAGACCGCGCAAGGGGACTAGCGTACTACTTGCGCAAGCATGGCTACAAAAGAGTTGGGATTCTAGCGACAAATACACCGGCTTTCCTTGAGGCTATATTTGGCATTGCAGCTGCTGGGTCGATCAACGTTGCTATCAACTACCGTCTAAAACCCGACGATATTAGCTACATCTTCCAGCATGCGGATGTAGATGTCATTATGGCCGACTTCGAATTTGTCAACATTCTAGATGACTACAAGAAGGAGAGACCAAAGGTGCCCATCATCATAGACACAGACACAGACGCAACGGAAGGCGAGCTGTCAGGGCCGTTTGACGATGCTGTTCTCGAAGGGCTGAAGTACGATATTGAGAACGGTAGCAAAGGCTGGGCAGACCTTGCTGCGCAGGCGCCAGATGAAGAGGAAGTCTTCGCGCTGGCATACACATCTGGCACGACGGCACGACCGAAGGGTGTCGAGTACACACATCGTGGCGTCTACCTTGCAGCGCTGGGCAACGTGATTGAGTCTGGGCTCAACTACCACACCGGCCGAGCAAAGTACCTCTGGACGTTACCCATGTTTCACGCAACCGGCTGGACGTTTCCCTGGAGTGTGACCGCAGTCCGAGGAACGCACTACTGTCTCCGTAAGATCGACTATCCTGAGATCTGGCGCCTACTCAAAGAAGAAGGCGTGACGCACTTCAATGCTGCCCCGACCGTCAACACGCTCCTCTGCGCTGCAAAAGAAGCCGAAAAGTTGCCTCAAGCAGTCCGTGTCACTGTCGCAGCAAGCCCTCCGTCAGCATGGCTCTTCGAGCAGATGACAAAGCTGAATCTGCACCCGGTCCACGTCTACGGTCTGACCGAGACCTACGGGCCCATCACCAAGGGCTACCACATGCCCGAATGGGAGAACATCCCTGAGAAAGAGAAGTACGCAAAGATGGCGCGACAGGGCCACGGCTTCGTGACCGGTCTCCCTTGTCGAGTCATCAAGACTGAGCAGGATGAAGGCGTGCTCATCAATGTTGAAAAGAATGGCCAAGAGATCGGTGAGATCGTCTTCGAAGGCAACATATGCGCAAAGGGGTACTACAAAGACGCTGAAGCCACTCGCAAGCTTTGGGCTGGCGGCGTCTCGCATACCGGCGACCTGGCAGTCTGGCATCCAGACGGCGCTATCCAGATCCTTGATCGTGCAAAGGATATCATCATCTCAGGTACTGCCACTCCTATAGATCCACTCGCTTCAACACAATTGCTAACATCTGCAGGCGGCGAGAACATATCATCTGTAGCTCTCGAGGGCATGCTCGCCACGCACCCCTCAGTCCTCGAAGTCGGCGTGTGTGCAGTCGCCGACTCGCACTGGGGCGAGCGCCCAAAGGCCTTCGTCACGACCAAGGACGGCACGAACAGTGATACACTGGGCGACGAAGTGATTCAGTGGGCCAAGGAGCAGAGCAATATCAGCAGGTTCATGGTGCCGAGGGAGGTCGTGGTTGTTAGCGAGCTACCGAAGACGAGTACAGGAAAGATCAAGAAAAATGTGTTGAGAGAGTGGGCGAAGGGGCACATGGATGCGAAATAGACGCGAAGAGATTGCCGTTGTGTATGTTTATGTATTTGATGCGTGCTAACTCGTATGTGAGTCACACTAGTATTGAACATTCTATCTTGCGCAGCATCTAGTTGAAACTTTCTCTTCTGCGTCCAACCTTACGTTGCACCGTTACTTCTTTTTCTTCAATCTCTCATGCGAACCTCTGCAGTAATTTAGGGTCCGACGAAAATTACCACATTCGACCACGAACACGATGTTCTCCGACATGCATTGCGTTCTTGACCCAGCAGATGTCGCAATGCCGTTCGGAAAAACGCCACTCAACAACCTCTCAGATATGACAGGGCAACAGTCGAATCAGCTTAAGCGATGGCGATCCTTTTAAACCTAGCGCCAAGCACGTTTTTACTTCCACAATTGAGGACATGAAGAAGTCTTCTGATGCTGGCTGCCGACAGCGACAGGTATTAGGTTGTATAAGATGCGTGGAACGGCATCGACGGGCGCTATCCAGAGATCGTTGCCTACACTAAGACTTCTTATTGTCATTATCATTCAAGGATTGCAGGCTCAAAATGGGTCTTGAGGATATAGATCGCGTCGATGTCGACGTGCACGACCTCAATAACTCAAACAAAGCACTCTCGAATGCCAGCATCAGTGCTGTATCAACTCCATCTGATGATGACTTCGCGAAGGGCTACGTTGATCCAAAGGAAGAACGGGCATTTGTAAGTCAACCACTACAATGTGCTGTCAGAGCCCTGTAACTAACAAATTGGAAGGTGTGGAAATTGGATCTATGGTTTCTCACCATCGGCTTCCTTGGCTACATGTTCAAATACATTGACCAGACCAACATCGTACGTGAGACCATAAACGTTATTATTCTGGGCTTACTGTGTGCAGAGCAACGCATACGTCTCTGGGATGAAGGAAGATCTGAAGCTTTACGGCAATGAGCTCAACTACTTCACCACGTTCTTCAAGTCCGTCTCGGCTGGACTACTCAACGCTCGCCATGCTGACTCCGTACAGTATAGGTTACATGATCATGCTCTACCCTTCATGCATTGTCATATCGCACTTTGGCCCTTCCAAGTGGCTACCAACATGTGAAGTACAACTAGATTCGCCCGTGTGTACTTCCAAAGCTTACCCTGCATAGCTTATTTGGGGTATTTTGACCTGCTGCTTGTCTACGGTCACCAGCCACAAGCAAGTGTACGGGCTTCGATTCCTGATAGGGTTCTTTGAAGGCACCGCTTGGCCTGGATACTTCACTATCATCAGGTGAGCCGGTCGTGGAGGTATATGCAGTGGTCGAACATCTGCTAATAATCGAAGCCAATGGTACATGCCACACGAGGTTGCGCTCCGTATGAGTCTTTACAATATCGCTCAACCAGCTGGCGCTATGCTTTCCGGTGCCATGCAGGGCGCCTTGTCAACAAACTTCGAAGGTCTGCATGGACGAGAAGGATGGCGATGGGCTTTCATCATCAACGTAAGGATCTGAGACAGCACCTTGGTTCGGCGCTGACACTTGCCAGGGCGTGTGCACCATTGCTGTTGCCTTAGCTGCATTCGCCATACTTCCAGGCTACGTAAGTCCGGAACACGCAGTATATTGCTCGCTTACTAACTCGAGTAAGCCCGAACGACCCAATCCCCTTGCGAAGTTTTACTTGAAACCTCGGGATATCGAGATCGCTCTGGCTCGCGCGCGACGGGTTGGCCGCAAGCCGCAGATTGGTATCACACCGAAGGACTTCCTACGATGCTTCACATTCTGGCAACTGTGGGCTTTCGCGAGTATGTCTATCGCCATCTTGATTGGAGTAAAACGTAGGCTAATAAGCACAGTCGCTTGGCCCATTGGTAGTAATTTCACACCTGCGAGCTACTTCAATCTGTGGTTAAAGTCTCTTACGAACGCTAATGGAACCAAGAAATAGTCAGTATTGAGAGGTCACAACAATCCGGATGTAAAGAACTAAACATTGTTACAGTACCGTCGCAATGCTAAACTACCTCCCTATCATTGGTCAAGCTGTGCAGCTCGTAGCAGAGCTCCTCTTCAGCGGCTTCAGCGACTACTTCCAAACACGACTTCCGTTCCTACTTCTCCACTCTGTAGGTATGCTTTCCTAACGTAACTAGCTCCATGCTAACACATAACAGGTCATCAACATCGTTTCGTTAGTTATACTCATCGTGCGACCAACCAATGAGCATGCCTACATGGCCGGCTGGTATATGAACTATATTGGCGCGGTCTCCACGATGCTGCTCGCTTCCTGGGCATCCACGCATCTCCAACACGAGCCTCAAGTCCGCACAGTGCTCTTCGCTAGTGGGACTATCCTTGCATACCTAATGTCAGCGTTCCTTCCCATCGCTGCCTATCCGGCCAAAGAGGCACCGCATTGGAGGATCGGCGCGAAATTGTATCTGGGTTTCGCATGTGCAGCAGTCGTACTATTCGTGGGTATCTGGTGGGCCTTCAGAAGGGAGGAAAAGAAGGAGCAAGAGCAGAGTATCAAGGGTGACACTGCTGGCGAACCGGCACGGAAAGACGAGGACGCAAGCGCACCGAATCTGCGTGGTGTGATACTCCCGAGTGGACTTTGAATGCTGCGATATCAGATCCAAATCTGTTCCTAGCTGAGGAGGTTGCGTGCAGCAACAGGATGAGGACTACATTAGATGCCGACCGACAATCTGGAGGCAGAATTGCTTTCACTCAGACATGCTCTAAACAGTGACTTATCAAGTGAAACACGACCCGTGCGCTTTCACTTTTCGATACATTGGAACGTTGCGATAAAGTTAACCAGAGATGTTCACATTTCTCTTTCCTTCTCCCGAGATCATCCACCACCATGGCACAGAAACGACAGCGCCCCCGTTCTCCTCCCAACCGTGTACATGGCGAAGACAATGATGACCGAGAAACACCTCCACTCAAGAAGACAAAACACCATCTGCTCAGAACTGCCAATGGACGCTTCGCAAAGCACAACAAAGCGCGCATCATCAAGTCTACGAAGGCATCTTCTAATCCGAAAGTACCTAAGACCCAAGATGCCGGTGGAGATAAAGTGGACACATTAGAGCACATTGTACACCAAACCCAACCTGTTGAGGACCTTCACCAAGACCACGTCGCCACCCAAATTCGTAGCGCATTCGGCGAGATGCTTGACATTTTGGAAGCCACTCCAGCGGATATCGTAAACCAAACACCAGGCTTCCTAGATCCTCCCAATGCCTTCGAACAAATCTACACCAATGAAGAGGCTGCCAAGCGTGAAGGAATCGTTGTCAGGTTGCATGGGCACTTTCGCGAAGCCCACGCATCCACAGTGCCCAACCACCACATCGATGACCGAAGCAGTAGTACTGCCGAGAGCATCATCTACGCAAAAGACCGGGCAAATCAAAACCATCGTACAGCGGCTATCGTGAACTGGCTCCAACATACGCGCACTTACAACCAGACCGAACGTATCGTGCATCCGTTCAACGTCCCACCTCCTCAGCGAGTTCGACCTGTAGCACTTGATCAGCACAAGTTTGTGAGATCATCCAACATGGTATCGCACCTCCCACCCTCGGCGTTCGGCCATGTTGATAGTCCAGCAACAGTTTTGCTCCCTCGGCTGGATATAGATCCGGATGCTGACCCAATGGCGTTGTATGAGAAACATCCGGCTTATGCGCATTTGACGACCGAGCAGAAGGTGGAGGTGCGAGCAGGTGTGGAAGAAGAGAGTGGAAAGACGGTGTTGGAGAGGAAGTTTAACATTGTGCAAGCGGAGCTCAGGCTTAATGTGTCGAGATTGAGTGGGGAAGAAGAGGATGTTAGGGAGCGGAAGGAGATTGTGGAGTGTTTGGAAGAGGCATGGCGTTACTCGATAGACCAAGATGGCCAGAACGAGGGATGAGAGTTTGGGTACATAACTAAGTATACGTGGGTAGCCATTCACTACTACATGTAATGTATCTAAGATGTTCTCCGTCATGTATGCTCATCAATAGACTGTCTTACAAATGAGATCACACACTGGCCACCAAAGGTGTCCCTAGTCTCTCCCTCTCCTCAGCCTCCTGCCGCATCTTCACCCAGTCCATGGTCTCGGTTCCGATCTTGGTCTTGTCAGAGCTCGAGTCCGCAGACGCGCGATCTGGCTCTTGCAGCAGCTTCTGGTCCTGCTCCAGCTCTTGTGGCGTCTCATCGTCAGCCGCTGGCGCACTTGGCACAGGATCATGTCTCTTCTCGTCCTCATCGCTATCTACGTCCTTCTTCAGATGCGCGTTGCCTAGGACGTGGGTCTCTTCGAATTCAGGTTCTTCGTGGATCGAGCTGGGCCTCTCTTTCTTCTCAGCCTTCTCCGGCTTCGTCGCCCTACTCTCGTCCCAGCTGCGTCGTGCAAGAGGCTCGGTGCTGCTACGATTAAGCGTGGCACTTCTCCTGTGCTGCGAATCAAAGCTCTTTTTGATCTGATCGTAGTCCCTGCTATTCCGGCCTTTGATCTCTTTCTCGGCTTGCGCGGGTGTGGTAGCTGACTTGGACTTGGATCGCGCACGACTTTTATCAATTGAAGTGCTCTTACGAGGGACCATTGTGCCGGCCTTCTTCTCGCCCGTGCCGGTGAGGGAAGCGATAATGCCTTGTTTGTTGTGCTCCTTCTCTTCAGCAATGGCTTGTTTCAGTGCTGCCCATCTGATAGCGACGTTGTCCTCGACGTCATCTCGATTCTCCTTGACCCGAGTGTCCTTGCCCTCTGCCTCTCTGATGTGCGTGACACGGGTCTTGTGCTCGAGCTGCTGAAGTTCTAGTTGACCTTGTGCGATCCGTCCTCTTCGGATGAAGGTCGTTGGTTGGTACTTCTTCATGTATTCGGCATCAAGGCCTTTCATGAGGTAGGCCGTGGGCCCGAGTAAGGCGGCGATATCTTTCAGGACGAAGCCTCCGATCCCAAATCCCACGCCCCTTACGGCACCTATAACACCGCGCTCTTTTGCGCCACGGATTGGCTGTGTAACGATGCCAGTGACGCCATCTGTGACACCATACACAAGCTCATCGCGACCAGCGCGAAGGCCAGAGTGTAGCCCTGTGACTCGTGGTGGGCGTCGAACTGTCTCGTCTCCGTAAAGTCGCGGGGCATTATGGAAACCCTGCGTAAGGGCGAGGGTAACGTTCATTGGGAAGCGTGCAAGCGCGTGACCGGTCTTCCTGAAGCCGAAAGCTGCCTCATGTGCGAGCTCCTCTTCCAGCGTCTCTTCCGGTTCGGTCAACTTCGATAAAGTGGACTCTTCACGTTTTGGCTCAGGCCTGCTATTCTCCTGTCCATTTTGCTGCTGCTCTTTCTTAGCAACATGTTGCGCTGCAGAAGCATGCTTTTCTTGTTCCAGCTCATCATTTGCTCTGGCCATGGTCTCCTTCTTCTGCTGCCTTTTCTTCTGATGTTGTCGCTTCTTCTCCCACAACTTCTCGCGCTTCTTGAGGGTCTTGGTCATCTCCATCGGAACAGAACCCACACCCAGTGCGGCGTCGGTCAATGTTGTGTAGATACTGCCCCAGAGCCCAGTTACAGGCTCGCCGGGACCACCAAAGTCATTCCACTCATAATGCCGGATTAGTCGAAGTTCGTTCCACTTAAGCTTCTTCTTGTTGACTAGAATCTCGGCTGCAAGAGCTGAAAGCTTGACGTTGGTGTTTTTGATCTTCCACACTGCCACACGATCGTCTAGGAAGTCACAGCGCATGCTTCCCTCTCCATGAAGTGGCAGGCTTCGGTGAAAGGAGCGCACAGCGTTCAGCGCACCGTCACCTTCAGCCTCAATGCTGTCAGCAATCTTCTGTACGTTCTTTTGCGCCTCTTCGGTGAGGCACTCTTTGATGCCCTTTGCCAACTTCTCAGCAGTCAGATGTTTGTAAGGTATGCATTCGTGAGCTCCCGCTTTGGCCTTGCTGACCATGGCGCCCCAGAACGGCTGGTCACCGAAAAAGGGAACGATCATTGTTGGCTTCGCGCACTTGAGGCCGATAGCGCAAGTTCCGGCTCCTCCATGATGCACCACTGCTTTGCATCTTGGGAAGAGCCAGTCGTGTGGCGTGTTCTCGAGCATGAACACATTTTCTGGACAATCAGCATTGGATCCGAAACCACCCCAACCTTTCGAGACCAGAGCGCGAACACCGGCCATCTTGATAGCTTCAAAAATCAAGGTTGTAAACTGATCAGGATCGTCCACCACAATCGAGCCGAAGCCGATATACACCGGAGGTTCGCCATCGTCCAGAAACTTCTTCAGATCGTCTGGAGGCGTGAAGTTCGATGCGAGATCCAGGAACACGAACCCGGTAACATCGATCTCCGGGCCCCAGTCCTTGGGCTTTGGAATAATTCCGGGCGACCACATGTACGTATATGGTACCTTCAGTCGGTATAGCTGTCCTGGCGCCCAGAGGGTACTGATATCCTCCAGGTGCAAAATCTGCGTTCGAAAGCGGTTGATCAAATCGCCCAGACCTTGCCACATCATCATCTCGACAAGCGGATACGACATGAAGTTGCTGTATGATGGTTCGACGTTGCTGACCTTGATATTCGCAAGTGGGTGTGGGAATTGTACGGTTGGCGTATAAGGGAATCTAGGTGCGTTAGCCAATGTGCTGGAGAGTGCGTGGTAGGCCTATCGTACGTGAACATCATGTGGAGTGGAATACCCAACTTTTCCGCGATATGGGCAGGTGCAAAACTAGGGGGGTTCGCAATGATGGCGTCCGCGACGAAGGGTGCCTTATCACCCACTTCAAATTCATTAGTCAAAGTTCGTTGGTTGGGAGGCAGTCAACTTACTCATCTTGGCGTTCATATGGTCGGTCTCATCATCGGTAGCATTGATGCAAGCGCGCCACATGCCCTGGAACATTTCGTACATCTGCGCTCTTCGTCGCCCAATCTCACCGCCCTTGATTGTGTCGATGTTAGGTATCAGACCTGGGTTCTTCACCATGAAGGCCATCAGCTCAGCAGGATTGCCTCCTACGGAGAAAAACTCTAAACCACAGTCCTTTTGCACGAAGTCCTTGAACGCCGGGTGGGTTGCGATGCGAACACGGTGCCCATAGTCCTCTTTCAGAATCTTGCCAATACGAATGAAAGGCTGAATATCTCCTCTCGACCCAATTATAATGATCACGATGTTGAGTTTGAGTCGCCGAGAAGGATCGTGCTCCATCTCATCGTCTTTTGGTGCAATCTTCTCGTTGTTGCCGCTTCCAGCATCATAGGATTGCACGCTTCGCTGGTCACCGTTCTTCCCATGTTTCGGGAGGACAGCGCCTAAAGCTTTTGCGATATAGCCACTGCCCACATCCTCCTCCAATATGCTAAGCTTCAGCCGTCCATCGCTTTTGACCGACCCCCTCGTCTGGAAATGTTCGTTCGAGACCTTGAAGCGGGCGAAGGGGTTCATGGTCGACGACCGTCGTTTACTTTGTGAGCGCGTCCTCGACTCTTGACGTTGTACCGTCTCATCGTGACTCGTACTCTTCGCTGGGAACTGTTCATCTTCTGAAGAGTCAGAGTCTGAAGAGCTGTGATCGAAAGTGATGGTCGTCTGTCGTTGGACTGGTGCTGGCCGCTGTTTGCGAGGTGCTGGTAGATTTCGTAGCAGCGAATATTTTGTTGAGGGCTTCGGTCGTTCTGTTGCGGATCGTTCTTGGAGGCGCCGCGGTGCTGATGTCTGTTGCGTATCTGCTGTCCAAGGTTTCTCCTTTTCAGGCTCGGTGAAATCGTGTTGTGAGATGTGCGCCGGTGTAGGATCTACGGATGTAGGGAAATTGATTGTCGTGCTGCCCTTCGATGGCGCTGAGTCGCCGTCAATATCGGGAAATGTGGGTTCATTGATCACCATCCCTGTAGGTGAGACAGTGGGCTCCTCTTGGGTGCGAGTGGCCATTCTGAAGAAGTGTTTGCGACTTCGTCACGGTGACGGTCGCTGTATTATTAGTATTAGTGTGGGTATCGATGCGGCGCAGACAATGGAAAGTGCAATGCAGAGAGAAACAAAGGTGATGCGCGTGCGCCTGACGCCTACAGCACGCGTGTGAATGATCAGATGTCGTAGATTCCAAGCCGCGACGAGATTGACCGCATGCCAGCGATACTTCTTAGCATAGTGGACGGTGCCTGGGCGCTTGCAGTGACGCCACACAATGCAGTCAAAGTTCAAATCAAGTTGGTGGTTTTAACCGCAGCAGGTTAACTTCCGTTGTTAGCGTTGCCGCAGCTTCCCTGTAAGTACACGCTACGTCATCGTCCTTCCCAAAAAGATCGTCTTGGACTTTGTCGATCTTACGACTCCATCAATTTACCTGCGGCATCGAATTTCCGCATGCTTGGTGCCATGCGATTGTGTGTTTGCAGCTCTATTCACTCTTCGCTTTCTATGCGCACTCTAGAGCTTTATCTTCGTCTATGTTCCTGACAGTCTCTTACAAATGTAGAGTCACCGATCGCCCGCCGCTGACGATCTTTGTAGTTCTAATGCGAGCCGAACCATCCGAAGCACCCGCAAGAATGGCTGGCGCGTGACCATTTCGATCACCGCCCAAACCCAAGTCCAAAAAAGACAGCTTTGATGATATCGTGAGCCCACCCCGCCCAACCTCGGCCAGTCTGGACCAGGTTAAGAATCTTCACGATGTTGCGATCCCACGCATCGACGTCTTCCCAGTCATCTGCGTAGGGCTCAAAGACAGCAGTCTCGATGCTGCCCGGTGATCCTGGTGTCACCAAGTCCCACTCACCATTATCCTTCTGACGAACATGCACCTTTGGTCCAATAACCAATGAACGACCGAGGATGCGACTATCAGATACAAATCGGGTTCCTGCAGCGACTACATCCTCTACCTGACCCATTGCACCACCTGCCAGTAGCAACCGTCCAAAGGTGGGTATAATGGGCGTATCGATGAAGTAAGGAAACAGGCAATTAACCCGTATGCCCTGGAGTGAGCTTGTCGATCTCAGACTTCTAAACAGTCCAAGGACGGCATGCTTTGAAGCATTATATTGTGGTTGTATCGCAATT
The DNA here is from genome assembly GCA_021642125.1 of Nothophoma quercina. NCBI lineage: Eukaryota > Fungi > Ascomycota > Dothideomycetes > Pleosporales > Didymellaceae > Nothophoma > Nothophoma quercina. The sequence continues at coordinate 339,072 of JAKIXB010000032.1, read as the reverse complement.
GGTGCGAGTGATGCTACTGAGCCAAGCAGCAATAGATGTCGGTCCCGTGGTGAGGTCGTCGAGGGCTTCGAGTTTATGCTGCACGGCTTCGAGCCTGGGTTTTTGGGCAGGTAGAAGTATGCGAGGTGCGTTGTATACATGACACCGGTGAGATTGACATCCAGGATCTTGAAATTCGGTGGTGGAGGCTCAGCCGCGTCAAGATTCTTCCCCTCTTGCAGAACGTCTATACCTGCGATTCCTGCGTTTGCGACAACTGTGTCGAGTCCACCATGTGGGCTCAGTTTGACCGCCTCTTTGAAAAGATTGACCTGCGACTGCCAATCGGTCACGTCGCAATGCACGAAATGCACTCGACCATGGCCTGCTTCTTTACGCACATCACGCACAAGCGTGTCGCCCATCTTCACGTTGATATCGCCAACAATGACTGTGGCTCCACTCTTCGCCCATAGACGCACAAAACCAGCGCCGAACCCACTCGCTCCTCCCGTTATCAGTATGACCTTGTCCTTGACCCAGGCAGCATCGTATGGGGTCGTAACATCGATAGGAGGGGACTGGCGAATGGTTGCAACCATGCTCTCGGGCTTGTAGTCAGCCATTGTGTTCCAAGATGCCAGGAAGACAATACAAGATGAGTAAATGATACTATGAGCTACACCGAGCTTATGTTGACCTACTGTGGCCGATGATAGAGGTATCTCGGAGGCCTTGGCCTGCGCAGAAAGCTAGGGCAGCCTCGGCTTGGGCACCGGACAGCTGAAGTTCCGCGCCATGTGGTACAGCAGATGAGGCTAAAGAACACCTCGCACCGTCAACCACAAAAGTATTAGGGCAACAGCAAGCTATGTCATCACCATACGAAGGAGAGGTGGATGTTGCAAACGCCGCGGGAGTGCCTGCATTTGGCGGGCGGGTCCTAGCGCCATGAAGAGGGAGCGACAACCGGAGCTTGGTGCAGTTTTTGGCTGTAGCCCCGCCAAAGATTCACTCAGACCAGACTTCCAGTACTCACACCATACAAGACTAGCCAATCGCTATCGACGATCTTACATATCCAAGCATGGCTACCAGACCGCCCGCCCTCGACGTATCGCACTCCCACATCGTCGCAACGCTCTTCTACAGAGTCGATAAGCCACACAACAAACGCCTGCCAGACCAGGTCCTGCATACTCCTCAGGATACAATCCCTGCTGCCTCTTTGGAGACATTGAGAGATGGCGCCTCGCCAACTAAGAATCTCGAGGCCTATCCCCTCGAGCCCCCCACACAAGGCCCTGATGCGCTCGACAATCTGTATGGCAGCTACATTAGCCAAAGTTGCTTAAACGACTTCACCACCACACTCGCTAGCATACTGCCAGGCCTCGAACCAGACATAATAATAACGCGCAAACTCGAGCGAAGCAGTCACTGCCGCGTCGTCGAAGTCACCTTCCCTCTTCCCAGCGCCGCCACTGTTTCCCTCGAACCCCTCCGTCGTGATGAAGCCGTCTCTCGATTCGAGCTCGAGTGGAACGTCGAATGCGTCTTCCAGGCCGACACAATACATCGCCGCTACAAGCGCATGGCAGTTTTCGACATGGACAGCACTCTGATCCAGCAAGAGGTCATTGACGAGATTGCCTCGCTGATTGGTGTCGAGAAGGAGGTCTCTGCGATCACGGCGGCGGCAATGAACGGCGAGCTGGACTTCGAGGCTAGTTTGCGCGCAAGATGCAAGCTGCTGAAGGGCGTTCCGGCGACCGTCTTCGAGACTCTCAGGCCAAGGATTACCCTCAATGAGGGCGTCAAGGAGCTGATCACTGCGCTGAAGAGGCTAGGCTTCAAGACTGCTGTGCTGAGTGGTGGGTTCACCCCACTAACTGGCTGGATGGGGCAGCAGCTCGGTCTGGACTACGCATACGCCAACCACCTTGTGGTTTCTGAGGACGGTCAGACCTTGACTGGTGAGTTGACGGGCGAGATCGTACATGCGCAGAAGAAGCGTCAGCATGTCCTCGAGATCTCACAGAAGGAGGGCATACTTCTGGACCAGGTCGTCTGCGTTGGTGACGGCGCCAATGACCTGCCTATGATGGGTGTTGCTGGTCTGGGTGTCGCATTCCATGCGAAGCCCAAGGTGCAGCTGTTGGCGCCGGCACGCCTGAACACCAAGAGCATGCAGGACCTCTTATACCTGTTTGGTATTACAAAGGAAGAGCAGGATGAGCTGTTGAGATAAACGGTTACCTGGGCCTACGCTGAGGGCGCACGCAAAACTATAGACTATACCCCATTTCGTAACCATCAACTCTTGCTATTACCAGCATTCTCTCTTATCCTCTCGCCTTCTTATTTTCATCATATTTGAGATCTATCCTTGCCGTGGAGACACTGGAAGCTCAAGGACCCTGAACTTGACGTCTGTTCGGTCTGTTTAGTAAGAGGTGTGAGGCTCCGAAGTTGATTTCGCATTGGGCCGAGCCGGCGCCACAGAGTGTTTGTATCGATGCAAGTGTGGTCTTATATATGCAGGGAGATGTGCTGACAAGACGATGTATGGTGGTCCGCTTGCAAAGATGGCGGCGTGCGGATTGTGTGATGCACCTGTTGAGCTGGTGTTGGTCAATGTGACGCTGAGGCGTGGTGATAATCTAGAAGAACTATATAATAGATAGTGTGATTCTTCACATACGATTATAGGACGTTGAAACCAAGTTCTCCTGCCTAGTCTGCTGTCTGTCGTGGTACCGTTTCAAGAAATTTGTTACCTGAATGTCTGTTTTCAGTAACTACGACTCTAAACAGGCTAAGCTCTAATTACGTCTATTTACCCTCTCTCTCTCTCTCTTTATTGCAAGATCAATGAACTAGAATTCCGGTTCTTGTCTGTAGGCTTTGTAAATACACTGACATCGTCCAGGGTCGATTGAACGGTTCTTGTGCGGCGTAACAGTAGTCGTTGTCGATTGTTGTAGTTTACACCTGCCTCTTGTCCAGTACACGCTTTCCTTGTCTTTCTGTTGCTCGACCCTGCATTAGGTGCAAGAGCAAGTGCGTATACCAGGCTGCCACCTCAAAACGATCGTCCCCTCCACTGCTTCTTCTTTTTCCTCCAGGACTGTCACCTGGCACTTTGTTTCTTGACCCCGTGCCCACTTTTGCTTTGCCTTTGCTCATCATGGATGAGTCTTTCATCTTTTGGTTTCCGTCAACCTGGACGTTGATCGGTTGCCTTTTTACTATTTTCAGTTTTGCTTTCACCGTTTACGTTACGTATGGCAGACCTAACCTTGCTTTACCTCCGCTGAATCAAATTGTGCACTTCTATGAGAAGATGTGCAATCAAACAGCATGCCTCCGGGAAGTACAGAGGGACGTCGGAGCGTTGAGGACGGCAGTGGCCCCGCCTGGGGAGCCTCTTGCCCAGGCGCTTCGGACTCTTCCTGAGTTGACGACCGACTTGCAGGCGCTGGCCAGTATAGCTCGCGAGACTTGCGAAGCTGTCACAAGATTGACGATAGATTCACAGGCGCCAGCAACTCCTGTGCTTCTTGAGATCTTGACCGAACTCCGGAAAATGACCAAGGGTGGCCCGAAGATCCAGAGAAGGCTCTCGCCTTTCTCCCTCCATCGCTTTTTGGAGGCTCAAGCCGAAGGCCTGGCAAGAGAACGGATGCAGGCAACTCCCAATCCATTTCTTGACTTGGATTGATGACACTACGTCCAGGTAGTGGGGGTGTACTTCCTTCGGGGGGTACATCCTCCCCAGCGATGTGCTCACACCTTATCGTGGTGCTGGGGTCTAGTATCCTTGCGAAAGGAGAAGCTAAGATGAGCTCAATGTACATAAACTTTACATCCAGTTTCAACATTCACTGAACTGCTTCCCAAATGATTATGTAACATAATCTCTTTCTTTGCCAATCTATAGTCCTCGTATACGTTCAGTAATTATTCCTTGCACTCCAACCTATTCGGCATGAGTCCTTTTTGCGCCACCATCAGCGCTATTCCATCGATCTCTGACACAGCCAGGTCTGTATTTCAACGGGCGCGCTGTGCGAAGATCTTCATTCGTGGTTATGGTTGACATAGTATGCCAGCTCCAGTGAAAAGGCGATCGACAGTCACCCAGCTGGCGGTAACTCAGCACGTCGATGACATAGCCCTTCTCCTTCATTTTCCAGGATATTTCGATGCTGTAGTCTGTTAGACAGAGGGTGCAAGATCCGAATGTTTGATCGCAAGTCGAGAATGGCCTTGCTCCAGCCTCGTTCTTGGATAGTTCCGGAAGTTGTACTGGTCCGTAACTGGAATGGAAATCTGATAACCCAAGATGTTTACAGAGAAAGTGCCCTTTCGAGTCGACGCGGTCCCTGAGCGAAATTGCATCACCTCGTGAGTGATGCATGGATACAACAGATAACACCAGAAGCTGATCATCCACAATGCGCGCATGCCGCGACATGGATTGGAAGACACCATCTGAGTAGCGGTACGAGTATGCTTGCTGTTCCAGTCTGTGGAGCGGTGGGCCGTGTGCGGAGCCGTATAAATGACGGTTCATGATCAAGCGAGCATAGTAGTATGGAATACCGCCCACGACTGGGAAACACATGTAGTTGCTTGAACCGCGCTTGCACCGCACATTAGCTTCGAAAGGATATACAGTTCGGCTCCAGCGTCTGTGCCAGCGATGCAGCTTCACACATTCATGACAGAAATAGTGAGTAGCCAGGTCCTTTTCCAGCAACAGTAAAAACTCTTCCTTCTCTGCTATGTTCGAAATCGGGTGCCTAGGAGAGCAAAGACTGTAGAGAGTTCGACAAGTCAAAGCGAGAGCTGTGGTGGAGGAATCGTTGAGATGTGAAATGATCATCAAGGTGATCTCTGGAGGAAGAGCCAGCGTTCTTGAGCGTGACGAAGGCCATAGCGGCCGAACGAGATATCTCAAGCGTTGGAAGACCCACTGACTGGCATCTGCTACCACCATAGCTGGGTTGATAGGGTGGCAGGGTATACCAGAATGATACCCAGCAAGTGGCAGCATGGCCATCGTAATCGAGATAAACGAACAAGCAAATAGTCCACGATGTCGACGTGGAGCAGCAATTGAAGCCTTGGCCTCTGGTTGATGCGACCCAAGGCTAGGTGGGCGATTTTCGAGTTTGCTTGGGATAAGACGTGCGCGTCCAATTCTGAGTGAGAATGTACAAATTGGATGCAATACTGATACTGGTCAGTGAAGAGAGTGGGACATGGTCGAGCTTTTATGATCAAGTGGCGAAAATTCAACCATGGTTGTGATGCTCGCTACCAGCACATGTCCTTCCTTGAGTGTGTTGTCATGCTGCGAAATGTATGCACCCCCTTTCGTTTGGTACGGTTATGCGCGCAGTAAGTGCGGGCAGGCAGATAGGTAGTTGAATCGTGGAGTTGCCCTAAGATCCTTAAATTCTACCCTCCTTCCCGTTAGCTAGACTCTTGGGAAGCTATTAATTAGACTAGATAAGCTAGTCGCTACTGTTCCTCAATAGTGACGTACATCCATGATAGCACCGATTCAGATCAGAGGGGTGCATACGTTCTGCTGGGCACCGATACTATCGTAATGCGTTTTTCGTGCATAGATTCACTTTCCAACCGATGCTTAAATATATGCACCCACCCTATCTTTAGTAAGAGGAGACACGCACAAAGCTTGAGTTGCTCACTTGAACCTGGCCTCGTTAGACCCCGAAGGAAAACAAAGGCAGTGGAGTGTAACCCACTCGTCAGCTGCGAGTACGGTGGGTGGAATGAATTTGGTCGTGGGTCTGACGGAAAAGAAACGTCACGGTCGAACACGGGACTCTGGAATGCACAATACCGCTCTCATTCAAGCTTAAGAAGATTAGAAAGTATAGCACTAATGTTCGTACTGAAAGTAGATGAGTTTGCTTGTCCGGCATCAGATCTGCACGAAGAGGGGAATGAAACGTCCTAATTGGCTGCTGCTATCATTTACTTGTGTGGGTTGTTTACGTGATGATTATCGCACGACTATCGGCTCTTTACATGGCCGGGACTCGCTGTGGCAATGGTAACTATACGGAGCGAATAGCCGTGCGCGTAGGGGAGCGTCACTCGGCTTCCCACTACTGTAAAAGACACATGCTGCTGATGATTCTGTGAGCGTCTTCACGATCTCGGTTGCAATGCATAAGACACAGGGAAGGCGTACAGCTTGACTAGCTGAGACGGCATCAGCCCTGCAGGTCTGACAACAGAAGCGCTTGGGTGCATTTCAGGCATGAATCCTCCAGACTGACGGTTGAAGCTGCGAGCCGATGGTCCGGCTGTTTAGCGTTAGGTATACTTTTCGACTAAATCGCTTCTGGCGCTCCCAACATTAAAGATATGGCTTAGTAATGTACTATCGAAAATATGCGCACGAACCAGCGTTACGTTTTGACGTAAATAGTACGTGAATTTTTCAACTTTGTTGTCGTGTATATATATAGAAGACCTAAATAGTTCTCTCACGTACGACTATAGAACTTTGAAAAGGAGACTTCCCGTTAGCTCAGCCCTATCTAAGCAATGTATTGGCAGATTAGTAGTTACACAGGTGACCACTAACCCCCCCGCTTCCTTGTTGAACCTGCTACTTCAACACCTTATCTTGTTTGAAAGGGTTGCTCTTCAGCGCCTTCGTTATCTTCTTGTGCACTCCTGCTCTTCATCTTTACGTGCAGGACCAATTCCAAATCTCCCACTCCTAAAGGCCGTCGATCCTGCTTGGCCAGCAGTCTCGCAGTCTTGACTAAGTTCTTTATTTGCCTTCCATTCAATGGTTGTCGTGCCAACTGAGCCAGATCTTCTTCGCCAACGTTTTGATTGCCTCCACCTGTGACAAATGTTCGCCAGACATGGAGACGGCTCTTTTCATCCAGCGCCGGATAATCAATGGTGAGGTGGATTCGCGACTCGAACGCAGCATCCAGGGTAGATGCTCGATTAGTAGTGAGGAACATGACACCTTTAAAGTACTCCAGCTGTCGGAGGAAAACTATGCACGTCAGCGTTAAGAAAATGAACATCGAGACGCAGTATGGACGTACTTGCCACGAGGCGATTGCGTTTGATCTCCTTTGTGGAACGTCTTTCAAGAAAGATGTCGCACTCATCGAGCAGGAGGATGGCATCCCATAGAGCAGCGAGTTCAAGAACACTCTCAACAGAATGTTCGACTTCTTTTGCTGTCTCGCCCAGCTCACCGGCACTCATGCTGTAGAGTGGCCTCTTCATTTTCTCTGCAACTATACACAAGTTAGTATGCTTATGTGAGGATCACTCTAGGGTTGCACTGTTACCTGACTCCGCTGTCAGGGTTTTGCCAACACCAGGCTCTCCTGCCAGCAACATAAGGAAACCTAGACCTTTTCCTTCCACAATGTCATCGAATGATTCGCCATGAGACAGTTGCTCTTGCACAAAAGCATGGATGATGTCCTTAGTCCGACCAGGCAATACAAGCTGTTCGAATGCATTGGAGCTCCACACGATATTGGTGATATTTTCGACATAGAATACACCTGCCATTGCTCAGCGTTAGTCTATCTCGTACCTTCTCAAGTCCATTTTACGGCTTTGATACTTACCCCATTCTTTCGTTCGTAAGCAAAAGCCCCTCACGGTTGGAACACACAACGCGCGTTGATGTGCGGTCAAACATCCCTCTTGATGTTCTTCGCGATTCTTCTGGTCAAAGATGTCCATTGACCGGACGTACAGCTCATATTGTTGTCTCGTAGCTCTACGAATCACGTCCATCGTTTCTGAGCACCCATCTGCCTCTGCGTAGTCGAGCCGACCATCTTTTTTCTCGGTGGAATGCCGAAGTGTCCGTGACCTGTCGTAAGGTACTCGACGATCATGCGTCTTTGCGTCCACAATGATACGGCTTTGATCCACCTAAGCTTCATTAGTTATTCCTGATTATGCCCGCGTAATACTCACAAATCTCTTCTGGTCTCTCCACTAATGCGGATCTGACTTTTGCCTGTAAAAGCCAGAATAGTTCACGTGATGGAAGCCTTTCAGCTTTTCAAACGCCTCCCCACGAGATTGTAGTCTCTCCAGGATAGGCACAGCCTCAGGATGAAGATGTACCGGGAAGCTGTCCAGGTCCGGAATCTTTACCACCCCATCAAAACGTTGAATTTCAAGCTGACGCGTGCACGAATGGAAGTCTTCACCATCGCAGTCGATGTAAGTACACTCGAGGTTGAAACTGCAGTCACCATAGCTGGATCTGACAGCCTGATAGATGCGGTCCTGCTCATCAGCAAAGGTGTAGACATCAATTCCTGGTGGGAATATTGCCCATAGATAGTCATAAGTAACGACTCCGTGGGTTGTATAGTCTTGCATCTTGTCAATGTGGGGAAGGATCTCCTTGTCTATGACGTCGTGGAACAACTCGAAATGCTTCTTCGCCTCCGCATCTTCTTCCGCCTCACCTTGCTGTACTAGACGATGCCATCGGTAGTAGAACTCGTGCAGAGGGGCGTTGAACTGGAGCTTCTTGAGTTTTGTGCTGATACCTTCGTAATCTGTGAAGGTGCGGTCCAAGATGCGGCGCAGTAAGGGGCTATGGACCACGATTGAATGTAGTTCAAGAGTTGGCTTTGGCGGATCTCTCTGACGGCGAACGATGAACGCTTTCTTGCGCATCTCTTTGCCCTTCTCAACATTGCGCGGAACATTGTCGGGGATCCATTCGTCCCATGATCCTCTAGGATGATCGCGAAACAATTCGCCGACCTCTAGCGTCATTCCATCTAAAGTGGTTTTAGAGTCGTCCGGTTGTACTAGCTCAGTGGAAGATGATTCAGTGGACGAGGATTCGTTGGAAGAGCTTGTGTCGCCCATGATAAGTTGGAGAAGTAAGAAGGAACAAGAATATGAGGAGGTAGAGAACTGGTTGCAGAATCAAAGACGAACAGTTTTGGTGCTTAAAATGCCATTCAACTGCTGACCAACCTTGCGCTTATCATCGTGCATGCTGGGTGACGCGCCCTTTTGTCGCAGTGGCTTCCACGACAGCATGGCAGTATTGTTCGCGGAGAAGGTTCAGAAGTCCAGGGTAAGCTCACCGGAATTCTCCTGACTCACCGGTCTCTCATTTTGAGAGATCTGCATGCTGTACTTGGTGAGTTGCCGCAAACAATCAGTAGCCCTTTGAAGACCGCACGTTTGGTGCAGCTATTGTTTGCGTGGACGGCCAATCAGCGTTGCGAGTGAAGCGCACAGTGCGTAAGCCGAGTCTCTACCATGAGCGATATATGTGTTGTTGTTCCCAGACAGGCAACTGCTGATTATGGGCTTGCTTACCGATCGTCTCAGCCTTCTCCACTTGTACTTGGCTGCTGCCTCCCATCTTCGGTTCTTCGAGCACATTGTTGTCGCTCTCAACAAGATGATTGACGACACGAGAGGTGAGGCATGCACCCTGTCAGCATCGCAAGTTGTATCCCTTATCGACGAAATCGCAAAGCATAGAATCTCCAGGTTCCAGATCCGCGGATGGGCACGCCGATTGAAGTTTCTCACATTCGACGAAAACAACGACTGCGAAGTTAGTGAGCGAAGTGCAACAGAGAAAACCACAGACGAGAACTCCAGAGAGCAATGCGCCAAATGCGAGTTCAGAGTACCTCTTCCCAACGACCACCACAAATGCTCTGAGCATCGCCTTCACAGGCAATCGCGGTCTCCATACAACCCAGTAACAACAAAGTCGAACTTGTGTGAGCATGTGAGAGAAGTCACGTGTTGGCACTGCGAAACTGTACCTTTGTTTCCAAATGACCGCAAAGCGACCAGGTTCAAAATCCGCAGGGTAACCAGCAACGACTTCCCCTGCGACTTCACTTTTCCTGGACCCGAGAAGAAGCTTGGCGATCATAATGAGTGGCCATGTGGGCACTTTGTTGCTGTCTCATACTGTTGGGCGGCGTTCCCAACTCAGTCGGCGGATCGAGATGATCATCCGTACAAGGTCATTGAGGAGGACGGTAGTGAACGAAAAGCTCGGGCTTCAAAAGAAGCTCTTGACCGCGGGGTAGCGTTCGCAGCGCAAAACGGGTACCGAATGATTTGGATTGACCAAGTAAGTACCTGCAGGATCCTAGATTGATGGAGCACTAATGTTCAAGGAATGCATCGACCAGGACAATGAAGAAGAAAAGAAGATAGCAGTGCAAGCGATGGATGCAGTATACCTATATGCTCATGTTACCATTGGTCTTTTCACCAGCCAACTGAGAAGGCGACACTGGGAGCAATTGATGGTCTCACCTGTATGGCTTGGTAAGGATGCCCGAGAGCTTCCAAAATTGCCCCATGAGGAGATACGCTACCGTGATCTGGACAAGAAGACCTTGTGTGAGGCCTTAACAAAAGTCACAGAAGACCCATGGTGCAAGCGAGCATGGATTCTCCAGGAAGCTTTCGCGTCTGCTGGGAAGATTGTAGTGCTCTTTCCGTGCTCTCGCAAAGTGGTGCGAGACCGGCTATACCTTGTCTGTCATGAGCAATCGTTCACATAACTATGTATCGACCTTCGAGTACTGCACAGTCGGCTGAGGCAAGCCGCACAGCACCTTTCCGGTAACCCTCCTGCAAACTTTCCTATTGATCAATTTCTGGATCGATTGACGTGGTTCCAACCGGCTGTGCCTTTGACATCTAGGTATGACATTACCATGGGTGGCAATCGACGCAAGGATCCTTGCAACGCCGCCGTTGCCGTTAGTTTCCTTCGTCACCGAGACAATGGAATTGTGTCTGATCGCCTGGCCATCGTTGCCAATTTGTGTGAGTACGAGCTAAGACTAGACGGATCTGCGCTCGAAGCATCACAACCTAGTCTTGCACTATGTATGGTAGCTCTGGCGGTCATGAATGGTGACCTATCCCTCCTCACACCAGACGTCCACAGTCCTGTCACTTTGCCTCGGGCGTCACCAATGTGTATGTTGAGCTTTATTTTGCCACAGAGAATCTCGTTGACAATGCGCAGCATTCTCCAGCCTCTTGCTTGAAGCTGTGCGGGAGCTCCCAACAGTGCGTTGGACGAAATGCACAGCCGAGCAGCTGACGATGGGGCGATCAGCCTCAGAATCGTACGCACTATCAGGTCAGAGTCTACGACTGCCAGGGTTCTTGTGGCAGCTAGATCGGTTTGTGGTGCTTGCAGATCTGCAGATTCGTTATTCGCAGCGATGGGCATCGCTGGGCCGGGAAAGAGCAGCGCTTCTGGCGCGCAAGAAACATATCCCTATGGATCCTGGAGCGTGGCAGAAGACATACAACCCTGTGGCCGAGCATGCCTCGCGGAGAGAGCGCGCAATCACCCAGATTCTCTTCGATACGCTGCAGTACCTCCGCAAATCCGATGAAGCCGTACTTGCAGATGCCATATGGCATTGCGTGTATAATCCGCAATGGAGGTCTTCAAGATTCGCAGGGGCGAAAGCGATCTTCGAACTCATCGACTCTGTTGAGAAGATACCAGCTAGCGTGCAAGTCGAGAATCGTGGGGGAATGTTCAATCTTGAGCGCATCGACGAGCTAACGTACCATTCGGAATGGTTGATTGATCGAATCATGGAAGAAGGCGGTGTATGGTCCGCTAGCTTGATTAGAGGAACTGAAGACCACTCCTTTGGAGCTCAGCCAGAGATCACGTCCAAAATTGCACATCACCTCCGAAACCTGATTGACGAAACTCATATCCCCCCGGTTATCGAGGAATTCAACGAAACATCGACGTCGGAGGATTGGTATTTCTCTGCCTTCTTTGGTCGAGTACGCCGTCCACTTGGCACAACGTTATCCCCCGAAGCTGAGATAAACCTCTTGCCAACGCTCACCAGATTCGGTCATGCAGCTTTCGGTATGGAAGTAGATCAGAGAGTCTTTTCTCAACATGAGCTGTCGGGCCAAGAGATTGAACAAGCGATACCTATGCTTGCTGGTATCTTAGGACCAACTGCATTTCATGACTTCTTAAAAGTCAATGGCAAGAACATAGAGTCCGAGATTCGGAAGGCCGTGTCACCTACTGAAATGCCAAATACAAAGGAAAACCTGCGGACCAGGATAGGAATTTTAACAGGAGGTTTCATGTGGCGGCAGATGCTGGCCTTCATGTTCACGTTCCTCGAGACGTACCCCAACTCCACGACATCCAAGCAGTACGTTCGTTCAAGATCATACTTTGAGCAAAAGACGTATTTCCACATGCTCTTTGCGAAGGACGATGTTTTTGGCCTCGAACACTTTCTAGCCTTCTCGAAACAACGGGCAATCTTTGATGTACCCAAGGCAACACATGAAGGAGAGCTGATTCTGACCCCATTTCAGCTCTCCATGGAGGAACTGTCTGTACCAGCGTTAAGGAATACAAGCCTCTCGCATGTCGTGGAGAGGGTGGATGTCGACCGATCGAAGGAGCAGTACGAGAGCTTTCGATCGAAGCAGATGGTAAAAGGTATGTGGCAGCTAATGCCGCATCCCGCAGGTCGTTACACTCTTGTGTAATATGGTGATCGGATTTGAACGGATTTCTGAACATTAGCTCGCATGACATGAAGGTGTTTGTCCCATGCTAAGACCATTTCGTCTGCGTGATGTGTACGCAAGAATATGAGAGGTTTGATGCGGACTTCAGTTCGCCGAGGAAGCCCTGGACCCTGAAATAAGCCTGGCATGTTGTCGCCAACGCTTTGCACCTTCCGGGCGCAAAAGGGGAATCAGATTCGAGATGATGACGCGTGAAGGAGCGTGAACGCGTCGTGCGGACAGCGGACGCTGAATTTGTGTTGAAGGTCCACTCACTCGAAGCTTGCAGGTGCGCAACTCCATCAGGGCGTGTAGGTGTCCGACCTTCGCACGCGTGACAATCTGGTGTTGCACAGACTGATAAGAGCTCATCGTGATCGGTGAAGCAGAATGGTGTGGGGAAATGCAAGAAGCGCCTGAGAATCGCCATGATTGGCGATGGGCCTGGTAAGCTTACCATAACGCCGCAATCGAGCTTAGCGAGAAACGGGATAGGCGGGAAAGATCACATTGCGACTGCGAAATGAGACTGCACGATGGCCCTTTCAATGAATTGCTCCATTGCAGGCGCAGGGTAACCGTTTCAGTTGTAATAAAGCCGAACCTTGCATGTAGCCGCTTTCTAGGCTCTAGATGTGAAGGCGATAGGAAAGTTGACTAAGCAGGGGTTTTTTTTCTTACCAGGAGCTAAGATTGTGCGCACAAAGTCTGTCATTTCTAGCGGCATTTCCTAAATAATCGTGGGCAGTGTTGAATGGAGGTGTATGCCTTACTAGCGAATACGCGCTGTTGTATGTCTTTGCCGCTCTGTTCTTTGCCATTTTGCGGCTCAGGTCGTAGCCTTCTTCGACTTTTGCGTTGCCTCTCCTGCCTTCGCTAGCTTCGCTGCGCATTCTTTTGGTGTCAGCCTCTTCTCTTTTTCCGCAATTGTCATCGCGGCGCGTCGAGCCTTCTTTGCTTTCTTCTTCGCCGACTTGCTCAACTTCGGTGCTTCGTTGACTGGAGATGCTGACGCTTTGGTGCCTTTGACTTTTTTTGGCTTGTTTTTCGTGCTCTTCGAAATCCCCTCAGCTTTGGGTCGATTCGTCACTGTTGCTTTTAATTTCTTCCGTTGCTTCTTCGTCAACTGTCTTTCGTTGCTTGGTGGATTCGAGCTTATTGCTGACTTCGACTTGGCTGACTCCGTTCTGGCTGCTTTCGGTGGTGCCACCAGCTTTCCAGTCTTAACTTTCGGCGATGATGATGTTGCGGCTGTGCCCTGGGACGAGCATGTCGCATTACTTTTCCTTTTCTTCTTTTTGCTCTTCTTCGACTTCTTCGGTGATGCCTTGGGTGCGATGGTAGGAGCGACCACAGCAGCTGATGCTGACTCATTCCCGCTGATCACTGGTGCAGAACCACCTTTGACCATCCTCCATTTACACTTGTGGCAAAAACTATCCCTGTGTGCTGCATTCCAGGTTTCGGTTTCGTCATGTGGCCACCACTGGTAACGAAAATCCTCTGCACCTTTCACGTTAGGGTGTACCAGGTCGATACGTAACGATCCACCATCAGCTATGGCGGCTCTCAATATGGGCTCTTCGATTGTTTGGAAGTAAGACAACTCAGAAGGATGGAACTTTTGGGGTGGAGGCTGACTCAGGACGACCACAACGTCGTTCCTCGCAATGTGCCATGCGAAGACTGCGGATGCACCATGGATATACTTGCTCCACGTCTTGCCTGGCTTTATCTTCCTTGGACATGTTGGGGCTCGTTCATCCATCAGTGGGCCCATTGCAGTGGTAAGCGTTTGCATATTGTGACCGTCCGCCCAGGCCTGAGCTTCCTCGCGGTACATGCCACTCCAGAGGACTTGACTATCAGGCTTCCAGGAGCTACTTCGGAACTGACGATGAATCTCGAGCTCTTCTTCGGACGTTATGTAGTCACGGAGCTTTAGAACCGCTGATACAGCATCCTGAATGTCTTCGCAGGTGTCCAGCTGGCCTTTGCCCTTCGGATCTGACAGCATCTCGACAGAGTGTGGATGAGTTCTTGATCATTGACGTGGATTTACAAGTTTGACAAGATAACTGCGGGGATGGTCCATTATCTGGAAAGCATGAAGTAGGTGGGATGTCATAAGCCATCAGCTCGTGCGGGGTACGTTGTCAAAGGCCGTTTGCAGCAAGTGGACCTCAGCACCCACTTGCAACCTCGTTATCAGGACCAATGGTGACAAGCAGGACTGATGCTCTGGTCGAGTCAACGGCCAAAGACGCCTTTCGTAAAAAGGCTCACGCTCAATGTTCAGTACGTTCCGACTCCGAGATCCATGGTAATGCTGATAGGCTCAACTTGCGAAAATGCTTCGTACATCTCTGGCGGCATATTCAACGAATCGTAGCTGATTGAGCCCTCGACCTGCCCCTCCAAGTAAGAAGGATCGAGCAGTATGGCTTTATCGGGATGTCAGTTAGATGTCCTGTAAGAGATAACTGGTCGCCATATCAGAAGACGCTGCTCCGTCATCGAACGAAGCCAACAGTTGATCCATGCCTGGCTCACTACGACACTATCGAACCGAGTGTGACAGTATTGCATCCAGAAGCGCTTGTGAGAAGTACGGACCACCAGACTTCGTGTCACCTGGCCGCAGCGTTAGCGCCAGAAGTCTGTGGACGATTGGTGTCACTTGCAGGTGAGGGCTGACCTGTAGACAAAGTTGAATAGTCGTTGAATTCAACAGAAGTGAGAGTCTAGCAAAAACCGGAACGGCTCCTATACTATTGTGTCACTCGAGAACAAAAGCTGATGCTGCTGATTAACCCTTACCGATATGTCTGCCAGCTTTTCATACGCTATTTTGCACCATGCGCTGTTCATGAGGCTTTCTTTTTGAGCAGTAAGACCTTGTTCTGCTTCACGGCGCCCGACTGCAGAAGGTCACACGCAGCTCTGGAGCCTGAGTAGGCCTGTCGGCTCGTGTAAAGGTATAGTTCCGCTTCTCCCACCCACTAGTTGAAGCTTTATCCGAAGTGACATCAGGATGAGGCTGGCTGCCAATATCCTCTACAAGCGTGGTCCCAAACTGCGTGACCTTCTGCTCAAGTCGTTGCGTATACGATAACGTTGGAGAGCTATTCAAGATCAGCAAGGATACCCGACCGACCAAGCATATCCTTCATAAGGCTAGATCCAGTAGAGCCAAGCTTCATGTTGGGAAAGAGCGCATCAGTTCCTTTGAGGAGAAGGTGGAGAAGTACTCAGTCGAGCAGCATGAGCATAATTCACTACAATGGGTATAGTAGAACATCTAATCAAGTATAACACCTGGCCCAGTTGCCGCCGCTCCTTGCAAACTGTTGGCTTTCTACGAAGCGACTCAGCGTACATCTGCCATGCTTATCGCCTCCGCAGAATGCCAGAGGATGCACGCGATCGTTGACTATAACGCGAACAAACTCTTCTTTATCGTGCTTGCATTGCAACTTCTCGACGTATAGTCTAGCAGCGAACGGGACGGTCCAAGCTGCGGAATATTCAGTCTGATTAGTGCTCTCCATGGTAGTGTTGGACAGCTTAGTATTGTTGTAAAGACCAAGAGCTGCGAAAATACCGCTCATATCATTGTCGTGACTGAAATCGGCGTAGACCTTGTTGTTGAGAGGGAAGGTTGCAGGATCCGAATCCAGAGTTGTGTTGGTATTGGTATGATCATCCACTGGCTTCTCGGTCAACCGCGCGAGGAGCTCGTTGACGTAGCCAACACCTTGTGTTGCACCGAGTGGGTTGCCTGCTCCATAGCCGTAAAACTTGCCTAAGGTTTGATAGTAGTCGTAGGCGTGCCACTCGCCCTCGGTGAAGAGCTGGCAGAAGTCAGATATCGTAGCATTAGGACTTGCTAGAGTATCATAAGGGCACATATCCATGAGATTGATAATGGAGCTTGTGCTAAGGTTTGTGCCGAGTGCTTCGTTGATGCGTTTCTGGATGGCCGGAACAAACTTCGACGACCACGCCTTCTGTGCGGTTGCGCCGAGGTCACTGTACGCGCCAGTCTCGAAAGCAGGACACGTATCGTGGGATAGGGTGTTGTTAGATGTTGTTGCTTCCGGAATAACGACGTCGATCGCTCCGGTTTGGTTCTTCAGCGATTGCGCAACACCTGTGAGCCACTTCTGCGCTGACTCAACAACGCGATCTTGACCACTAGATCGCACAAATGGCGTGTGCTTGAGCAACAAACGGTGATACCTGTCCGTGAAGTGCGCACCTGAGTTAATCATTTCTTGCCTCCCGGCATCCGTCAGGTCATCAGCGCCCAGTGTATAGTTATAATGCTTCAGAAACTCGAAGTCGCCCGGGAACGCTGTTGCGTTTTGTTGAATACCGGTGATAAGAGCGTGATATGTAGTGGTCTTGGCCAGAGTTGGGTCGCGACCGCCATGGCGGGATAGTACGTTTGCGAAAGTCACCTCGCAATCCTTTGGAGGCGCAAGACCGATCTCTGATGGGACAGCAAACCAAGGTGAATACTGGCCCCAAAAATGAGATATCTGTGGGTCGCAGCGATAGCCTACTTTGACGCTATCGCATGAGCCGTTGGTTGGGGAGATAGAGCTAGTGCACAGTATAAGCAACTGAGAATACAATGTCACTGTCTACCATGACGTACCTGGTAACTCCGTTGGCGTTGAGCACGATGGCCGTGAACAGCGAACCATAAATTGGGACTATCATGGCGCGTTGAGATGAGAGTCTTCTTCTGAACGCTTTGTTGACTAGCAGTCAGCCTTTAATACAATGCACCTTCGCATCTCAACGGCGACAATTATTTTCAGCATTGGAGCTAGCGGTGGAGCGACACGGCTAATCTGTTGACCCCTGACGGGAAAGGATGTTCAGAACCAAGCGTTTTGAGGAAGCGAAACACGTGGTCGATACAAGCAAGATAGGATTACGAATTCTCCCCTGCAACGAGTACGAAGCTTAATCTCTTCAAGCTTCCTCAAGCACTAGACTCCAGAGTCTGCATTTACAGTTATGCTGGCTCGCTTCCGTTTTACTTCCATCGCTGGGTCATGCATGACTCACGACACGAATCATCGAGCCAGCTCTGTTGAAATGTAAGACAAACCTCACCTCATCTGCTGTATGGCGTCGTCCCAATAAATATGGCCAAGAAATGAATTGCTTGCTAGACATGGAGAGCAGTTGACCCGTGAATACAGAGTACGTTACTTCGCCGTCGTGGACGGCTTGGGACCTCGGTAATATCTGAGCCGATCTCGGCATCTCTGAGGCCGCTGCGATGCACCGTCGCCAGACCGCAAAGGAAAGGATATGCCGCTACCTGCATAGATCCACCCGATAATCGTGAGGAACCGGAGAAACCAGAACCAAAGCATCGGCATTAAGTTCGAAAGAGTCAGGGTCAAAATCTCATAACATAGGTCACACAAACATGTTGGACAAGGTACTGGCATGACAGGCCGCTCTGGCTCTCTTGATTGAAGAATAACATTCAGAAAAATCGCTAAAAAGAATCGAAAGGCTCCCACGGGGAGATGCATATTTACAGATGCCTTTTGGTGCTCATACGGGAAGCGTTACCGAAGAGCAACTGGTTGATTTTGTTTGTGCACGGGCTTACTCGGCAGCCTCCTCAAGGAAAGCGATGAGCTCCTCGATGGTCCAGAGCTTGTCAGCACCAGGGGTGGCCGACGCAGAAGGAGTGGCGCTGGCGACAGCCTCCTTGGAGATGATGGGTGCGGCGGCAGAGGAAGCAGCAGCAGCAGCCTTGGAGGAGACAGCGGCAGTGGGGTAGGCAGTAGGCTGAGCAGCCTTGGTGGTGGTGGGCTTAGAAGCGCTGGACTGAGCGGCGTTACCACCATCAGACGACTCGACGCACTGAGAGTAGTAGGGGTTCTGGACCTTGCAGGTCAGGCCAGATGCGCAAGTGGTGCTACCAGTGTGGCCCTGACCACCGCAGCGGCCATACTCCTTGACCTCAGCATCAGAGTCGGAGCCAGAGCCGGAGGTAGGCTGAGGCTTGGTGACAGTAGCAAGAGTCGTCTTGGCAGGGGCGGAAGCAGCCTTAGAGGAGCCAGCAGCAGCAGAGGACTGAGCAGGAGCCTGGGAGGCGACGGCAGTAGTGGTGGGCTTGACGGCGGCGGAAGACTCAGCAGCGGTAGGCTCAGCGGCGACCTCAGAAGCAGAAGCAGAGGGCTCAGCAGTGTTAGAGCCGCTCTCGATCTTCTCCAACCAGGCAATGAACTCAGCAATATCGAACTCAGCATCGCTTCCAGGCTGAGCCTCGAGGTAGGTAGCGAATGAGTCGACGTTGTACTTCTCGTCACCAGTCTCAGGAACAGCAGTGGAGGAGGCAGCAGGAGCGGAAGCGACGACGGAGGAGGCAGCGGCGGAAGTGGCAGCCTCGGTCTCGGCAGCAGATGTGGCAGCGACAGACGAAGCGGCAGCGGAAGTAGCAGCAGGCTTAGAGGCAGCAGCTGATGAGGCGACGGGTGTCTCGGCGGCGGCGGAGGAAGCGGGGGCCGCAGAGGTGGCGGCAGCGGAAGTAGCGGCGGCGGAAGAGGCAACAGCAACTTTGGAAGAGGGAGCAACGGTAGCGCTGGCAGCAGGGGCAGAAGCACCACCGGTAGCCTTGGGCACACCAGAGATCTCACCGAAGGTCAGGAGCTGAGGGTCAACCTTGGTGCCGCGAGCGTAGAGAGCAGGACCAGGAGCAGGGTACTCGCTCAGATCGGCATGGATGGAGAAGCCAAGACCCTCGCCAGTCTTGGAGTAGGCCTCGGGGAACTTGACACCGGCAGGAGTAGCAGTGCCATCACCAGTGACAGTAAGCTGGTAGCAGGTAACGTAGTGCTGAGCACCACCAGAGGCGGAGGCAGCGTGAAGAGCGATAGCCTCAGCACGGAGGAGGTAATCACCAGGAGCGATGTCCTCAGGGATGGTGAAGTCGAGCTTTCCGCAGTTGTAGTTGAGGTCCTTGGTGCCCCAGTAGTCGTTATCACCCTGGGTGGAGCCCTCTGCCTTCTTCCATGTGTTCTCGTAGATCTTGAAAAACTCGGACGAGCCGTCTGCGGTGGCGGCGTCCTCAACCTTGGACAAGTAAGCCAAGACAGGACCCCAGTGAGCGCCACCGATACCCTCCTCAGTGCAGAGACGAGTGTTGTGCTGGTGCATCTCGATGGTCACTGTGTCACCAGCCGCGAAGCCGCACTTGCCAGAGGCGGCAGCAGGGCTGACGTTGCACTGCAGAGCTGTAGATGTGTAGTCCTCGATGGGGCTGTTGGAAGGAGGCAGACGAGCACAAGTGCTCTCGAGATCCTCTCCGTTCTTCCAGAGTTGTTGCCATGTGGCATGGGCGTTAGCCAGCGCAGTCAAACCTGCGAGAACAGCGACGGTCTTCATGATGAAATGAGTGTGGGGTATGAAAAAGAGTGACTTGGAAAAGAATGAACGAAGAACGAAGTTTGCAATGCAAGGTAAAGAGAGTCAGCGCAGCTGCGTTACCATTCAAGAGGTTGAAGCGCCGCACATCTTATATCACGGCCGTCGAAGGAGCGCTACTGCCGTCGAAACCAATATACGGTTAGACCCAACCCAAGCAATTGTTTCGTTCTGCGCCAGCCGCATCTAAAGGACAGCGCTAAAGACGTGATGTTTCTCGAACGACATGTGCATTGATCACCCCGAGAAAGCTTTACTGTTTTCTGCTCAGGTACCAGATCTTACAAGTTTCAGAGGGAATGTTTGATTGGTGGAGCATTTGCTGTGCCTGGCAGTAGGCCGATGTTGGTCTAGGTAGCGCCCGCTGTCAACCCGTGCGCGATCCTTCGAAATGCAGGGGTTTCAGTCATGCTCCTTCCAAGGTTCTGGGCTACCATTGTTAAGCTACCTTAGACTTGTAACGGTACTCACGGCTGTACCTTGAACAGACCGCAAACGAGTGTAGTGCGGTCATGCGGTGTTGCTGGCTGCCAATCTTCGTCCTTGTCGGTGTGCTGAAGCAAGTCTCTCGTCGTTGCTCGCTTGAGGATGAATCGAAAGGGCCGAACAGCCTTTCGTTCGAGATGCTAGAGTGGCGCCGGAAATCTCGGCTTCCTTCTGGGCTATACCATACCGGATACCGGACGTAATCTTAGGGACAGATGAAGGCTCCAGCGTGGTGCAGCTTTAGCAAAGGGGCGCTCAACCCTTGTGGCAGAGTCGTGAGAGCATGAAGTTGACCACGTGCGTACGAAAAACAGCTGTTCGCATGGAACAAACACCAAAATCTTGATCGTCCGTCATTGTGTAGAATGCGATCAAGCTGTCGAGATGAGTGTCTGGGCGACAATGCGCGCACGGCTACGGGTGAAACGTCGAAGTGGGGCGACGTAAAACGGCATTTGCATGATCGCCGCATGGTATAAAGCGGTCGACGAAATTGCGCAGAATCGAGGAAATGAGCACCGCAGTTTGCAAGGCGAGATGGTGCAGAAGGGCGAGGTTCGAGCCTGAGGGATGTGGTGAGCTTAAGAAAGGCAGGTGTGGACAATTGTCGCACGGTTGACGTCTTGGCTGACGACTGCACGTTTCATCAACACCAAAGGCATCCACACTGAGGCCTCAGGTCTACGCATCCATGCTGTTCTTTCTGAAGCAATTGAGTACGACTATTCACGTTTACTTCCTTCAAGTGGCGTATATGGCGAGTCTGGTCGACAGATTGTTTGTGAGATTGCCTACTATCGGCATCTCCCGCCTCTCCGCTCCGCCTCATCGAGGAGGCTTCAACACAGTGTGCTGACACTTATTCTGGGTACACCATCTTCCTCCCCACTCCACCATCAACTATGACCTCCTGGCCCGTGACAAACCCGCTTTCAATGAGGTACTCCGCGGCCCGTACGATATCTTCGCTCTTGCCGACCCGGCCTGCCGGGTGCCACTCGATATCGTCCTTGCTCAGTCCTTCTTCCCAAGCAGTACCCCTCTCGTCTGCGGCTTTGCTTTCGTTCTCGACATGGATCCAGCCTGGGATGATCGCGTTCACTCGGATCTTGTGACGGTGCCCGAGGGAAATAGACATAGACTGTGTGAGGCCTAGGATGCCTGCCTTGGCTGTAGAATATGCCTCATGGTCTGCTTCAGCTTGATATGCTCGTGTCGAAGAAACATTGATGATGGTACCAGGCGAGCCTGACGTTGAGCTGCCGGCTACAAGTAGCGGTACGCAGAGTCGACTAAGGATGAATGGTGCAGTCAAGCCGATAGCGATCTTCAGGTCCCATTCAGTTTCAATGTCGTCCCCTTCACCTTCCATGGTCCGATCCTTTGCGATTTGTAGAGTCGTTGGGAAAGCGTTGTTGATCAGAACGTCAAGCCTCCCCTCAAAGGTCTCTTTCACCATCCGGACCGCGTCCTTGATCTGCTCGCGCTTGCTTAGATCGCACTGTAGTGCATGCCAGCTGCCCTGAGTTTTCGACCACTTATCGGCTTGAAGTCTGACATGATCCAGCTCTTCTGTGTTCGAATCAAGGATGATCACACGATGACCTTTGGACAGGAATTGGCGGAAGAGACCACGACCAATGCCACGAGCACCCCCTGTAATGAGGATGTTCAACGCTTTACCAGCAGAAGTTGCCATTGATTTGTGTCCTGAGTTGCAACAGTTAACGGGAGTTTGAGAGATGGACTGATCCTGGGGTAACTAACATCAAAGTGATCGGAATGACGTCATAGCGCAGGGTCAAGAGTCCACTTGACGGGTAGCAATTCTGATAAACAAACGCGGCTGCGAAGCTTGAAAGAAGCGCTTGAGGCAGACCTGCCGTACATGACGAGATCTAAAAGAACGCTGCATGAGTTCTCAATGTCGTAGTGATGCAGACAACCTTGGAAAAGTACATCCGAGCCTCAATGCTTGTTCTATCCTTACATAGAAGATGTGAGTGAGATTCATCGTCCACTGATACTGATATAATCAACTGCGATTGCTCTGCTCCAGCAGGATAGACTTGAGAGCCGCTTCAGCGAATACAGATGCAGTCGTGTAGCCGGCCCGTTCTTTAGGTGATCCCGAACTCCCTTTGTGGGAAGGGAAAAGATAATTTCACAATATCTGCGCTACCCCGACCCGTCTGAAGCGGCGCTCTCTTTTGCCGTAGCGTTCTAGGACGATATCCAGACATAGTTGTATGGACTAGTCGACCTGGTGTGAAGTTTTCACTACAAGAAACTTGAGTTTTGGTGTACGAGTGCTCTTGCGGAGCCAATTACTTTCGTCAGAAAAGTTGATAACGGCAGCTCTTCCTGCTGGCGGTAAACTATCTTTCTGGAAGAAAGGGTAAGAAGGTCTTCTCGTACGTTGTGCGACCATCACGGCCTCCTTCGTCAAAAACTATCCATCCTTGGGTTTCAATCATATCTGGTGCCTGCAATAGCGTAACCTGAACGTATTGTCTGAGCGATACACGTGGCATGTTGCCACATGAATGGGCGATGTCATTGCCAGAGCTAACATTTGAAGCTGGAGGCTATTCGTGACAGTGTGGGCGCTACGAACTGGGCAATCACAGACATACAACAGACGCCTCACAGGTGCCGAGTTCAGCCCAGCCTGCCGTCTGAAAGGACCAAGCTTTCAAACAAAGACAACAGTCTGTGCTCGAAACCTTAAACGACAAGTGGATAATGGCGTCGCTTTCTATCGTGGAAGTCAAATGCTCTTACGTGGTGACGGTGCCACACATGTTGATGAAGAAGATGTCAAACAGACATCGGGAGCGCGATGCCAGGTCTGTGCACAGGCGACGCTCAACCGGAAAGTTGTCATAATTCGTGGTCAAGGGGAGCGACATCACTTACACCATGTGTGTGCGATCACTTGTTTTAGTTGTAGAGTTTTACCTCGGCGAGCACGGAGTATAACCCGATGCAGTCGGCCCAGCAATGATAACATGTATTCAAGTGAATTCCAATACATTCAGACTATACTTATAGAAGACTAAGGGAAATAAGCCTGTTTCAGTATCGGCCAGGTAACACCAAGTCCTTTCAGAGCGCCTTGCAGCGCCCTGTTCCGCGATCCCGTCAGGGTGTGGTGAAGAGCGCACCAGCGCCTTCAGCAAAGGAGCGTTGTCGCTGATAACCAATTCCAACGCCAAGAGAGCCCGAAAATCCATAACAAGAGAATACCTACAGGTGCGTTGATGTCCGAAGTAACTTTCCTAGTGACACTCACTGGGTCTCCTCATCGCTGGCATCGAGGATGTCGTACTCCTCGTCTGTCATGAAACCTTCGTCATCAGAGTGCAGTGCGACGCTCTCAGCATCCTCAAAGAATTCCTCATCAGAGGCAACGGTGACGGTGCGAGCGATGGTGCTCTTCTCTGATATAGGTGACTCAGGCTGGACTATAGAAGTCTCATATGTGCTAGACTCGGGCGACTCCTTGTCGAGTTGAGGGAAGATCATGCCCGAGCCTTGGGTGGCATTTTGACGTTCGACCTGCTTCTCCTCAACTGGGAGCTCAGCAGTCATCTCCCTGGCTGGTTCTTCGACCTTTTGAGCGGGAGCTGGCCGGATGCTGGCTAGAGCAGCAGCGTGCTCCCTTCGACGGTTCTCTAGCAGACGCTCGACCGCAGCCTTGCGGACCTGCTGGACACGCTCCATCTTCTGCTGCTCGAATTGTTGTGCCTGAGACTGGCGAATGGCATTCATCTTCTCTAGCCTAGCCTGCAGAAGGTTCTCGTACATCTGCGACGACGAGGAAGCCTCGCGAACCTCTGAGATGTGGGCTGGAACTGGCGCAGGAGCGGGAATGGTCTGGATGTCGCACCACAGTCGGTGACCGAATGGAATGCCGTCAGCAGTCTTGAGACGCCAGTAAGAGATAGCAGTACCTTCGCGCTGAGGAGCCTTCATAACCACACGGAACGAGACTTCCTCTCCCGCCTGCACGGGAGCGCCAATGACGTTGCTTTCGCTGGCATCGGCAAGCTCAGCTTGGCTCAATGGACGAGTGTTGTCGATGTTGAGCATGTTGTCGCCACCAACGTGTCGGACGCTGCAGCCCGCTGGCCATGCACTGGGACCGGGGTTGCGGAGTGTCCAGATCTGGACGAATTGCTGGCCAGCGCAGATCCTAGAACCATCAATAATGGTATCGCGGATGAAGTGAGCATCAAGGGCTTCGCGGCTGGACTCAGCCCTGGTAATGACAGGCTTCTCCTGCGAAATATCAGAACCTTGATTCACATGACCGTTCGGAGTGCATACCTGAAGAGGCTCAGACAGGAGATCCTGAATGGCAATCTTCTCCTTCTTTGCGGGCTCAGCTGATGGCCTCAAGTCGACAATGGTCTGGACCTGAGTTGCAGCATTTGTCGAGGGAGCTGCAGGTGCGGTCTCAGTTGCAGTCGAACGCCTGGAAGCAGGGCGGCGGTCCCCAAGAGCGGTGATCGAGTTGTTGACTTTCTCATCCATGGTAGTAACGCTGACATTGCGGACAGGAGTCTTGAACTTGATGAGAGGGTGGGTGTGGTTGTGCTTGTTGCTTGGGTGCGCTTCGCAATTCTGGCAGAAGTCGGTGTCGTGGCACACAGCGCACTTGAAGCGTGTACCCTCAATGTACGAGAGGTTCTCTTTGTCCTTACACAACGGTCCATCGCAGTAGATACCGTAATGACGGCAACCGCTCGACATAGGCTCGGTGAGAGGCTCGTAGATTGGGACGAAGCGGTGACGGGGGTGGATAATCTTGGCACTCTGCAGGCACTGAGAGCAGTAGTCCCAGTCTGGGCAGTTCAGGCACTTGTGGCGGACGCCGTAGATGAACTTGTCACAGCCGTCACAAACAGCGTTGTGGCGTGCATTACGGCCGGGGTTGCAGAGCGCATTGCCTAGAGCAGACAGAGCAGTGTCAGGAGTGGCTCCCTTGAAGGCATGGCCGGGGTGGTGGCCATGCTTGTTGATCGTGTGGCACTCCAAGCACAAGTCGTAATCTTCACACACAGTGCATGTAACGAATTCTCTTTCGGAGAGAACTAGAGAAGTCAGCTTTGCGTGATGTCGGTCGATTGTTACAAACTTACCCTTGACGCAGCTGTTGCAGGTGCGCGTTGCCTCCTCCTCATATGTGACGGATTGCTTCTCGTCGGTGAAAGCTCCAGGAATGTCCTTGGGCTCTGTGGCCTTGACCTTGGGTGGGATGCGCTGCGTGGTGCTGTTGACAACGTTGCCGTTCTTAACAAAACGCTTGACCATCCAATGGCCGTCTCCAGGGCAGTGAATGCCGGAGTCCACACAAGCAGGGCAGAGATCGTAGTCTCCGTTGTCACAGACGCTGCAGTGGAAGTGCTCGTCATCCATTGGGTGGTTGCAATTGTTGCAGTATACGACCCAGGCGGTGCATGCAACCGGTTTGGGACGGAGTGTAAGCGGGGCGTGAGGCGCCTTGGAGGGCTTGTCAAAGAAGGCTGTGAGGAAGGTCAGTACACGATCGAGTTCCACTTGGTCTGAGAACCATGAATGCAGCACGTACCCTGACGAGTGGTGAATGGCCTGGGAACCGGAGCCTCTCCATCGTCTGCAGGCTTCAGAGGCGAGACAGGGCTGACGGCCTCGAACTTGGGTGCCTCTGGGGAGCGTGCAATGACTGGAGAGATTGGTGCAGCGGCCTGAGGTGTCAAGGTCTCGGAGCTTAGGCGGAAGACGGAGGGATCTGGAATAGCTGCACGAGGGAGTGCTGGAGGCGCAGGCGTAGGAAGCTCGATCTGCTCGCCGGGAACTGTTGCTCTCAGACGGAGCTTGAGCTTCGCCTTAGCGGCGCGGAAGAGCGTCTTGTAGACAGCAGGCGCGTTCGAGTCAAGAGTGACATAGGCGGCGGCCGAGTCGGAGTAGCGTTCGAAGACGACCTGCTCGTCATCACGGATTTGAAGACCGGCACGAAGCTGTAGTCCAATGTCAGTCCATCTGTTGCGCGATATCATAGCTTCGGCGAGCTTGAGCTATTGGCCGAAGTGAGGCGGCAGCCTGCTCGTCCGGCAGTCCGGATATAGTAGAACACACCTTTTCGGGGAGAACATTTGCTCCAAGATCCTTCAGAGGCAGCTTGAGCTTCCTGGTCTGACCGCGAAAAAGGACCTTGATAATGATGGGGGTGTCGAGCGTGACAGGGACATTGGTGGCGGCCATGACGGACAGGTGAGACGGCTGACGGTAGTCAACCTTCGGCAAGGGTAGAAGAAGAGAACGGCGCTGCAGACTCGCTGCGACGCGGTACTGCGTGAAGAGAGCAGGTGTCGAGGAAGGGTGCTGCTTGACGGTGCAAGTCGGTGGGAGTGGAGGTTGGAGGTGGAGAAGGTGAGGTAGCTGGGGCAGCGGTAATGGTAGCTGCGGCTGCCTAGCTCGGGCGGTCTAAACGTGATGCAAGCACGTCAACCGCGGTTCCACTGCAACGCCTTGCCTCTTGCAGGCAACAAGATGTGGTCGACAACGAGAGCTTGACACTAAAGACCAGTTTGAGAATGCTCTTGAGCTGCTGCAGGAACACTCTATAGACGGTCTCGCCAGGTGGTGGTAAAGTTGATGATGCTACAACAGCTGCACGTGAGGCAGCGATAAGGTTTCACCGGTGCACGATAGCAAGGGCGGTCTAGCGCGAGGGACGAGTATCATAGGTGTGACGTTCTTCACCACTCCGGTGAGAGGAGTTCCAATCGACGCAACTTCACAATTAGGGCAGCTTGACCGCTAAGTGGTCATTTGATCACTGATCTGGAGGACTCCGAAGGTCTAACGCAATGCAACCAGAAAGCTAATGTCTGGTAACCCTTCGAAAGCCACAATCTCGTGCTTGACGAGGCCTACTATGCAGTATCGTAATTAAACTTCTTGCGATTTTATGAAGTACGATCTCGCAAATGCTATCTGGCCACGAGCTGTCGCAATCCCCATGATGCTAGTGAACCGTTGTTCCTGCGCGTGGAGGAGATCTGCCCCACACGACACGCTAACGCCGTTACTAAGCCCAGCCCCATATTTTTTCTGTGTGGAAAACTGCGCTGCAGGAAAAGTTCAATCTAGCAAGACATTGTACATTATACTTTAAAGATGTCAGACACCGAGATGAGCTCAGACGCGGAAGTGAAGAGGGTAGTGAAGAAGGAGAAAAAGGACAAGAGAGAAAAAAATGACAGGAAAGAGAAAAAGAGCTCGAAATCAAAGCCCAAAGCCCCCGAATCACCCTCAGACGATGAGACACCGGTAAAGAAGCGCAAGCGCGAAGCACTCCCCGACGAGATCGAGGTCGACGTCAACCTTCCTGAGCCGCCGTCGAAGAAAGCTGCCCGAGCTGCGAAGAAGGCTAAGCTGAACCCTAAGCCGGTTGCTGCTGCAGGAACCGAGGGGTCCGCGGACGCAACAACAGATGGCGCCGTTGGCGAAGGGAAGAAGGCTGAGGAAAAGCGCTCAGAGTTCGGCGTCTGGATTGGTAACCTGCCTTGGTCTGCCACAAAGGACTCGTTGCGCACCTTCATCATGGAGAACACCGAGATCAAGATCGAGCAAATCACTAGGGTGCACATGCCTCCGTCTACCAAACCTGTTCCCGCACACTGGACGACCAAGCCCAACAACAAGGGTTTCGCATATGTCGACTTCTCGACCGAGCTCGCCATGTACGCCGCTATCGCGTTGACCGAGACGAAGATGGATGGCCGTGCGCTGCTCATCAAGAACGCAAAGAGCTTTGAGGGGCGGCCTGATAAGCCAAAGGCAGCGGAAGAGGAGAGCAGTGGTCGTGGAAAGGCTGTTGGGAAGGCAGGGGGTCACCCTCCGAACAAGCGTGTCTTTGTCGGCAACCTGTCGTTCGATGTCACCAAGGAAGATCTTACAGCCCACTACAGCCCATGCGGGTCGATCGAGAACATACATATGGCGACCTTTGAGGATTCAGGGAAGTGCAAAGGCTACGCCTGGGTCACCTTTGGAGATGTTGAGGCTGCCACTTGCGCTGTTCAGGGCTTCGTTATGAAGACTGAGGCTGAGCTGAAGGCCTTCAAGAAGAAGGGTACTGATGGATCTGATGGTGAGGAGGCTGAGGTCAAGAACGGAAACAAGAGGAGAAAGTGGTTGCTGAACAAGCTAAATGGTCGTGAGATGCGTTGCGAATTTGCTGAAGATTCCACAACACGCTACAACAAGCGTTACGGCAAAGACAAGCCGGCAGCGCCTGTTGAAGGCGTCAACCCAGATCGCTGGAAGAATTTTGGTGGGGACAACGAGAGGCAAGGCGGTAGAAGGGAGCCACGAGAGCCTCGCGCGCCGCGCCCACCCAAAAACGGACCTAACAGCGTTCAACCTGGCAAGGTCGACCCCAGGTCGATCAAGAGTGGTTCGGCGCACATGAACGCTCAAAGAGCAAGTCAGGCTATCGTGGAGGGACAAGGCAAGAAGACCACGTTCGAGTAAGCTGGTGATGCAGCCTCGTGCAATTGTGGTCGGCGTCAAAACATTGCGCGGTGGTAGTGGTGACTGCTTGTTCGGGGAGGCAGCTGTACTTCGACTGTTGTTTACAAAATACCCATTTCACCCCACATCACTAGCAATCAACCATCCTATCTCACATCATTATCGTCCCGTACCCTACCTATCTATGTCAAATCTCAAGCGCATCAATGTCAAGCCTAACCCTGCCTACGAAAAGGCGGGTGTCGCCTCATACGCAAGTCTGCTGAAGAAATACGACTTCGCTCCCACCACCGCAGGACCGTACCAAAAGATTGAGCAGACGAAGCGTTCCTTCAAGAACGCGTTCAGACCCAAGAGCAAGAAAGAAACTAAGCCCGTTCTTCGCAAAGTCGAAGAAGACGGTCAGCCTGGTGAAGTCAAAGCCGAAGATCAGCAGAACGACGCCCTCTACATCTGTCCTGTGGAGATCGGTACCCCTCCTCAGACAATGAACTTGCACTTCGATACAGGCAGTTCAGACCTCTAGGTATGTCGGCCAAGGGTTTGCAAGCTTTCGGCAACTCGGCTTACCCCATTATTCTAGTTGTGGTCCACTGAACTCGATTCGAAGACCAAAGCTGCCCGTGGTGAGCACAACCTGTTCGATGCGAAGAAGTCAAGCTCCTTCAAGAAGGTTTCCGGCAGTTCATGGAAGATCAAGTATGGCGACGGATCAACAGCCTCAGGCATCGTCGGCACCGATAACGTAACTCTGGGAGGTCTTTGCGTCGAGAATCAGGCCATCGAGCTGGCCTCCAAACTCTCCGCTCAGTTCACCAAAAGCGCAGGTGACGGTCTCCTAGGTTTGGCGTTTGGAAAGATCAACACTGTCAAGCCGAAGGGAGTTGCTACTCCTGTGGAGAACATGGTACGGTTCCCCGTCCTTTCTAAACCTAGCTGGCATTGACATACATCTCCACAGATCACCCAGGACGACATCCAAGAAGATCAAGAACTCTTTACCTGCTACCTCGGCTCATGGCGCGACAAAGACGAAGAAGACAAGGGCGAATCCTTCTATACCTTTGGATACATCGACCAAGAGGTCCTCGACCGCTGCGGCGTCGAAGAACCCCACTGGGTCGGCATAGACACGACCAAAGGCTTTTGGCAGTTCGCCTCTCCATCTGCCTCCATCAACGGCAAGATCATCGATCGTGGTCCGAACACTGCAATCGCTGATACCGGCACTACTCTCGCGCTTGTCAGCGATGATCTTTGCAAGCAGATCTACGAAGCTATCCCTGACGCGAAGTTCGATGAGAAGAACCAGGGCTGGGTGTTTCCCATCGGTACTCCGATCGAGAAGCTACCGCAAGTCACTTTCGCGGTTGGTGATAAGCAGTTTGAGGTCCAGAAGGAAGACCTGGGCTTCGCAAAGGTCGGTAATGGCATGCAGTATGGTGGCATTCAGTCACGAGGTGACTCCAAGTTTGATATCCTGGGTGACACGTGGCTGAAGGCTGTGTACGCAATCTTTGATCAGGGCAAAAAGAGGTTTGGTTGCGTACAAAGGACCGAAGAGAATCAGAACACGGCGGCGGCGCCTAGCGGTGGCAAGAAATGATAATCCGAAGCATTGTCAGGATTGAGTAGGTTGAAATTGAAAAGCATGCAGTATGGCTGAGAAAGCATAAGATTTTTTCGGTTGACGAAAGGTGTTTCATTACTCATTACAACTAAGTTGGAGATAGCCGTTGCTTGTCGTTTTCCCATCAGCGCGCTCTACATACTTCCGCCTCCCCTTCTCAAGCTGACCTCGTATTGCGGCACCATCAGGACTGGTACTCAGACAGATCAAGATCGGCCTCGAGATACAGCTTCCTCGACGAAGCTCCAACATAGATCTTTTTGGGATACTCGCTAATGACCCAGTTCTGCGTCTCAGTTTCCCAGTTGCTCACATCACGACGAAGAACATCGGTTGAGAAGGTAACAGTCTGGTTGGGCTGGATGCTCAGCCTGTCGAAACCGCGGAGAACAACAGCGGGGTCCTCGGGGCCACCAAGGCTGAGGTACAGCTGAGGCACCTCGTCACCGGGCAGCGTGCCGTTGTTGGTGATGCTTGCGGTCACAGTGAACAAGACGTCCCACAGCTGCGGGTTACCGCCTGGTGCGCCACCTGCTGCGATACGTGGCTGGGGCGAACCGTCCGACGAGCCGGCAGGCCAGGTGTAGTTCAGGCCGTACTCGGGGTCGAAGGACGCCTGCGCGAGGTCGGTGCTGTTCAGGTATGGGTAGATGAAGGTGCCCTCACGGGTCAAGTTGGCGGGCCACTGGTACTCGTTCAGATCTGTGCTGAAGTTACCGAGAGTAGGCGCGGCGCTGGTCTGGCCCGTGGTCGCAGTGTACTGTCCCGCATTGAGCTTCTGGACCTGCAGGTTCGAATACGCGAAGGTGGTGTAGGACAGGCCGAAACCGAACTCGTATACAGGTGTGATGTTCTTCTGGTCGAAGGCGCGGTAGTCGATGAAGACGCCCTCTTCGAAGTTGTCCTGCACTGAGTTGTTGCCATTGATGGGCTCGTAGATAAGGTCGGGACCGTACTCTTCGGCTGAGGTGCCGAATGTGAAGGGGAGCTTGCCGCCAGGGTTGACGCGGCCGTAGAGGACGTCGGCGATGGCGTTGCCGGATTCTTGGCCAGGGAGACCTGCCCAGAGGACGGCGGTAACGTTCTCGGAGTCGTAGAAGGAGTTGACGAGGACAGGGCCGACGGAGTGAATCACGACAATCGTGTTGTTGCAGAGCGATGAGACGTTCTGGATCAGGGTGTCGCCGTCCTGCCAGATGGTAAGGTTGTTGCGGTCACCGAAGTTGGTGTCAACAGTAATGTAGCCCTCACCAGAGTCGGCGTTGACGAAGACGATGGCCACGCTGGCTTGAGTGGCCAAAGTCTGGATCTGAGAGTAGGCGTAGTTGTCGATGACAGATGTGAGCAGACCACCGGCATCAGCAACCTCACGTTTGATAGCCTCAAGGGGAGTGATGAGGTAAGGGAAGTCAGCGGTTCCGGATCCCCAGCCCATAGCAAGAGTGCCATTGTCGCAGCCACGGTCAGCACAGCCGTTAGGTCCGTACTGGTTCTCACCAGCATCCTGGCCGAAGACCGCAGTCCACTTCTCGCTGCCAGAGAGAGGGAGAGCACCGTTATTCTTCAGAAGCACGGTAGATTTGGCAGCCGAGGAACGGATGGCGCGGAAGTGCTCGTCGCGAACATCGATGTGCTGGTTGACAAGCTCGTAGTCAGCCTTGCCGTAGAAGTTGCGGTAGTTGTAGGTGTCGCGAGTCCAGCTGTTGAAGTTGGTGGTGGTGTTATCCTGATCACGACCAACGTAGTAGTAGGCAGCCATGATGCGGGTCGCGGCGTCATCGAGGCGCCACTGAGGAATGGTGCCGTTGAGGATAGAGATAGTCAGGTTGGTTCCCCAGAAGGAGAAGCCGGAGTTGAAGTCTGTGTCGCCAGGCATGGTCATATCGAGACCGGCCTGAGCAGAGGCGACACCACTGTGTTGAGCATCCCAATCCGACATAATAAAACCCTGGAAGCCAAGCTCGCCCTTCAGAATGTAGTTCTGCAGGTATGAATTCTGACAGACCTGAGAGTTGTTCGCCTTGTTGTAAGAGCACATGATCGAGCCAGTACCGGCGCGGACGGCGTCGGCGAAGGGCCAAAGGTACAGCTCGTGCAGAGTCTTGTCGTCAACGTTCGAGCTGATAGCATCGACGAAGCCCTGGTCCATGAAGGTTCCAGGAGAACGGAAGTGCTCCTGCTCGTTCAGGATGTAGTGCTTGGTGCAAGCGATGACACCAGCATCTTGAATACCGCGTACGGTCTCGGCAACGGCATGACCGGAGAGGTATGGGTCAGGAGAAAAGCCCTCCCAGTTACGCTACCTTTGATCAGTATGTTTCTTGGAGCATGGATTCTGTAGAACTTACACCACCCTTAGGGTTGCGGCCAATAGGCCCGACAACGGGTCCAAGCTGGACATCAACACCCTTGCCACGGTGCTCTGAGCCCATCTGGTATCCTCGACGGTAAAACTCGCCACGGTCCCATGACGCAGCAACAGAGCCACCTGCAGGGAAGGCAGAGACGTAGTCGGCGAAACGAACTCCCAGAGGGCTGTCCTGCATACAAAGGGCCTTGAAACCCAGACGAGGGATCTCGCCTACATTACCGACACAGTTGTCGCTCTGCCAGCCAGTACCTGTTGTGAGGTTGACTTTCTCGAGGAGGGTCAGTTGGCGGACGAAGGCTTGGGCCTTAGCGTAAGCTTCCTGAGGCGACTTTTAGTGCTTGGTTCATGCATAACAAAGACCATACATACAGCCCAGTCACCAGTCCCCTCAATCCATGGACTTGGGTAGAATGGTGGACTCTCAGCGTTGTTCAAAGGGCTAGAGCTGTTGGTAGAAGTATTGCTTGGATACTGTGTTACTGTTAGCTGCAGCTCACAACAAGCTCAACAGGGGTGCGAAGAACAACTTTGAGGAATGGAAATAGTCCTGCAACTAGAAACGCAGTATCTGGCAGCATTTCTGCAGCTTCCGCAGAGCTTCAATGTGCAATTGGTGTTGTTGTTCTCATGTTTTGGGGCAGAATGTTTGCACGTACCGATTGGGCCTGGACCAAGCCAATGGCCAGTAATGCTTGTGCGAGCCGGTACATGACGTCGGCGTTGCTGTCAGGGCGACGCTGAAAGCAGCAAAGATATGTTCACACAAAGAATGTGAAGTTTTTGACAGGTGACAGGATAGAATTCCTGGGTCGCGCGCGACGTCAACAACCGGGAGACATTGAGGACTTTATGGGGAGCTATGACAGGGACGTAGCTACCAAGCTACCGTTCATTAGCTCCGCGCACGTCGAGCGACGCCATTTCCTGCGGGGATTGTCAGCACTGCCCTGCTGATCGCACCACAGTTCCCCCAGCGACTCGATGGAGCAAGGCCCGAAGCCTCCGGAGTAGCGCGTCCGACTTTGGCACCGTCGAGTATTTTCAGGCTTCAACATCTGCTAAGCTCCCAAACTCTCCACTTTCCCAAGCTTTCCTTGCAGAAGTACACATGTACCATGTACTCGATGTCACGATGCTCCGCTCGGCACGCGTAGATGCATCCCGTCTCCCTTGAGCAGACAAGGTGAAATTTTGCTGCCGTCATTACACCAAGCCGGTACCGCATGGACATTCGTCATCTCTCTGCGCCAACCCCCTGTCGTAGACTTAAGCTCCTCTCGCAAGCCGCTGCCGACGCCACAGAAAGCCTAACGGGAGTGAACAGCACTGCTTTGTGGCGCGCTATCGTCGATGGGAGTGCAACTCCAGCAACGGGAGCGGGGTCAGTCGCACATCAACGTTCCTTCATGATGTGCTCCGCCTGCACGTCTTGCTGTTGGGAGCTTCTAGCGTTCACGATAGTTGCCCGAGATCTGCTGATTGATGGATGTCACTCTTGGTACATGCTGAATGATGACACAAACACGGGGACCCCACACCTGGGCATTGGCAAAATCTCGGCTCATCTGTGGGGAAATATCTTACCCCAGTCCCGCGCGTTCTGAAAATCTTGTTGCGTATCCGGGGCGATCCAGCGTGAAAGGATTTTGGCGTCACGGGAGCATTTGCACAGAATTTCGGCTCCGGACATCTGCCGACGGGTGCTAATACGGCGTAGTGTCCGCGGCATTACGAGTACGTTTGTCGATGTCGTAACTGAGAAGGTGGTGCGTATCGCTCACGTCCGTCACCCCAGTTCGAAGCCCTCCTTTTGGCTGCCAACTAAGTCGCCAAATACCATTGAGGTTTCCACAAGTTGAAAGCTGTTTTGCTATGCTTTGGCCACCGTAGGACCGGTACTAAGAACACTGACTGACAGCCAAGTAGACAGTTCAATGACTTCTTGCCTTCTAAGGACGAACACGCGAACATGTGCAACGAAACTATCATTGAGCTCGCTCAGGCACACAGTGGAAGCGAGGGCACCTCTTTCATGCTCTGACGAACTACGGATTCTGGTTCCCGTGGCTGGCGGCACCGTTACACAGTCCACGACGATCAATCCAAGCCAATTTCGCGCTAGTTTTCCACTTCAGCCGCAGTAGATGTCGAATTCCGAGGTCTTTGGAGCACACTGGTTAATCTCGACGTATCAAGGTTGCATGCCATGTAGATCTGCAAGCACATGCTGCCCTGGTCTTCATCTTGAGAGAGGCTCAGATTGAGCGATCGTCGGAAGCTCATAGGTTGAATCTTAGCATGCATTGATATTGACACTGCACCCTGCAGAGATGATTCAATAAGTCTGGAGCTGAGGTGCTCTCACATAATTTGATCTCATGTCCTTTGCGCAGTCGCGCCCTTTGCAGAGGCCCAAAGTGCGTATTCACCCAGATCGTTGAGCGCTAAGCCGCAAAGGGCAACGCCCCCTCAGGAAGGAAGTAATGGATTCGTGTCTCTCGAATGACTCTATTGTCTCCATTCAGGGAATGGAGGATCGATTGTAAAAGAGCAAGGAACAGCCTGTGTTTGGCTTCACCCACCTACTGCTTTGGAGTGCCTCCATACAAGGACTCCAGGTACGCTGAGCAAGTCGTGCGCGGTGATAAGTCTCAGGATAATGACACTGATAGTGTGTCGTCGTTAGTCGAACTGCAGTCCTTCACAATGTCTATGTTTCCACTATTCAGCACGCTGTCTTACAAGTACACATCCTTCAGTGGACCTCGACCAATGATGCTCGGTGTAGCGCAAGGCTGCCTGCAGGCAACACCGCCCTCCACATTTGAGTCAATGGATGTGCGTTCTGCTTGAGTCAGCCTCATGTCATTTTGTTGTGCTTTTAAACAGTCGTGTGCACTTTCGATCAGTTTCACTTAAAGCATCTTGTCCGTCATGGGTTCTCGCTCAACCAAGGTTGCGACGCCCCCGCACGTGGAGGCTGCTGCCTCACCGGTCGCACCTGCCCAACAACATCACGAAAAAAGCAACTGCACAAACGAAACTGGACCCTGCCAAGAGAGCTTACATCAGGCTGCGCAAGCCATATCCGCTTTGACACAGCCTCTCGACGATATCAATCTTGAATACTTCACACCAGAAACCACGACATCAAGGCGGCGATACAGCGAACCTGCACGAACAGCAGCAATGGCCACGGAAGTGAATATCGAAGGAATACGGCATATCGATGCTTTTGAAAGTCTCGTCGCAGAACGCAGTCTGATGGCCATTGATATCGATTATCCTACTTCATACACTCCATTACCTCCCATACAAACCCCAATCTCCCCAAGCTTGACCGTTTATCAGACTGCTATTGATGAGTCCGAGGAGCCTGAAGAATCAGAAGTACAATGTATCGCTTGTTGTACACAGCTTCCGAAAGAGAAGGA
Organism: Nothophoma quercina; assembly: GCA_021642125.1. Taxonomy (NCBI): domain Eukaryota; kingdom Fungi; phylum Ascomycota; class Dothideomycetes; order Pleosporales; family Didymellaceae; genus Nothophoma; species Nothophoma quercina. The sequence goes on along the minus strand of JAKIXB010000032.1, from coordinate 302,561 downwards.
TCCTGCGTATGCAAGGGAAGCAATCAAGCCATGCAGACTGTGTAATAGCGCATACTGTGTTCAGTGCGTCAAGAACATGTTCATGAGAGCATGCAAGGATTCTACAAATATGCCTCCGCGTTGCTGCGCACAAATCCATCTTCACCACGTCAAACCTCATCTGACGACCGAAGAATACATGGAGTACAAGTCGAAATACGAGGAGTGGAGCACATCGAATCCATTCTACTGCCCAGTACCAACATGCTCGGTATTCATCCCAGAGCGTCTACTTCCACAGCAAGCAAGGTCGAACGGAAAGAGAAAGGTAGACTCAGGTATTGGGACGCCGGCGTCCGAAACCTTTCAATGTCCAAGGTGCGAAGGCGACATCTGTATTGAATGTCGACAAGTAGCCCACCCTGGGGGCATTTGCGGGACTCTGGATCTTGGGGTTGATGCAGACACCGCAGCCCTTCTCAAAGCATGGGGATACAAGCGCTGCCCAAAATGCAGCCAAGGACTTAAACGAATGTATGGTTGCAACCACATGGAGTGCAGATGCGGTGCACACTTCTGTTGGGGATGTATGCAGAGCAGAGATGAGTGCGACGGAGGTTGCTACGACAATGACGACGAAGACAGCGGGAGCGATTTCGAGCCTGATGAGCCTGAGCCTCTCCCAGAGGACAATGAAGACACAGCAGCTGGTGAACAGGCGGTACCAGCTGAGGTTTCAGAGGCCACTACTACACTCACAGCAATTTCAGCTCTCGACAACGCTGAGGTTGACGCTACTGAAACTCGGCAACTCGCATCTCGTCCGCGTAACCTCGACGGCGGCTCAGCACGCTACTGGGAAGGGCAAGACTACGACTTTGGCGAGGAGCCCACAGATGACATTCAAGACCGGGTGTGGGAGTGCCACCATAACTTCGAAACTTACAAAATCCCATTCACCTCCGCAATCACGCAGAATCATTCAGCACACGGCATGGAGTGTGTCAAGTGCTGGTGCCCAATCCGCCCTGAGATCGAAACGCCTCCAGAGTCAACAAATGGCTCGGTATCGATAGCAGCTACGCATATTCCACTGTCTTCAAGGAGCAATCGTGGACGAGTTCGAAGTCGCGGACGTGGTCGCGGTCGAGGGCGAGGACGCGGTACGATAGCCGGACTACACCTACCGGCATATGAGCCTCCGAGGGGTCTTTTCCGCTCAGATGCGACGATCGGTACTGCCCCGCATCTCACAATACGACTTCCGTTGCCGTCATTCACAGGACAAGCTCCAGAGCCCATGGAAGATGTTCGAGCTGAGTTCGAGACGCCTTCGAAAAACACTGAATCTGCAGCATCTGATGGAGTTGGATCACGGTATAAGGCCCCGTCAACGAGATCAAACATTTTCAACGACGACACAATGGCATACAGCGTAGCACAAGAGTGTCACAGCTGCAGCTTACTTGTCTGTAAGGAGTGTGCAGACAGACTCCTAGCTCAACGACAAGCTGAGCGAGAAGAAGACGAGGCGAGGCGTGCAGAAAGAGGGGCAGAAGAAGCAGATGCCGAGAGGAGAATCAACGAGGAAACCGGCGAATCCAACATCAATGAGGTACCGGCGTTCCCCAACAACAACGAATCATCGCCTTCACTGTCCAACTGATGCAAGACGTAGTCACCAGACACCGCTTGGAGGAGGGATCAGTTGGCTGTACAAGCGCATATAAGAAATCACGAGCGTGGTCTGGTAAGAATGTATTTGATCTTCTCTCAAGCAGTTTTCCTTATAGCGGGATGCATCGTTCTGCTCAACAGGTATTGGCCTGGCTGGAGTTGCATGGCGAGGCGTTTGATTCTGCAACTGACTTTGAATTATGTATATGCGAACTTTCAGAGTATTGTACTAAGCTGAGAAACACGATACGTATTTGATCGTTGCGAGTACCACACGTCTATCTGTAAGAATATCCAGTGCTTTCCGCCACAGAGCACATTTGAGTGCCTCTCGATCTCTTCGTGAATTCACTCGAATCTTGTTATGACCCGACCCTGCGGACGGTGTGATATCTTAAATTTTTAGCTAAGGGGCAGTTAAATCCTACATGTTGGTATAATACCGAATTCTGCCGTTGCATATGGCTATGCTCAAACACTGATAGCATTCGGAGTGGTACCAGCAAGACTGCTTTGAGCATGTGAGTATTGCCGACCTGGGGTCCTTGGTAACATCGGTTTCTTATTTATCTCTTCAGACGACTCGAAATTCCTTCAAGTGTTGACGATGGGCAAGTTGGAAGATTCGCGATGATCAGATGAGCATATATAAGACGTCTGGCGCATTGAAGAAACAAAATCAGCCTGGGACATAGGCAGAAATGGTAGCCTTGACTGAGATGCATCTGTTCAAGCTTTGAGCAAGTCCATTCGTTGTCAGCCCGATGGGCAAGTTAGATGGCCATGAGAGTTGACGTTTGGAGATATAGTGTGAATCTTCAACTTACTTGAAGAGAAGACAACATTGAAGGAATTGTGAAAGGGGACATCAAGGTTGATCATGCAAGCAATTTTCATTCAGATCAAGAGAACATTACGACCCCGAAGGTGACCGAGCCGTGGACCAAACACAACTAAGGAGTTCACCGCATGAAGAGAAATGTAAACACCGAGTAGATGAGATGATTTTCCTGCCGTCCGTCTTTTTAGAGAATCCTTATACGGTGTTCAGCTCCTCCGTTCAATCGTCCATTCATCAGATCGCTTTGTTGTCGTATCATTGAGACGTCGTTGATGCGAACGTCAGGCACGAGCTTGTGAAGTCGTGCACGTAGTCGACGCAGTGTCGAGAGACGCTTATGCGCCGAGGCTGGGGAAAGCGCTCGAGTCGGTGACGTTGGGGCCAGACTGGGCGTTGCCACGGCCACCACGGGGACGGGCGTCACCACGGCCTTCGCCACGGCCACGGCCAGCACCGCGAGCACCACGGTCACCACCACGGCCACGGCCCTCACCGCGGCCACGGCCGCCACGGTCACCACGGTCTCCACGTCCACCACGGGAACCACCCTCGCGGGGAGGGGGAGCGAGCATACGGTCGCTGTCGAGCTCGACGTGGACCTTCTCCTTGCGCTGACGCTCACGCTTGGCCTTGCCGCCGGATCCAGCGAAGAAGTCCTCCTCCTCGCGCTTGACCTGGGTACCCTCGGGGAAGTTCTTGGAGCTGCCCTCGTTGGCCTTGCGGAGGTTCTGCTCGCCAAGCTTCAGCTTCTTCTCAGCCAACTCGGCGAGGTAGGCAGTGTAGGACTTGGAGTTGTCCTCTGGCTCGGGCTCAGCGGCCTCAGCTTCAGCGTCCTCCTTGACGGCCTCCTTCTCTTCCTTCTGGGCGATGGCCTCACCGGCCTGCTCGTCAGCAAGCTCGGCCTCGCCAGTCTCGGCACCCCAGCCATGGGCGGCCTGCTTCTCGTGCTCGCTGGAGAGTGTTAGATTCTTCGCTCTCATCCGTAGGATCGCGTGCCATACCCAATGTTGGTCCTGCTGTGACGGTCACCCTCAACGGCGGCGCGACCTCCACGGCCTCCACGGGCACCACCGCGAGAACCGCGACCGCGGCCTCCACGGCCACCACGCTGCTGCTCAGGCTCTGCGCATGATCAGTAATCAAGTTATTGAAATTGTATTCGATTGAACTCACCGCCAGAACCGCGTTGGCGGTTAGAGCTGGCACCAGCAGCGCGATCCCTAAAAGCTGTATGCCATCAGTCCATGCTCATGATCCAACATCTTCTACACCCGTTGTGCCTCCTTCTGGATGGATGCTGCCTCGACGTACCGTTGTCGTTGGCGTTGTTGCTCTGCTTGGCGCGGCTCTGGTTGCCCTGGCGCTCGACGGGGGGAGCGGCCTTGACGTCGGAACCTTCGCGCTTGCCGTGCCTGGGGGCGGGCTTGTCAATGGCCTTTGTCGGTGGCTCAGCTGGCCTGTTGGGGTCGAGCTCCGGGTCGTTGCCTGCGGGGTCGTGAGCGAGTTTTCGCAAGCGATGAACTTCGAGTTAGCATACCCAGCAACTCGTACATGTTCTGCAATTATTGTTAGCTATTGCTCGTATGTATAGATAGCTTCAAACGCCCCATTGAGGCTTGCACTGCGGCGCGGGGTTGCAGCGGACGCTCGAGGGAGGTGGGAGCTTACCTTGGAAGCAATTGTCGTCATCTTGATGGTTTAGAGCGCCTTGTGCGCTTTGCCCTCCTAGATGCGCAATCTGCCGGGTAAAAAAGAAAAATGCGAGAGCTGGCCCTACGGTACTAGGGACTGGACTCTCGGTGGTGGCTCTCAAACGAGGTGTTGACGCTGGTGGAAGCACGCTTGCAAGCCAGGCAAGGAAATTCGTGTGGGTTGGTTCGCTTAGTCAATTACCAGGTGGGGCGCTTGGACCACAAAATCGACATCAAAGGACGCATGACGCTGCAATTACTTGTGCATGCATTTTGTCAAGTGGCATTCTAACTACGTTCATTTGGAGGTGCACATTACAATGGCAAGCGTTGTGCTGCCTGGACGCTGTCAGACGTCGCTGCCTCAACGTCTCGCACGGTTCGCTTAATCGAGGCAGCTTGGCTCCAAGTCAACGTCATCCCGAGGTTCATGGTGGTGTAGCAGCGTCTTTGTTGCGCCCTTGCTTGGACGTTGAGCATTGGTTTTGGTATTGATGTATCTACAAGGCAACAGTCGGTCTCCGAGTCGAATGACCGACTGCGCCGTAGAAGGGTTCTGCTCGTTCCCTTCTAGCCAGTTCGGTCGTGTTTCCCTCGAAATGAGAACCGTGAACAGCTAATCCAGCCTGAACACCCAGTATGATGCTCCTCCCAACTCGCGAGGAAGAGCTATCCAAAAAGCTCAATTCCATGCCAAAAGTGCTACTATAACCGTACAGCTGAGATGTCTATAACACGCCGTAAAACAATGATGCTCCTGCATCTAAAAGAAACAAAACTTTTGAGAATGCTGCCAGGTCTATGGCCAGCGGTTGCCGTGAGTGAGGAACGCCGTTATGCTGTCTGACGATGTCGAAGCCAGTCGTGACGCCCGCTAAAGAACACATTAAAAACGTATCGGTTGGTAAGATTCCAGATGTCGAAGATAGGTGTCCTATGTATCCGCCTCTTATCCTAATCATATTCATCCTTGCGTCGATCATCTTGATTCGTACATGGTGGGGAAGTGCATGCTAGCAGAGAGCCCGAATGGATCTGCATCCAGCATTGGATCATAAGGGTCGAAGAGGTGATTCATGTTGTTGAATGGCTGACCGCCATCGTTGGGTGCCAGCGTGGCTGGGCTTGCGAATGGTGGGTTCTGTGCCGGAGGCATCGGAGGTGGCATGCTGTTCGCGGGTGGAAAGTTGGGGTGCGGGAAGGGGCCGGGGCCGGCCGAGTGATCGCTCGGTTCTTCGTGGTCGTAGTTGTCCGCTTGCTCATCATACTCCTGCTCTACACGCCAATCAGCCTAGGATTACAAAGTCCTATACCTAAGTCAGGAAAGAGAGGGGTCAGCTTGCCTAGTTGGTTCATGTGATCTGAGTACTGAGACTGGTAGAATGAGGAAGGACCACTGCTTTGAGTTATGCCATTGGTGTTTGGACCAACAGTAGACGCGCCCTGGAGGCCATTTGTGGGTGCTTGGTTGATCACAGAAGGCCTCTGAGGACCTGCCATCATAGGATTGAAGTTGGATCTAGGTGGCTGTGGCCGCAACTGCTGCTGCTGCTGCTGCGGCTGTTGTTGCTGCTGTTGCTGAGGTGGTATGGGACCAAAGTTGGGAGACACAGAATGACCTTGAGGCATGAAGTTGGGCGAGCGCGTAGCTGATTGGGCGGGCGAGGACAGGTGAGAGCCTGGTGTGGGCTGCGACAGTGGTGACCGCTGGATAGGACCATCCGGCTGTATCATAGGCAAGCCATTGGTGCCATCAGCCTTAGGAGGTCCCTGCAACGATCGCCTCTGTTGCTGTCTATTCAAAATTGCACGTTGCTGGAGAGGTGGCTGGTTCGGAGACGTGTGTGCAGAAGCCGCAGGCCTCGTGGGTCCTAGACTTGGACTGCCAGTCTTCGCGCGCAGCTCAGCCTGGACGTCAATGCCTGGTGGAGCATGGGTTAGCGCATGTCGACATTGATATGCCTGATAAGTAATTGGTACCTTTCTCCAGTAAGACTCTCTCCAGTAGAGAGTTCTTATACCGGAGCATAAGACATTCATCGGCGGCGTTGCGGTGACTGTTCTGCAGGTTCTGCAGCGTCTCTTCATGGTGCTTGATCGTGCTCTCCAGCTGCTTGATATACTCGGTCCGTCGCTCTCGGAAGGCAGCCTGTGCCTGCCTATTGCGCTGCTTGCGCTCTTCTGAGGTAGCATAGATCTTACGTCGCTTCGTTAGTCCAATTCGTGACACGTCAAATGGTTGCGCAATTGCGGCGCTCATGATAGGCAAGATAATGCAATTATGGAGAGGCTCACAGGTTTGCGACCACCTTTGCGCTTCTGCTGCTGCGGGTTCTCCTGGGTATATGTCTCCGCCTGGCCCGGCTCGGGTGAATCTTCGATAGAGGACGTCGAGCCCTCGCGCGGGTCCTCTGCTTTGCCCACGGCAGCCGTCATAGCTGTTACGCTATTATCTCCCATCTGCGTCCACCGTACCCCTCCGATCTGATAGAGGGGCACAGGAGCGCCAAGAGGTGAGATAGACGCGACAGCGAACAGGCGTTAACGTGCGGCAGGAGGCTCTGTATCGGCTAAGCGCGCGCTGGGGTAGACAGCCGCAGTGCCGGGTCGAGATGCAATTGCGTTTGTTTGGGGGTTTGATAATGTCTGATAAGAATCCAAGGAGTCGAGCGATGTGTGTGGCCGCGCAGAAGTTGTGAGGTAAGCTCTTGGGTAATGAAAACGAAAGAGGGCCAGCGGAGGGGCGGAGGTGCTGGACTTCAAAAGGCGCGGGCGGACCACGTCCAATTCACGGTGCCGAGCGCAGCTTCAGTGTGCATGAAGATTCCTCTGCGGAGGTCAGCAAATGGCAGCAAATTGCAACCGAGCGTCCGCTCTTGGGCGCCTGCACTTGATTCTGGCCAAGGCGTGCGGAGATGCGGTTGGCGGACCAGCTCAAAATTTTCTTCGCGGGGTGTGCACTGCATCACCGCTGCCCTCGAGCAACAGTGCATCGTGGAGGAGCCGTACGAGGCAGGGACTGCCGATACGGACACCAATACTGCATGCAGCATAGCTGCGTATTAGCTCCCGCGCCACCAGACAAATTTTGTAGAGCATCTCCGGCATCTCCATGATAGCCAGCGTGAGTCTCGTCTTTATCAAGGCTGCTTGCTCCCCAGTGCGTTGCGGATGGGTTGGCGGCATCATTGCGTGCAGCATACATCATCCATGAACTTTTTGTATCTTCCCACGACAAGTTGCTGCCAAAGCCGAGGAACTGCCATGAATGGTAAACAACCTCGGGCGGCCCTGCTCCCTGCACCGAGGCCACGCGCTGTGAGACGTGGAACACCTGCCATAAAGTCACTGCGCTGACGCCTGGCTATAGTGTCGTAAGGCTGACGATGCAGCAACCTGATCCGATGTTGGTGGCAGAAAAAGCAGCCTCCGATCAGCATGGAAGCCTGCTTGCCAACAAGCAATTCACCCTCAGATCCAAATGAGGCTTAGAAGCACAAGCAATTGGCAGGACAAACAACCCCTCTAAACATGATGCACATCATGCACAACACTGAAGACGCCGTGGACACCGCAGGGGTTAGTCACGAGGAAGAGCTTGGCCTGCACCCCGCTTAACCGGCGCCAGCATGCGCTGGACTATGATTCGCAAGCACCCATAGGGCAGTCGACCCGATACATCCGTCGCTGAAAATTCGCACTTTGGAACCACTCTTTGCAAGTCTGTCGCCTTGGAAGAAGAGCTGCGCTGCTATCCCAATCCGGCAAAGAAAGGTCATGCGCTGCATCGGCTGAGAACAGGTGACCTTGACACGGTCCACAGGTCGAGAGTCGAGACTCGTACGAGACCTGCTGGTTTCAGCTCAATGTATCCGCCGTGGAGCATCGTGATGTTGAAGGGCCGATGTTATGTCGACGACTTTGTGCTGTGCCTGGCGGTGAGTCGAAAGGGGTGAGAGGTGTCTGCGTAGAACTGAAGCTGTAGGTTTGGGCTAGCCCGAAGTTATCTGCGCAAGACTGAAAGAAAGTGTGTTAGCACGAACAGCGTAGGCAACGATTCGAGTGGTGTGAGACGAGAGTGTACATAGGCGTGATGTAGGTAAGGTGAAGTTAAAACCATCAGAATGCGGTTGTGGCTACCTGAAGCCGTGCTCGTGGGTAAACACAGCGCCACCTCAACAACAGTTGCAGTGGTATGCGTATGGGTAATTGCAGGTGTTATCTGTTGAGATGCTCTTTTCTCGTGTCTTTATCCTGTTATTTCCTGGTGATTGTCGCCATGTATTTTGCCTTTCTTGCCAATTCGAATCTGTGTCTTCTCGCGCGTCGACTGCCTTATCCAAACGACGTGCTGTCCGCACCTGCTGCACGTCAACAACGTCGCATTATGACTTTCACGATGTTCCACGGCACCGCCATGCACACACCTCAAGCGACAGACCTCACCCACCACAAGGATATCAAGCATCGACATAGTCTCACATGACTTTTCTCCTGTTTTCAGCAGTAACGGATACCACATCAATCACTCGGTCAACATAGAACCACCAATTATCAGCTTCTCAGTCCGTCGCTCAAGATACTGCCACGCGCCGTGACAGCGACCAACGAGTTACAGCGGCTGAATAGGCTGCGATGACATTGGCTGAGCTTGCTGGACGGCTGCTGAAGGGGTCAGGTCACTCGCAATCGCAGCCAGGTGCAGGGCCGTACTCAGAGACACGTCCTTCTTTGGAACGGGTGAGCGGTTCGTCGTTCGTAGCGTCGCCAGACCCGGACGGCAGCCGAATTACCGGTGGCGGAGGCATGATCAGTAAACCTTTTGGAGAACCTCGAGCACCATCCTTGCATGCGCCCTCGTGGGCGAAGGTGCGTCCTTTATCAGACATACGTGAACTCACCGAGCCAAGCCTGGTGGACACGATACCACAGAGACTTCTGTCGGACTGCAACCTACCTAGAAACACGTCGCAACCAGAGATAATACGGAAAGCGTCCGCCGCATCGAAACGTCGCCCAAGCACTGATACACGATGTGGCGAGAATCGAGAACCGGACAGAAAGAACAGCATCGACAGCAACGGCGGCAGGTCTATGTACCGAGGGCGATCCTCTAGAACACCATCACCATCCAGTCCTGTGGACAACCACAGCGTTTCCAGTATATATAGCATTCCGCCTGGCAGTGTTCCGCCTCGCTCGTCATCACGTAAACGTGCGCGTAGTGTTTCTCAGACCAGACAAGCCCCTACAGCAATGGCTTCGTCAGCAACCCAACAGCTACCGGCAGCAACTGCAACGAACATAATACCTACGATAACACAGCCTCCTTCCAGAGGCGCTGGACATATAATTCCTCGGCATGGTCAATCTGTATCACCTCTACGCCACGTCGCTACACAAATAGACCCTACTGAGCATGACACAAACCGATGCATACCTTCCAGAACATTCATTCGTGAACCGTTATCAAAAGAACTTCTCGAGTTCCCTTCACATCGTCATCCTCGCATTGAACTCGGATTGGATCTGTCAGCCAGCATATTTGTGGGTGGCGGGTCGATTGAGGGCACTGTACAGATCAACATCGACGACGCTGAACGCATTCGCCACAGAAGGACTCTGGATATTGCCCGGATATCCATCGATCTTCTTGGTATAGAAGAGATGAGCGGGAATAGGCGATGCGTCTTCCTAAACCTTGCAACAGAGCTGATCAACGAAGACCATCCGCCTCCTCAACACATGGTGTACGACCAAAGACCGATAGGCACAAACGACCTGTTTTGGCATCTGATGCCCTCTGTGACAAATCTCCCCTTTAACCTGAGTCTCCCGCTCAATGTTGGGCCACCACCCTTTCAATCCAAGAATGCACGCATTCGATATGCACTATGCGTATCGCTACTGATTCGAGATCAAGGCAAGCAGTACATCGTCAGAACTTCAGACGATATTACTGTTCTGTCAGTATACGATCGTATGTACCTAATGAACCAACGTCGTCTCTTAGATGCTAATGACGAGGTAGCCGAGAAAGCTCTCGTGTCCCTTCCTAGTCCTCTCACAGCATCAGACGAATGGATGAAAGCCCGCGACACAACTCTTGATATCGTACGAATAACAGCAGGATTACATAGACAGGTCTGGGTCAGTGGAACAAGCATCTATGTCGATGTACATATTGCGAACAACAGTCGCAAGGCTATCAAAAGGATCGAACTCCAGCTGGAGCGAGACATACTTTGTTACAAACACGTTTGTTTGGCGGTGATCCCCGAAGTCACTACGTTATGCTGATGTCTCCAACTGTAGGCCGCTGCATCAACTATGGAGAAATCTGCAGGCCAAGCACGAATATTCGACAACAACGAACGCTCGATACTAAGTAAGAGTACCGTTAAGCAAGGCGCTGCCGGCTGGCACGGTGTGCCACCCCATCAGACTCACATCCGCACATGCGACCTAGAAGTTCCACGCGGACATGCCACAGTCAAGTGTGGTATGTAGTCCCAATGACTGTCAAGAAGGAAGAAGCGCTAATTGATCAGGCAAATACTTTGAAGTCCGATACTTCCTGAACGTGATTGTGAGCAGTGCTCATACGTCAGTACCTGTTCTTGTTGTCGAGTTCACCCATATTGACTTGGTGCAGAAAATTGGTTACAGTTCAGCTGCCCATTGTGTTGATCCATATGGTGAGTGCCTTCAACTTCCACTTCCTGTCTGTACAACTGACTTCCAGCAGAATTCCCTCGACGTGGTGCCAAATTCAGTTGCACAGGTGGCTATGGCCATTGACGAAAAGCGTACTGCACATACGTATCAAAGAGGACATTCACCATCTCGTCTAAGCCGCAAGCGCTCACAATCTGTTCAAGGACGTGCTTTCGCTGCACCAAGGATGCAATCACTCGACCGGATGCGAGCGCAAGTCGAAGATCTGCAGCAGCTTGGGGAGATACTGGATCACAGTCCCCGCAAGTACGCCATTCGCCGCGTGGAGTCCAACTGGGACTATCACACACCTCCATCCAATCGCAAGGGCAGAGTGGTTGGCGACGGTGAGGCAGCAGAATTGCAGGATCGTCTGCGAAGAGTCCGGTCGAACGAGACTATGGGCTCCAAACACCACACCTTGACCCGAGGCACCTCAGGGAGATCGAAACGCGCTGAATCAGCCCTTGGGTTCAGAGAGGCTGAAGTGCGAGACGATATGGAGCTTGCTGGTCTTAGTTTGTCCGGTGAAGCACCTTTCAAACAGCGATTGGAGAGAAGTCGTTCGCGTCAGTATCATTTCGTCAAGAAGAAGAGCGTTGAAAGATGGAAAGGAGTAGCCTCTTCTGGTGTTGGGTGGCTGAAGGGTAACAACGGCACCAGCAAAGATGAACGGGAGCAGGCAGACTGGGTGTGAGCTTGGATGCCATCTTCTGCCTCTGGAAACACCGTATGCCAATTCTCTTCGCTTTGACTGGCCTTTGGATACTAACGAGTTTAGTTGTTGTTATCTTGCACCTACCATCCACTGTTTATCTATCCATGGGCGTCTAAGTGATGTTCGTGCTTACGGCGGTTGATGTTCGAACAACAACAGGTTCAGGAACAGACATCCGCAGAAAGGACCGAAAGATCACGTGCCATCCGGATTCCAACCTCGTCATTTCAACCTTGCCGTCTCGATCGAGATGCGCAGATTACGAATCTAGTCCTTGTCACCAGCCTTTTCGATAAATGCCCCTGTTCTGTTGCAAAGATGGCATCGATGGTTGCATCATGTCAAGCGCGTTGATGACGCACTGGAATCAACAAACGCGTTCGGCGAACTTTGAAATTGCTGGCAACAAACAAAGGGCCACAATCCCCAAAACGCTGGCATGCCCCCGGAATGGATGCCTGAGCTGTGTGATTGCAGGAACCCTGGTGCTAGTGAACACAGGGGCTTGCTGGCTGACTGATGCTTCTGCTGGTGTGCGATGCAAGGCCGGGCTTGCCGTTTGCCCTTGGGTGAGGACAGGGTGTGGGCAAAGGGAAGAAGCAGCTGCGCAGCGTCGAGATGTTCGTGATGCGGCGTAGCAAACAAAGAACTGCTGTCAAATAGTTCGTAGCTGTGCAGAGTTTTGTACCAATAAACAAACCTTGCTAGGCCGCCGTCAGCTGTCAACAGTCGTTCGTGGGCTCGCCGTACTTGTCGAGAATGCATCATCGCCTCTCACACGTGACCGGTCATCAGCGACGCGCACGGATATGTATTACGAGAGTAATTTCGGGCGCAATTGCAATTCGACGTCTGCGGCTTTGTGACTATCTTATCCCTATCGATAGCTCACCGCGTTCGACAGCGCGCGCGATAGTTGACGTCGTTCCATCTTGTCTTCTGTAAACCGTTCACACTGCGTTTTTGCGTTCGACGATCGGTCGCGTCACTGAAAACAAACACCGGCACACGTCCCAGAGTTGGAGCCACCGCGACCGCGGCCCACTTACCAACCCCATCACCTGCGAACGCACCGACACTGCCTGCCACTTTGCGCCAACCTCAATAACTTCCGACACGCGCATCGCGCATTTGCAGAGAGAAGTGGATACTGACACCAGAGGTAAGCATGTTCCCTTCGTTGTGGTGGAGGGGCACCGACGTCAAAGACTCGTGCCGTGGCCTCTGAGAGTCGACCTGGCGCAACCCACTCAGAATGCGCTCGATATACGGAAAGGCATGCGCGAGTGGTCTTTGGGAGTCGCATTGCCTGTGCAACAATTCGACTGCCTCTGAGTGGTTGCGACTACCCGCGAAAAGAGACCTCCAGCAACGGCGACTGGGCGAGCTGCTATGGTTCGGCTAGGTAGACCCTACCTACCACGGTTGCCAGCATGGCAACAAACAGCAAACATTCATAAACAAAGAGGGTTCTCGCTAACATTCACTCTCTTCAGCATCCGCGCATATGCAAGATGCCGCCACGAGTAGGACTCCGTTCCCGCCGGGAGCCTGACGCTCAACCGCAGTCTGATGCAGACTCGATAGCCACACCCTCGCGAAAGCGCAGACGCGTGAGTAGTCCCGTTCACAGAAATTCTGGCAATGTTTACTCACTGAACCAGCTCAACGGCAACGAGCCTACAGCCGCGGCAGCCGACCCTCCACGCACACGAATCACCGAGTCTGTTGCCAGCAACGATAGTAACACTACACTTCCAAATGCCGACGACGAGGACCCCGTGGAGAGGCAGAATAGAATCATTGCTGCCCTTGGTATCCCTTCGAACTACACGCCAAATGCTGCAATCGACTACGCAAACGACCTACAAGCCCGCAAGAACGAGGGCCAGAACATCGCTGCCTTTGCGAAGATTGCAGCTCGCGACTGGTGCTTTTTCGTTCAGGAGACTCGAATTCTGATAGGACGTGCAGACTCGTCAGTCCGCCCTCAGCCGCTTAGCTCAGAAGCGGGAGGTACCCCACGAGATCCTCCGAGCGAATATCAGTCAGTCTCGAACTGGGGAGTGCACATTGATCTGGGCCCCGAGCGCCAGGTCTCGCGTATCCACGCCGAGATATACTTCGATTCGGTGGATCAGAACTGGTATATCATAGTGAACAGTCGCAACGGACTCAAGCTGGACGATGTGCACGTCACGAAGGGTCAGTGCGAAATGCTGCATTCCGGCATTTGCATCAGCATCATGGGCACACAGATGCTGTTTCTTCTCGCAAACCAAGAAGATCACTTCCATCCCATGCTTCTGCGGCAAGCGAACGGCGAAGAGGCTGGAGAATCTGACAATGAAGGCAACCAACCCCCAAGATCGCAGCACAACGTACCGCCGAGTGGGCCCACACCGAAACGTGAACAATACGACCCGTTTCCTCCGTCTTCACATCCACGAAACCGCGAGCACAAGCACCAGTCGTCACAAGCCTACTATAATCAGATGACTTCCACTCCAGGCCGACCTCCACCGGGCACTCCTTTAACTTTCCAGCCTGGTACAGGACCACGCAGCAAAGGCTCCCCAGCTACGTTCTCTCGCGGTGTCATGATCGACTCTACCGATGAAGTTGACTACAGCCATGATCAGGCCAAGGACATCAAGCCACCATACAGCTATGCTCAGTTGATTGGTCAAGCCATCCTTAGCAATGACGAGGAGATGCTGACTCTGGCCAACATCTACGACTACATCAAATCGCGATATGCGTTCTTCCGATTTACCAACGGTGGCTGGCAGAACAGTATTCGGCATAATCTGTCGCTCAACAAATCATTCGAGAAGGTTGCACGCCGAACAGACGAGCCTGGTAAGGGTATGAAGTGGAAGATTGCTGATTCAGAGCGTGAGGAGTTCATCAGAAAGCAGTTGCTTAATCCTCGCAAGGGCGGAGGCATCGCCATTGGATTCCGACCTGATGGCTCTGGGCCTAGTTCGCCCGCACTCGGGAATCCATCGCAGGCTACAGAGCGCTTGGTGGGTGCACTCGACCGCGACCCAAGACACCAAGGAGCACGTATGAAGTCGCCTCCTCGTTCTGCAACACCGCCTTTATCGTCCGTCCCTGCACCCAACGAGTCATTCACTCCTGACCGAGGCTCTCGGCCATACGGTGTTCTTAAGCAGTCACCCAACATTCGGGAGATGAACCACTTTGTCACCCCAGCAAAGCGCCTTGTTTACGGTGGCAACGATGGTCGTCATCCTCCGTACATCAAGACCGAGGAGCCTAGATCCCATCTCGAGTCCTCTCCTGGCGTTGATCCTGTCAAGCCTATGGTTCAAGGCCTCGGTCTTACTGGTCTAAAGAGCGAAGCAGCAAACTCTCCTCCTACTCTTTACTCTGACGCAGCCACGAGCAACATCCATGGCAATCATGACGCAAGCCGGACGAACAATGCGCTTGTAACACCACTGGTGACTCGCCATGCACCTCGCCTCGCACCTCCCAGCACCGCACAGATGCCCAGCCAGTACATGAACTTCTCCAGTCCAGCACCATTCTGGAAGTTCGTTGACTTGCCCAGCACGCCTGCCAAATTTCCCATCGATCTCAGCCCGACCAAGATGCATCATGATGAGAAAGACGACGCCGAGGAGGTGCAGCCTAGCTCGCCACCGATGTTGCCCGATGACGACCGCAGTGCTGAGCCTGAAGACCAGGATAACTCGGACGACAAGCCTGGTGATGATGAGGATGTTGGGCCAGACAGCCCCAGCCGTACCGTCAGCAGGCCGGTCAGTCGCCGTGATCTTGGCGGAAGCCAGCGGAGTAGAAGTAACTCTAATGTCAATGCTCTCGGTCCCAGTGGGCTGGGAGGGATGGTCAGAGGTGCAAGTCTCAACAGCTTCGAGGAGCCAGATGAGCCGGAGGAGGAAAGTTACGATCTGTCCAAGTATGTTCAAACCTTCCACTACTGCTACAGGTCCGGGAACTAACATCACCACAGGGGCTTCCAGAAGATAGGCTCCTTCCATCATAGCATGGCTCAAGCCCACGGAGTTGTCGGCCGTTCTGCTATTTAGGAAAGCTCAGGCGAGCAACGATTGTATTTCATCGAACAGTCTAATTGGAAAGGTGCAAAAGCTGCGTGGCAGGAGCTTATTGAACATGCTCAGGGGCAGCTCGAGGCGATCGAGAAGTCGGAACATAAGTGCCGTATATTTTTCAAGAAGCAGGCGGTGTTTCAACATGAGACGCTCTAAGGAGCGGTAGCGCCTTCAATCAGCATACAGGGTGTTGTATCTTCGAGTACAGTGTTTACAGTATGGCGCATGGGGGGCACGATTGCTTATGATGTCACGATATCAAACGAGAGGCTGTATACTGTTACTGAGAGGCTTGTACAGTATACTGGATGGCAAAAGAGTAATTGAAATTCATTGCATCTGCATCTCCCTCTTCCTCTCTGGTGATCCTTTACATCGTCTGTTTGAATAGTTTGATATACACAGTGATCCCCGTTTGTCCATAGTCCAATGTCCCTGTTTTCCTCAGTCTGTCTAGTTGATCTCCTTGTGCGGGAACCACTTGGATGGCTTGAGGTTCTTCTCCTCCAGAGGAGCGTCTAGGACTCCCAGTCTCCGTATCTCGCCTGCTGAGGGCGCGTCGTCGCGCTTTATGTCTGCTTGGGCTTTGCGATATGCGGCTTGGAGGGCGAGGGTGCGCGCGGCCTGTTCGAAATCATTAGTACAGCGCTTGCTACGGGTTCCGTCCAAGTTTCTGAAGGCAGAAAGAAGGGTTTCGATTTGAAAGGCTGATTCGACGTACCTCCTTCTTGTGATGCAGGCACTCATAGTAGTCCTCGAGGACGGGCACGCATTTCGCCTTGCCGCTGTCGTCCTCGGCGTTTGTGTTGGTGACGTAGCAGGCGAGGACTTCTTGCCAGAAGGGGAAGCAGCGCGAGGGGCCTGTTCGTGCTCGTTAGCAAAGGTTTTGCGGGGTGGTGCCGTATGTATGGGTTGTAGCGAGGAGCAACTGAAGAGCGACTTTGGCGGAGGCAGTGGGCACCGTCGGTGTATCGAGTGACGAATCGTCGGTGGCTGGAGGGTTGGCCTTCTTGATATTTGCGCAGAAATTTGCGAAACGTGTGGTTGTAGTGCTGGTCATTCTCATGGCGTGCGAGGCGTTGTATGCCTCGTTGTGGAAGCCATTCTTCGTGGATCGACATGTGATCTTAGAGTGCCGCTGCTTGACTGTGTCGACCAAGCCCTCTGAAGATGCATCTTTCGCAGTACGCTCGGTGTATCGGGTTATAAGCAGCAACTACCGCCGTCGCAGTCGTGCCGTGGTCGCCGTGTTCGTGATATTATCGCTGGTGTTCGGCCTGCCATTGTGCCCGCTCCCGGTCCTCCGCCGCTCCCAAAAGTCGCTCCCCACTTCGTCAAGGTAGTAGCGCATACGTACCGCCAGCAAGTCCGTATCCAGAAGCCATTGTCGCGGTGTAGATGTGGGGTTCCTTAGCTGTACATCGAGCTTCGACAGACGTGAGGTCGAGCTCGGCGCACGCTTGTTGGTTTGGGGCTAGTGCCTTGGCGTAGCTCACTTTGCTTTCGTTTCGAAACTCGCTGATTTGATGGACACATCAACTTCACCAATGCATCATTCACACGCTCTAATCAGCTCTATACATGTTCTCATCTGCATGTTCATGCTCAATGCGTCCTGGAAGCACTGCTCATCCCGATTCTGCTCCAAGATGCCAAATCGAGAGCAGACCACTATTGCTGGGAACTTGCTGAAATTTTCTCCCACAAAGCCACTAATGGTGAATCACACACATGCATAGAGGATATGCTCAAAACCATCAACACTATATTAGTGAAAACGCTTACCACTGCTGTGCAAACGATCGGATTCGTAAAAGGCTTCGGTAACAAGCCAGCTGAAGGAGGCCTCAATGGCTACAGATTCAAAATGAACACAAGACCATGGCCGGGAAAAGACAAATGGTTTGTTCAAATGAACTTTCGTTGTGGCATGGCCGTCTAGTTGTTGTCAGAAACCATGATGAAGATGTACAATATTGTCGTTATAACGAAGGCGTACAATGAAGTTGTCGATGGGTTGCTTGGGAAGCTCGTTTTTGACACTGAAAGAGGGCTTAAACGCGAAAACAATGCGAATCATAGGTTGTTCGGTGTTCGCAGATTCTCGGGCGACAGAAAACATCATTATCTTGAGGATAATTGGTATGGAAACATCACACTCCATATGATCAACAAGGACAAGTCTCTCACGGGCATTGTCCACTAGCTCCAACACGAGACCGAGAGAGAGATGGACGTTTTGGACGCTTTAGGCTTGCCGTTGCTTGGCGAGCGTTCGCTGAAGATCGACCGGAGCGACGATGGCAACGAGATTTACTCTGTGCAGATTCATGGTCACCTTTTTAAAGACGAAGTCGGTCATCCAGACACCACGGAATTGAGACGCTGGCGGCGGAAGAGGTCAGGTTGAGAGATGAGGACTTGAGATAGGACTTGATTGAGGATGTATGACATGTCAAGTAAAGTAGTCTGAGATCCTCCAGCCTACTCTAAGCATCTCGCCGACAGGAGCTTACAGGTGTGGCAAGGGTAGACGCCCATCTGTGTACACATGCTAGTCAACGTGTTTACACCAGCTACGTTCTTACCACCTTTCCCTCAGCGTTTCAAGCAGAATGTCCAATGTCTCTTGATCTTCCCGCGCACAATCGGGATACTCCACCATCTTCTTTACCTCCAAATCAGTCTCCCTGTCAAGCCAGCTCGAATATTCATACCCGTCTGTCTTCTCATACACCCTCTGGCGCCGCTCAACGTCATACTCCACCCACTCCGCCGGCCCACCTCCAAAATCAAACACAGCGTAGCGCGAAGAGTCAATACAAGGCCGCAATTTATACCGATCTTCAAACGCATCGTCGAAATGGTACACGCGCAGACAGAAGTCAAAAGCGCCAGCCGGCCCACGACCCATGGAGAAATGCTTCAATTTCGTGAGCTGTGTGCGGAACGTATCGAGCACGGTGTGCCAGCGTAAATCGCAGAACCAGTTTTCAGTGTATGGCTTCCCGCGGCAAGTCCCTGGGAGTCGTGACTGCCAGTCATTCTCCAGTTGGCGCCGCGTCATGCGGAGCGCGTGCAGAATTGGGCAGTTGGTCAGGACGAGTTGTTCCAGGGTCTGCGCGTGGGACGTGATGAATCCAATCTGCCAATCGAATGCGATGGTCCATTTTCCCAAGGCTAGGGACTTTAGGTGTGGGAAGTGCAGGTTCGAGGGCTGCCAGCGCGGGTACACGCCCCAGTATGTGTTGCAGTGGAGCGTTAGATGCGTGAGCTGCGTTTGCATTGGGAGCAGCCAGTCCTTGTTGAGGTCGGTGTTGAAGAGCTTATGCCGGTGGTGTAGCTCGATATCGGCGTCTGGGGAGGGCTCGTGGCTCCATGTGGTGATTAGGAGATGCAGATTCTTGGGTTTAGCGGGGAATTGCGCGAATTCTGGGCGCTCGACTTCACACGAGTCTTGGAAATGCTTGAATGTCAAGGTGTCGATGTGTGGACCGGAGAAGAAAGTCCTGAAAGCCAGTTCGAGTGATGCACAGTGCCTATCAGCACATGCGTAGGCAGAATCTAGCATGAGCTTCTTGAGGTTGGGAAAAGATATGCCTTTCCAGCGGATAACAGCATCTTCCCACCATTTTGGTGGCGGGATTACGCAGCATTCATCCAAAGAGCAATCCCTATCGCAATCGGTATCAAGAGAAATCTGTAACTGTCAGTGAAGAAACCCAATTATCGGATTGGAATAAGCAGCTTTCCCCCGTGACCACTTACCGTACGGATATAACGTCGAGTTTCATCATTCTGAATCAGGGTTGTGAATCGATCTGCGCTGTCTTCTGTGAACCGCAGCGTTGCCACTTCGAACAACGCCTCAGTCGTCACTTCCTTCGTGGACTGAGAGACCAGTCGCATCGATTTTAAAGTCAGGGTGTCAAGATAGTTGATACATTGTCGTTGAATCTCGACAGGGAGTGACAGGAACGAGGTGCTCATTGCTGCGTTTTTATGGTGAGGAGTGAGGGGGTAGGAGGCATGGTGGGTGTGAAATCATATCAAAGGAGCAGGTGCCTGCCGTTAGCGTGGTAGCCTCATCGTGAGTGCCCGAAAGGGACTAGTCAAAGTGTAGTGTTCTAAAATACCGTCGTTGACATAGAGCGCAGGAAGTTGAAGGTTGCGAGATGAATTTTACTATTGAGGAGAACCTAGTTCTTGCCGTCGCCTCCCTCTCCATTCTTTTCTAAGTAGTCCTTGATGCTGAACATGCCAGTGCCCCTTTCCAGAGGCTTCGCCTGATCTGGGCTGTGCTTCCAACCGATCATATAGATCAAGCGAAATGTTGCAGGAAGCGTGCCGTCCTCGTTGCCGTGCAGCGATCTGTAGATGGCGTCTGCAGCCAGTAGGACGTCTCGCTGGATGCCACCCTTCTCGCGAGAAAGTACTGCATTCGATTCGCCCATAGCCTGCAGGTCTTTCATGAGCGAGAAGGTATCTGGATAGTCGACAAGGATATCGTCGACGTCTACCGTGAGGAGATTGAAACCTGCCTTCTGCAGCAGACCACCGACGTCCTTGACGTCTGCTAGTGGCGAAGTATGGGTAGCAACACCACCACGTCGATCCTGCTCGGCCAGTTGTAGGGAGGTGCGGAGCTCGTACAAGCTATCGCCTCCCATCATAACCGAGATGAAAGGGCTGTCAGGCTTAAGGACGTTGTTTATTTGTGCGAGCACAGATGGTAGATCGTTGATCCAGTGCAAACTCAAGCTGCTGAAGACAGCGTCAAAAGTGTTCGCCTGGTACGGCAGAAGCTCAGAAGTTGGCAAGACGTCTCTTATGATGTCGATCTCGTTATTAAACGGCAGGTCGGCGTCGCGGTGTAGAAGCGTTGCAGACGAGTCGGCAGCTGTGATCTTGCCAATACGCTTCGACCGTGGTCCTTTCTCAGGCTCATCTGGCGAAGGTTGTGTAAGCGCGTGCGCGACGTTGCAGGCGTTTGCGCCGAGGTCAAGAACATGAGGGAAGTGACGGTTGATGTCCTGCATTAATGAGTATCGAGCATTGGGAGGGGTGGAACAAGCATACAAGCACGCGTTCACACAGTCGAGAGGCAACTTCGTCCCTCAGGTAATCGACGCTCCTGCTTGCTTCGACGTTCGCGGCGGCTCTTTCCTTCTGCATCCACTTGTGCTGGTTGCTAAATATCTCCATCATTGGAGCTCCAGGCGCCTGGACTGCATAGCAGCGTATGGCGCGGAGGGGCAGACCTCGTCGCGTCAGTGGCGGTATGAAGGCGCGAATTGACAATGTGTTCATCTTGAGTGTCGTCCACTTCGGTGGCAGTCGCAATTGCAGAGGTGAAAGTTGAATGAAGCTCTCAGAGAACTACGTCAAGACTTGAGATGGTCGGCGTTGCCCATCACCGACATTTGACCGAGACTCGAGTCTCAATCAACAGACACCCCCGCGGCGACGCCAACAACGCGCCAGTAAGAGGAGGAAGGAACGAAGGGTAACACGGTGACCTCAGAGGTCGACACTCGCATTCGACATGGCACAAGCCTTTCCATACACGTACTACGCATGCGATTGCTTCGACAGCAACCCCGGCGCCGACGAAGAAGAGCGCACCTTCAACCCACGCAGCCCACGCGCAGATTACTCCCTATTTCCGCTCGAGCACCTGCTGTACTGCGAAGACTGTCTACAAATCCGATGTCCGCGCTGCATCATAGAGGAGACCTTGAACTGGTACTGTCCAAGCTGCCTCTTCGAGGTACCGAGCTCCGTGGTGAAGAGTGATGGGAACAGGTGCACGCGCAACTGCTTCAACTGTCCAGTGTGCACGTCGCCTCTGAGTGTCAACTCTGTCGAGAATCCAGACAATCCTTCGGCAACAGGCGGTCCCTACATTTTGGCCTGCTCTTACTGCCACTGGAGCACAGCAGAGACAGGCATTGAATTCGAGAAACATACGGGGATACACAGTCAATTATCGCGGGTTGCAAATGGCGGCAAACCACTACCGACACAAAAAGAGCGGGACAAGGAACGCGACCGGCGGCTACAAGAGCTGGAAAAGCAGAGAACCTCACGGTACAACTTGCGCTCGCCGACCGAGGATTCGTCTGAGACCGACCCGACCGACAACGACGAAAATTTGAGCAGAGAGGAGCTGTTCTTGAACCTGAGTGCCTTTTACAAGACCCAGATGGAAGCACAAACACCTTCGAACCCTTTCGCTGCGCACGACATCAGCTTCTCCTCGCCATCAACGTACTCACGAATCATGAACCTTTACTCAACGACATCCAAGAGTAGGAAACGTGACCGGCCTCCTCCCATGCGCGAGGCTGCAGCAGAGCTAGAAGGTCTATCGATACACGATCCCGCCTCTGACACTGCAGCAATCGAACGACTAAAGAAAGACGGATGGTCAAGCACACTCTCCCCAGCGCAAAAGCTCGCACAAATAAACCCCCACGTCCAATTCGAAGACGACCTCCGCCCCATCGCGACTCTCCTCTGCACCAAGCGCTCAAAGCGTTGCCGTTCATGCCGCCACATCTTATCCAAGCCCGAGTCTAAGATCACTTCCACACGGTACAAGATCAAGCTACTCGCTCTTAATCACATCCCGCGCATCAGCATCCGTGCACTCCCCTCCCCCAATACCCAACAACCCCTCCCCCTCGCCTCAGATCCATCGTCATCCAAACCATTGCCATTCAACTACTCAAACTTACGCCAAGGCATACCTACAAACTTCATCATTCACCTCAGCAACCCACTCTTCGATCCTGTGCGCGTAACACTCGCCACGCCCTCCATCACGCCGGGCAAAGTCCACTCAAAAGTCACGATTCTCTGTCCGCAGTTCGAAATCGGCGCAAATACAGATGTATGGGACGATGCGCTGTCGTCTTCCGCACCAGTAAACAAAGGTACGGTCGTCGATTCTGACGGCGCTCTCGAGCCCGGCAAGCCATACGATCGCGGACGCAATTGGACCAGCGTTGTCATTGAAGTCATCCCAGGTTTCTTGGAGTCTGTGGGACAGGCCTTCAGTTTTGGGCGCAGTGCCAGTGTTGTCTCGACGACAGATACAGGGCCAGATGGCGAGCTCGAGGAGGACGATGATGTCGTCGAGATCCCCATCTTTGTCAGACTGGAGTTTGAGGCTGATGTCAATGCTGAGGAAAGAGGGCTGGGTGATTCGCGGGGAAGTAAGGGAGAAAAAGAGAGAAGAGAGGAAGCATTCTGGACGGTTGTTGGCGTGGGCCGCATTGCTGCCATCTGATTTAGCGATTTAGTACGGGCCTTCGTCCGCAACTCTCGAATGATACCCCAAGGCCTCGGCCTGATGCGGCCTAAACGACTCGTTGCGAAGCATGTGCAACATCGTCTTATTCCTTTTTAGTCCTGTCTTGCAGGATCCAACTCAATCCTCCCACAGATCTCGTCCATCTCCGCCAGAACCTCTGGTGTCAGCTTCTCAAGGATTGTCAACGCCTTACAATTCTCCACCACCTGCTCCGGCCGACTCGCTCCAGTGATAACAGCAGACACATTTGGATTTTTCAAACACCAAGCCAGTGACAATTGGGACTGTGTCACACCTAGCTTGTCCGCGATAGGCTTGAGTTTCCTCGCCTTGTCGATGATCCTTGTCCAGTCACTGTTTCCGTACGAGTCTCTCATGCTGTTGACAAACTTGTCGTTGCCTTCTGCAAATCTTGACCCAGCGGGCGGCGCATCGGGACTGTCGTTGTACTTTCCGCTCAATAGTCCGAAGTTCAGGGGCGAGAATGTAGTCAACCCGATGCCGAAGCGGCTGTACAAGCGCTGGAACTCGCCCTCGACCTTCTTCCTCGTGATCAGGTTGTACATCGGCTGCTCCACGATCGGCGCAATGAGCCCCAATTGCTTTGCAACCCCACACGCCTCTGCAATCTCATCGGCCGACCATTCACTCGTTCCCCAGTATAGCGCCCACCCCTTCTGCTCAATGACATGGTTGAATGCGCGGACGGTCTCCTCCATCGGCGTGAGACGGTCGGGTCGGTGCGCATAGACGACGTCGACGTACTCGAGATCGAGGCGCTTGAGTGACGCGCGAAGGCCCTCGATGATATGTTTCCTGCTCAGACCGTGATTGTTGACCAACACCTCGCCATTCGCGCCGCCCCAATTCAGCTTCGTTGTGATGACGACGTCGTTGCGGTTCCATCCGTTCCGTTTGATGGCTTCGCCCATGACGACTTCTGACTGGCCTCCGGCATAGCTCTCGGCGGTGTCGAAGAAGTTGATGCCGCAGTCGTAGGCTTGCTTCATGCAGGAGAAGGTGAGCTCTGTTACCAGTCAGTACAGGCATCATAGCTGGAGAATTGGTTTGAGCAATTGGGGCTCTCACCGTTCTCGACATGCCCGCCGAAGGTCAGCCATCCTCCCAGACCCAGTACTGAGACATGCAGGCCTGAGTTTCCCAAGCGGCGGTACTGCATGCCAGTCTTCCTTGGTTCTGCCCACGCCATGTTGAAGTCGCCCTGAATTTCTTTGCACAGAAACGTCTATTGGAAAAGTCTCTCGAGACTCGAATGAATTCGAATTGATATTTTGGGTAAATGTAAAGACAGTCCACCACTGAGCGATCGAAAACTACAACATCTTCAGACCCGCGACTCAACCTCCCCACTTCCAGAATTTGTTGATCAACAATGCCCCTCCAAAATTCTAACAAGCTCCCCGCCGAGGCAAGATGATACCTGCGAGGTCGGACCCTGTCGTCAGGCCACCATTGGTGCAGTGTCGGGTCGTCAACAATTCCCCTTCGGTCGATCACCGTTTCTTGTCCGGTTAAGCAGTACCGAAGCCATGCGCCACTAAGACCTTAGCGGGAAACCGACGGAGAACAAAACCCGGAAGGGAGGGGGAAGGACTTCCTCAACGAGAAACAAACGCAGCGAAGCAGTGCTGCTTGGCGGCAGAGTGATCTTCCCTTGTCGCTCGCGATGGTGCAATCGCACCCCTGAATGACGATTCCCCAGGTTTCTACTCTTGTGTGTAAGCCATGTGGGTATGAGTGGGGCTGCGGATGCTTGTCCGCGACATTATTTCGACGACACACGTGCAAATGGAAAAACTACCAATGGACGAAAGTCTATCGGACTCCTCCGACGGATAGTATTACTGATATTGATGATGATGGGTATCGAAGGGTATCGCCGCGGGATCAAATAGTAGGTTTTCACCAAGCTACTCATGCCTTGTATGACACACGACTCAAGTCTGCAAACGCACGACTCGCATTACTCGCTGCGCTTGCACGCCTCTAGACAGCGAACCTGAAGTCCAACCTCTTGTTACCCTCGGCCTGGCGCGCGACAACATCAGCCTGGTACAGCGCCTTGTCCTCTGCCGTCATCTGGCTCCACTTCGCCTCCTTCTTCTTGTTCAAGCGCACCAGCATCTGCCTCTGCAGCACCATGACCACACAGCTCAGCGCGCAGATCGCAACCAGCACACTGTTGCCCGTCTTGTAGTACGGCCCATCCCACTTGCGGTAGATCTGCGAACTGATCAGAGACCCGATCTGCACAATCACGTTGTACGTTGCGGCTGTGATGGCGCGCTTTTTCACGTCGAAAGTGTTCTCGGAGATCCACGATGAGACGAGCGGGTGGAAGTAGGGGTAGCCGGAGATCAGCGTGATCAGCGTGAAGCGGCCCCATTCGCGGCCGCCGTCGGGGATGGTCAGGAGCGCGATGAGGAGCGGCATGATCCAGAACTCGCCGAAGAGAATATGCAGCGTGCGCTCATTAAAGTAGTCTGAACTGTACGCAAGAGCCAGCATGGTGATGATTTGGAGAAACGCGGAGGGAATCGTGAGCATGTTCGAGTTGAAGGTTGAGAAGCCGAGGCGCTTGAGCGTAAGCGTCAAGTATCCTTGGACGGGCGATGCAGGAATGTATGCGATCAGGCCGATGAAGTACAGACCCCACATTGCTGGGTCCTTCCAGGCTTCCCAGATGTCCCTGAAGGTTGCGGGCTCCTTGATGGCAGTGAGACCTTTGGCGGGATCGTCGCGCAGGATGCGGTTCACCATGATAACTTCCTCACGCTCAGTGTAAAAGCCCTTGCGCCAAAGTACGGTTTTGGTGTCTGTAGGCGACGCAGGCAGATACAAGAACGAGAAGAAGGCAATGAGGGCAGTCAGAATGCCCTCGAGCAGAAACAGCCAGAACCATCCGGGCTTTCCGCCGATTCCACGCATCTCGAGGATTCCAGCAGCCAGCAGCGCGGAGATGACACGTGCGACGTTCAGCGTAGACCAGAAGACTGCCAGACGCACAGCCAGCTCTTTCGACTTGTAGAAGTAGGTTGCGAAGAGGATAACACCGGGGATGAAACCGCCCTCACAGATTCCAATGAAGGCGCGACCAAGGTAGAAAGACGTGCGGTCGTTCATCCATGCCTGTGCCCACGACACAGTGGACCAGCCCATCATCATGGTTGGGAGAACCCATTTGAAACCATAGCGCTTGGTGAGAAACTGGACAGGGAATTCAGCTACAAGGAAACAGACAAGCTGGATGGTGGTTCCGTTATTGTAGTCATCGGTCGTGAGGTTGAGATCCTTGAGGAGGTTGTCCGCGAGCGCGTTGGAAAGGTTACCACGGTCGAGCTGTCGAGGTCAGTACAGTTCACCTATTTACACATTAAAGTGGGACGCGGGGAGAACGTACCTGCAAACCAAACATCATAAGACACAGCCACGGAAGCAGCTTCAAATCCGTCTTCCAGACAACCCTGCGCTCCTCCTCGATAGTCCATGACGCGGTAGGGTCGAAGCGGTGTTTTCCCTCGTAGGAGTCGTGCGGTGGGATGATGTCGGCGAGCTCCTCTCTACCAACCGCAGTCGGGGCCTTGAGCGAGCCATTATCTTCGCTGATGCGCGACTGGACCGCTTCGATATCGTTGCCCATCTCGTCCACAATCGAATCCGACTCTTGAAATTTGATATTGAGGATTGACCTGTCGTCGAAACAAGCTACCTGTATCCCTACATATAGTAGATATCAAGGTTCGAGAAGCGCATGTCGCAATCTTCATGGATTCGTGCGCTATCATCCGCTTGTTCAACAACAGTAGCACCGCCGTTGTACCGAGGTGTAGCGGTGCGTAGCGGACACAGTTTTCCGCCCATGACAATGCCTGCAGGTGCGGTTGCAACGGTGACTTTACCCAGTCTGCGGGGCTCTCCCGCTTGCTCATTTCTTGTCCCGGCAGCGGATAGCCTAATGCACTACTCTATAATCCTTGTCGGCCCTACGTGCAGCATTCGCTCGATCTTCGTCCCGTTTCGGAGGCCATAGCCGATGACGTGCTCGCATCAACATGCGACTTGTTTGGTGGACGTCGGATGATGCGCGGTTTTCACCTGGAGATAAAGAGTTCCAGGCGCCAGGTGCACGTCTGGGTTATCCTTCGGCTCCTTCCATACTGCAGTCTAACTACCTTTGGTTAAGAATCGTACACATTACTCAATCGAGCATTCACGAGCACTTACATATCTCTGATATCTCCGGGTCAGCAATACATTCCTGCAATTGCGAAAGACGCCACAGTTGCTCACTTCTTCACCATGTCTTCGGTCAAGAGAGCGCGTACCGATGATGCGGAGTCACACATCGTTGGTGGTCATGAGAGTGCCAGATCGAGATTGCTGAAGCCGTTGGTGTACTCGGGCTCTTTGGATAACTTCAAGCACCAAGATTCGACTCCGGTTATCGGCAGAGAATACGAAGGTCTTCAAGTAAGGGATCTCTTGAAATGGGGGGACGAGATGATTCGGGATCTGGCCATCACCAGTACGTGCATTGGCCAACCATCATACTCCTGCAAATCTGACTGGATTCATAGTCTCGCAACGAGGCGTTGTGTTCCTTCGCGACCAAGATGTGACACCACATGAGATGAAAGATTTAATGCTGCGCATCACCGAACTCTCGGGATGCCCTGAATCGTCAGGTCTTCATGTCCACCCTCTGACCGAGGAAGGCTCAGAACTCGGTGACCAGATCTCCGTCATCAGCAGCGAGAAACAAAAGAAGGGCGGAGGTCTCACATATCAGCTCTCTGACGTCTCACGCTTCGCATCCGCCGGATGGCATACTGATATCTCATTCGAACCCGTGCCCTCCGACTACGCCATGTTGAAAATCCACACTCTGCCCGCAACAGGAGGTGATACCCTCTGGGCGTCAGGATACGAGATCTACGACCGCTTATCGCCTGCCATCCGTACATTGCTCGAGGGACTGACTGCAACACACGACGCAAAGTTCTTCCTAGAAGAAGCGGAGAGGCTGGGAAATCCCATCCGCAAAAGCATCCGAGGAAACCCCCTCAACTTCGGTGAGGGTCTAACAGCGATCCACCCCGTCATCCGCACAAACCGTAAGTCCCCCAGCCCTTGAATCTTCCAAATTGAAGTAAACACTAAGACATCCCCTAGCTGTGACCGGATGGAAGAGCGTATACGTCAACAAAGGCTTCACCAAGCGCATCAACGGCGTCACAAAAGACGAGTCCGATCTGCTCCTGGGCTACTTGTTCAACATCCTGACGCAGAACCACGATGCGCAGGTGCGCTTCAAGTGGCGGCCCAATGATCTGGCTATTTGGGATAACAGGAGTATGTGGCACTGCGCGACGTACGACTACAGTGATCCAAGGGCGGGAGACCGCGTGTGCAGCTTGGGAGAGGCGCCGTATCTGGACTTGAATAGTAAGAGCCGGAAGGAGGATTTGGAGGCGAGGGAGAACGTGGAGGCTGGTCTGGTGATGGCTTAGCGTTGTAGAGGATGCAGTGTGTGTAGTGGCTGCTGTGCTGTTGACGATAGATGTGTTGCTGCCGATATGGGGAGTCTGATCGTTGAATGGTATCTTGAGATAGCCGCAAAGAAACGGACTTTGTGAGGCGCTGATTGGTGACGGGACTTATGTATGATCAGCGATGTCACTGTTGTCCTTCTTCTTCTTCCTCGTGACCATCTTATCCAGCGTCCCCTGGCTCGCCTCCCTCTTATGTCCCGCCTTCGTGCTCTTCTTCGAATCACTGGGCTCCATTCTGTGCCCCTTCTTGCTCGTCTCGCCAGTGTTGTCAATCGCAGTCTCTTTGCCCGTCATTTTCTTGTTGTCCGCCTTGCCCCTCTTACTCGTCTTCGGACTCGGAGGCTCCGGCACATCATTCTCCTCATGTCCATTCGCCTCTTCATGCTCGACCATAGCGCCCGGAGGCCCCTTGGTACCCTCCGTAGGCCCCTCAGCACTATCTTCGAAGAGTTTGCGCCACGTGCCGTCCAGAACCTTCGGATCATTGCCGTGAAGCCCAACGTGATACGCATTCTTGACGCCCTGTATGCAGATTTCCCTCTGCGTAGGGAAATCAAACATCGGCTTCGGATAAGCCTTCCTACCATCAATCTCAGTCTCACTCCCATCCCCCTTGACAATGCATCCCCACTTCTTCTGATCCGCAATCGGCGCTTTCCACGGTTCATAAATATACTTGTGCGGAAACTTCTCCAGCTCAGGGACAAACTTCCTCACGAAATTGCCTTCCTTGTCCCACTTCTGCGGAAACGCAATCGGGCTGTAGCACCGGTAGAACTGGGCGTAGAAGGCCGTGCAGCTCAACCACTGCCAATTGCCGATATTGCACGCGGCTTCGTGGTCAATCAGCCACTCCTCAAACACCTCCGCGCCGCGCTCCCAATCGACGTAGCACCCGCCGCGTGTTAGGAAACAGGCAACGGCGTGCCGGCCGAGGTGGTGGATCCAGCCTTCGTACTTGAGCTGGCGCATCAGCGCGTCGATCCAGGGGAAGCCTGTGCGGCCTTCGCGCCAGCGCTTGAAGTAGACTTCGGCTTGGGCGTTGTCGATTTGGTAGTCGCCTGTGATCAGACCCGACGATGTGTCGACTTTGGAGGGTAGGTGCCAGGGAATGAAGCGACACTGTGCGTTGCCGTATGTTTGACCGAAGGCGTAGCCTAGGCTGGCTTGCGCGCCGAAATACATGTCGCGGAAGAGTAGCTGGCCTGTTAAGCTTGTTGGCGGCTGCGATGCATGGCCTTTGTATTTGTCGACTACATCTTGACAGCGCCAGTAGAACTCTCGGCAGCTCAGGGAGCCGAAGTGCATGTGTGGAGACAGGAGGGTGGTGGCTTGTGGCTCGAAAGCTGTCGGAGCGGTCTTTGGTTTCTCAAACGTCGCGGTGTAGTCCTCGTTCGCGATGATCTCATCTAGCATCTTCAACGCAATTGTTTCGCCTCCTCGATGCTGGGTCGTTGCAGGCTTAAGACCCAATTCCTCCATAGTCGGCACTGCAAAGTCGCCATTCGGTCCTGCAAGCTTTGTATAACTCGCCTCATCACCATCTCTCTGGATTGAGTTGATATCAGGCTTGCTAGCCGGCACTTCCTGTTCGAAATCCAGACTTGTGTCTCCCGGATCCGGCAGACTCGTAGGCGCAGGAATCGGTCTAGGGATCTCACCAATCTTCTTTCCCGCAGCTTGCACTTGGTTGATACTCATCGTCGGCTTTCCATGGTTCTCCTTCACCAGCTCATCTGGGTCATATAAAGTGCGTCCATACTTGATGATAACTTCAACACCTGCATCCTTCGCCAGCTCAATCACTTTCTGGTCCCTCTCACGGCCATACGCATCGGTGTCCTTCTCAAACACCAGATGCGTGATCTTCCATTGCTTGAAGAGCTTCGGAAACAGCGTCTGCGGTGCCTCTCTGATCAAGAGCAGTTTCGACTTTGAATTGAGCTTGGTGATAGACTTGCTTAGGTCGGATTGGCAGTCAAGCAAGTATTGCCAGCGATTTGGCCCAACGCGAGCGCGGTAGACGTAGTGAGGGTCCCAAGTCCAGATAGGGTAGAAGCATTCTGGCTTCAGGTCCAGGGCGGCTTTGAGCGCGGGAGAGTCGTGCAGGCGCAGGTCGGTACGGAACCAATATATTACTCTGGGTTTCGGCATGGCGGAAGTTACGAGATATTAATTGCGCAGCACGCTATCATCTACGGTGATAGACTGGCGTCGCTCCCAAATCTGATGTACTTATTCGATGGAATGGATTGTGCGATCTTGCAGGAGCGTACGATAGCGACAATGCTGGTTGTTTCGAAGGCGCAATTGCGCTTACGACTGGAATAGCGTGCGACGTCAACGATAAAGGCTCTCGTTCCTGACCCGGGTGGCTGGTCGACATGCTGTCATAGATCACCGCTAATCTGACGCTAAGATCTACCAAACCAATTCCGGTGGACTAACAGTGTGATTGGTGAATGGGGTGTACATTTTCTGATTGGGCAGGTAAATGATGATATGTTCGATGTGAAGATTATTTGTTCGAGGTTTCGCTCCGCGGCGTATCGCGAAGTCAGCAGCAAAGACAAGACGAAGTCAACACACTAACGGGCGCGCAAAGCCTTGCAACTCATGCATCATATCATTTGCAATCACTACTCTGCCCGAGAAAAGAAAATCTGGTTCGAGGCGCAAAAAAGATGCGCGAACATCTTTTCGTACTTCAGGCACAACACGTTGAGATACAAGATGTGATGCGAGGCAGACTCGAACGAACGAACGAAGACGACCTGGACGGGAAGATCATGTAATGAAGCTTCTGAACTATGAGGTCCTCTAGACTTCAACATAAAGTATTTAGTGCTGTTATTGCGCCTATATACCTAACCACATACCAGCTTCCTATGCGACTCATTTAACTGTCGCAAGTGTGTCGAAGTGGGTCCTCCAAATCTTCAAAGTGGACCCTCTCCACCCCAAACCTCACCTCTACTCCTCATCAACATAGTCAAAGGCCTTCGCCGCCGTCCCACCACATGCCCTCTCCAGGGTCAAGAACGCAAAATGTCCACCAACAACTGGTCTTGCAAAAAACCACGGGTCAGGAAATCCTCCATCGCCTTCGGTATTATACAAGTCCGTGAACGGGCGATCAGTCACTGTTTCGTTTAACCACGTAGCCACGCGGTCTAGGATCTCCGATCGCACTTTCTTCGACGCGACGGCTGCGGCTTCGAATTCCCAATCGGACTTGGTGTACAAGTGCCGGCTGTCGAGAGGCAGGCCGTATTTCTGCATGACTTCGGCGTACCACTTTGATTGGCTCTTGTAGATGTGGGAGGGGATGAAGTCGTGGGTGATAGGCGTGCGGCCGTTCGATCCTTTTGCGACTGCCAATGGCTCTTGAGCGTTTGCGTTGCTTGATGCAAAGCCATCAGTGTCTCGTGCGCTCTCGTCGCTGTTGGAAGTAGAGGAAGAGTTCGTGATGCTTGGGTGGAAGCACAGCACTGCGTCTGCGTACAAACTGTATAGCGTCGTCCAGCTACCGTACCAGTCGTAGGCTAGCTTCGCGTGTCCGCCGTCGCGCGAGATGCCATACTCTTGCCACTTTTCGATGTAGGTCTCAGAGATGTTGCGGTAGTGCTTCGCATCGCCAGAGCGGTCCATCAAGTCCGCGAACTCACTGAAAGCCTTGATGCCGATGATGCCTTTGAGCGCCAGGTTCGTCTGGAGGGGCAGCCAACCGGCAAAGTCGTCTGTGCAGACTGTTTACTGTTAGTTTCTTGAGCAATTACAGGGAACATTGGTGAGCTTACGCTGGTTATGCGGCTCGAGAGCGTCTTCGACGAGATAACCTGTCCACTGCTTCCAGAGCTCGTAGCTGCCTTCGAGCCATTTCTTGGCTTGTTTGATGCCTTTGGTGTGTCCACCCCAGGTATCGTCGATGTATGAGATATCGCCGTGGTCTCCGACGCTTGTAAGTGCGAAGGGCTTTTCGTCCGAGTCCACGGTGTCAAGGTCATCGCCGACTGTCGACCAGATAGACTGAGCATCAGCGTCGGAGTTGTAGCTCATGGAGTTGATGAGAGCCAAGCCCATGATGAGCATGTCTCCACATTCCTCCACAGGCATGTACTCGTCTCGGCCATCAGCGTGCCCAGTCAGATTGGGGAAGTGCGCGCCAAGGTCGTGCATGGAGTACTTGTTCGGATATTGACCACTCAGCTGATGCTCAAGGAGAGGCTCGAGAAGGTACGCAAGCCACCTTGGGTTGGTATAGAGGAAGAACGGGAAAGCGGGGAAGATGACATCGACAGTCTGGGTGTTACCATTGGACGAGATCTCCTTCAAGAAGAGCAAAGGATTCTCAGGTGTTCCAGAGAAGCTCGTGGCGCCCATGGCCTGTCGAGCGGAGAGTGCGACAATGTCGACGTAGTTGTCCGAGCCAGACTGGTAAGCGTCAACGCGCAGCTGCTCGGAGTAGTTGCTTGCAAGCGTGTTGGCGTTCTCAAAATCCCCGTAGTGGAACTTGATCAGCTGATCATCCTGCGGAAACCATGATTTCCACAAAGGCTTCATGTAGGTAAGGCCCCGTGCCGAGGCGTACTGCGTAACGGGATCCTGGATGTGTGTGATGGTGAAGAGTACGCTTTCGGCTTGAGGTTTGGACGAGGTGGAAGACGCATTCTTCAGCCGGAAGCTCCGCGAGAAGGCAAAAACAGGCTCCTCATCCATAACAGAGCGGAACTTATCATCAACCTGATCTTGCAGCGTACCGGTCTTTGCAAACCGCTGCCTCAGCAGCGCCGAAGTGCCAGACTCGTGCCTGACGTCGCTTGGACCCGTGAAGTGCAGCTGACCCCATTCGGCCTGATCGTGCTCCTCAGTAAAGAGTTGCTCGACCTGACGCTTCACACTCCATGTCTTCAGGCCCTTGTTGGAGCCGTGAGCTTCAAACAAGCCCCATTCTATGACGCTGTCCCGCTTGCCGCTGACCCATTGTCCGTTGACGTCCACGTATATGTTTACATCAAAGCTTCCATGTACGTGAATGCTGAGGTACGCGGCGGGTATCGATTGTCTGAGCGTAGACGTCGGCGTAATGGGCGAGAGGAAGCTCAGCGTGATCTCGAGATCGTTCTTGCTAGCAAGCTTCGGCGGCGCAGGAATAGTGTAGGTCAAATTCGTCGTGCTCGCATCGTACTTGGCACCCTGAAATTTGGGAAACGCGACGGTGTAGTGCTCGCTGCTCTGCTCGAGCGAGTCGTGTGGTCGGCCCAGCAGCGGGTAGACATTGTTTGTGTCTGGCACAGATG
Source organism: Nothophoma quercina (assembly GCA_021642125.1). Lineage (NCBI taxonomy): Eukaryota > Fungi > Ascomycota > Dothideomycetes > Pleosporales > Didymellaceae > Nothophoma > Nothophoma quercina. The sequence goes on along the minus strand of JAKIXB010000032.1, from coordinate 268,644 downwards.
CGAGTACTCCGAAACCGATCTCGTCACCAGTCCAAAACATTGGCCATTTGCTCCAAGGCTCTTCGCGCGCATTCTGCAGCCATGTGCTGAGGTACGGGTTCCTGACGATCAACGGCAGGATGGGCGGCTTGAGGCTCGAAGCTTCCGTGACGGCTGCCAGCAGCGCCGCGGCTAGGATGTTGAACCCTCGCATCGCGAGACAGGTTTTGGTCAGCGACAAATATACAGAGAAACGACGGATCAATGCAGTGTATACAGTGCCAACGGTCTTTGTTTGAAGGAGGAGGAGCGGGAGCTGTGGAAGCTCCGGGGTAGCTCATGCGGGGACTTGTGGGGCTCCGCGTCATGCGATCGACCCTGCATCGGCGCGACTGTCTTGGGCGTTTCAGCATCGCGGGAGTCTTCAACATCTACTCGGGACAACTACCTTGCTGGTCGAATGCATGGTCCTTGTACATTAGGGCCGTTCATACAACTGTTACACTTGTGACCATATTCGTCTTATAGCCGCTCTTATGTACTGATTTGTCTCCACCTCGTAATCATTGCCTTGGGAGTCATAGGATATAAGTTCAAGTGTTTGTTGATATCAGGTTCATTGTATTGGTAACAGCTTTCTGCTTATGTCGGACTTATGGGCTGCTGTGTGCGAGCAGCTTAACCGTTCCATACCTCCCTCAACGTCCACAGCTGCCCAGCCCATTGCTCCTTTACCACAGGCCAGATCTCCTTTGGGTCGAGAACGAATCCACCACCAGCCTCGTCCGCCGGACTCAACTCAAGAGTCCAAGAGTGATTGGCACCATGCACACCATGATGGTGGTCCCTCGAGTTACCAGTGGAGAAGTACAGAATCTGACACCCAGGACCCGCCTGGTATGTGCTGTTCCGCTCGCTGGCAGCTTCAATGGCACGCGCAGTACCGTTGGCAACGTACACCATCCGGTCGATGGTCTCCGGCAACGGATCGCACGAGAAGCCCCAGGGCGTAAGGACAAGCTGAGAGTAGGAGTGGAAATCGATGAATGAGCGTAGGCCCTCGCCCTGCTTCGACAACCGCGCTGACAACGCATCGAGGGCAGCGTTCTCAGGTGTATCGCCCGGCGCAAGTCCACGATACGTCTGACCACATGGATCAGGTGTTGAACCGCCCTCAGGAGGCTCGGCGTCCCATTCAAACTTCCAGTTGCGGTTACCGTCAGTGCCAATGCATGTTGTGTTGATGGTAGGGCGGGGCTGGCGATTCTTGCGCCACAGACGGTCAGTAGTCTGGGTGTAGATGAAGCCATCCGGATTGTGGAAAGGAACGAGGTAGAAGTCATAGTGGTCCAGGAAGGAGGTTACGTTGGCGTTGCCGGATTTGTAGCCGTCGATGAGTTGGTAGGCAAGATATTCTATTACCATGGTCGAGATCCACTGTGGAGGAAATCAGCTGATTCTGCCAAGTAAGAAGTAGAATAAGTTACCTCTCGGGCATGGACTGTTGCGTGCCAGAGAACGACAGGCTTCTGTCGTTTATCATTTGTCTTCGGTCCATAGCCGCCCTTGTTCTTGTCTCCGAAGAGATGAAAGGCGTGGATGGTTCTGTTCTCGTAACTCTTGCCAAGCGGAAACTTCTTTGAGTTCTTTGGAAATGCGTGCACCAGGTCGTCCCAATACTCAAGGTGGTCAGTGTATGGATGATAGCTGTCGTACCAGGAAAGGCCGGGTAATTCGCCGCGCTTCTGCATTGCTCGATTGTAGGTCGTTTCTTTACTGTCAATGGACCGAATATAGGCACCCAAATCGGAGTTCACCCGGCGCGCATTCAGCCCGAGGCTTTCGAAAGACGTAACTTCGCCAGGTGGAATAGCTACGGACAATACGTCTCGAATTGGGTGAGTGTTGTAGTGTTCGAAACGTTTCATCAAGTCGCGAGCTTCCTGGGCAGAAGATGGAGTGACGCTATAGACACGATATCCATCGTAGCTGACAGCTGCATCGCGAGGAACCGAGACGCGATCGGCCTCGAAAGGCGAACCTGCCACCAACGGTGCGACAAACGCCAGTTTGGTGAATCTCATGGTGGTTGTTTGACTTTGAGATTGACCGTCCAGCTTCGACACAAACGAACCCCTTATATCTCCAGCCGTTATCCACAGAACCTTATCACGGAAGCCAAGCACAGCATGATGCAACCTTGGACTTCCATCTCGATATTCTTCATCTAGTTCCTGAAGTTGAGGGGAAGTTGCATATTCGTCATGTCGCCAAGCTCGATCGCGAAACCCGATTAGGAAGCTGGAGATACCAGGCACTTGGCGAACAAGGTGAACGGCACTTCGCAAGCCCGTTATGGTACGCGTCTCTTGCATATCCCATGAGATTACATCGACCGCTGAACTTGTCGTGCAGCAGGTCACGTCATGGATCCGAATGCCGAAGCAGCTACACTGATAGCGTCAGTTCTTTGAGTATATCCAGGCTACCTGTACGGCAGAGTTATCGATTTGAGTGTGCGTGTCGCCGCCTCATGAACGCAAATCAGCACAGTGTATATCATCTACTCAATCACCAATCTCGTCAAGAACAAGCTCTACCATGTCGTCTTTCGAACGCTTTAACGGATTAATGGTCCACCGTGCCACGGCCATGCTGATTAGTCCGGCACTCATCACGAGAGAAGTGAGATGCGGCTTCGGCATCTCCTCAATGACAGCTTGACCGTCCCTAGGTACTCCAGCTGTCTTTGAGTTGCGCGAGTAGAAGATTCGCGATGACATAAACGGTACGTATGTACTGAGCCGCAGAAATCGTGGCTCATGAGAGTCGGTCTTTGGAGTAGCAGTATCTGAGCGCTGTCTTTGAGCTCTGGACGCCTCCAACGGTTGATGTGAGCTTGTGATAGTCTGCCTTCGAACTGGGGAATGCTTTTTGGACTGCTTCTGGTCCCGCTTCTCGCTGGCTGATTTGGTGAACGTTGGCGCCTCGACGTTAAAGGGTGTGAGGGGTGTTGCCGTAAGCTCCATGTGACACGGTTGTGTAAATTCGTTGAACTCGACGGGCTCGAACGAAGCTCCTTTGTTTCGCATGAAGGTTTGCTCTATGACTGGGTTTCCTCGCAGTAGTGCAGGCTGAGAAGCGCCATGGAAGTTGTGTAGGTGCTGAAGGAAGGCTTCTTCTGACTCGTAGAACTCTTGGTTGCAAGACCGATATCTGTGGTAGTTCTGAGCGTGTTCCACATGTACAGCGCGATAGCCCGCCCCGCAGAGATGACAATGATGAGCTTTGACGGAGGGAAAGTCTTGACAGAGCGGCGGCCCGGCATTCTCGGCAGCCACATCGTCGAAGCTCCGCAGGAATCGACAACTCCATACGCGACAATGAGAGTGCTCATTCATGGTCTGTATGTCGGTGAAAACCTTTAGGCAGTAGCGACAACGGAATGATTCGAATGGCGTGGTGGAGTAGAGGTTCTCGAGGTGGTTCTCCTTCCGTTCAGACCACCAGACAGATCGACTGAGCTCGCGAGCAACCATATGCTCAGCAACGTGTTCGCAGCGCTCTGACCAGTCTTTGGACTTCTTGCCACAGAAACCGCAATGGAGCATAGGATCATCCTTCTTCATGGGTGCGCCAAACTTCCGCCACGTCAGCGAAAGATCTTTGCAGCCGAAGTGGTGTCCTTCTGTTGCCATAAGGCGGGCTTGACATCCTACACGTACTGAAGGGTGTTTGGCATTTGCGAAGTGGACGTGGTGCAGATGCTGGACGAAATGGTCGCGACGGTAGAATGTCCGTTGGGCTTCAGGTTTGGATCGGCACTGCTGGTACTTGTGCGTTGCCATGTGGGTATCATCAGGATGCATCTGACCGCAGAAGGGGCACGATTGCAAAGATGTGCTTTTGGTATCGCAGCAGATCCAGGTCGTTCGAAGAGCGTGCACCGAGTCTTCGTGCCGGATCCATTCGTACTTGGTCTTGAAGGCTCGAGGACAAAAGGTGCAGAAGAAGGGCAGATCTTGTTCAGGCTGACCAGCATTGTTGACACCGTTGACTGCGCGAGTGTGGGGTGATTCTTTCCAAGCCATTCGCCTTCTGCCGCGACGTCGTTCTCTGCCAAAAGAAGAGACGTTGCTACGACTGCCTGTGGAAGAGACAGTATACGTCGTGAATGCTGTGCCTTCGGATGACACAGTGGCTGCAGAACCTCTTCTTGAAGCCGACCATGCGCCCCTGTCGGAATATCCGCTGAAGGAATCACTGTCCATCGCAGCCTGTATGTTGGTGAGCTCAACACCTTCCTCCTCGTAAGATTGTTGCAGATAGAGCGCTAGGGGCGGCTGAGGAGGATCGGTGGCCTTGACTGCTTCTTCGCCGAGAGCCTCTAGGCTATCCCTTGATAATGTGGGCTGAAGCGAACGAGTACTTTTGTTGGTTTCTCGTTCAGTAGAGACGATGTCTATGCAAGTGAGCGGGAAGCTTGCAGTCAGCGTGGACATTGGAAGCATACCTTCGCCCTTCTTCCTCGCCCTGTTATTGTTGAACCAGTTGCGAACCTTCTTGACGTCAAGGTTGGCTTGGTGGGCAATGATGTCCAGTTCCCAGGAGCCTACGACTAGTGTCAGCAACGACACACAAAGGGTCGCATGAACTGTATCGGTAGTTCTCTTCTTCAGTGGGCTCTTCTTTCGGAATAAGTGAAAGCTGACCAGCTGCTAGTTCAACAGCCTCCTGCAACATGAAGATAGCTGTCGAGACTACAACATGCTGCAGGCGAAGACTGGTTTGGAGTGCATAGCCCACCGATCGATCCACTAGATAAGCAGATTCTCCATCCAGAGAGTGCTGTGTATCTGGAAAGAAACGCAACCGGAGAAATACACTTACATGGGTATGGGTTCGATGCAAACTCATCTTCAAGAATCTGTCTAGCCTCTAGCGGGATCCGACTCTGAGGCCCCTTGCGCTTGGCCGAGGCTGGCTTCCAACTCGCGGAGGAAGCGTGACGCGTAGGAAGCGATACGCCAGTCGTGACAGAAGGCGGCTTGTCAATGTTGTTCGGAGCTCGTACGACAGGAGGATCGTAATCGTGGTCTGCAGCAAGCTTGCTATGTGGATACGCAGACATCGCGCCGGCTTGGCCAGAAGCAATTGTTCTGTCCTGGATGACTCCGCTAGGGAGACTGACATAATCAGACGCGGATATTGACGATGAGGGTGCATTATGGGGCTCATGGCATTGGTGAGGGTCATATGGGATTGCCGCATTGCTGATAGGCCACATAGGAACCACCGGATGTGATTGGGTATGGCTCAACGATTGGGTAAGCATGTTGTTCAGAGGCCATTGCTGCGCTTGGTGGTCCTGGAAATCCCCTGATGACAGAGTATAGTCATGAGTCGCTGGCTGCCAGTCCATAGCCGTAATACTATCAGACACGGCGATTCCCACGTTCTGAGTCTCGGCACACCCATTTGCGAGAAAGCTATCTTGCTCCAGCTGAGCAAAGTCAAAGAACTCGTCCAGATTGTCGTGTGTTCCGGCCATGGTGAAGGGCTGTCGCAGCTTTGTAAGCGTAAGATCACGCGCGTGGCTTCTTCTATTTGCTGTTTGAAAAATTCATCGAGTATTAGCCTGGATCAAGTGAGGAACAACGGGCGAGTAGATGTGGCATGGCAAGCTGAGGCAGCCGTTTTGGTGATGATGTCTGTCGCGCCTTCTTGATCAATGTCGCGGGCAGCCTAAACCTAAATTTGGCAGCAACTCCACGGAAGGACACACCCTGATCATGGCAGTCGCACACAGCGGCAATTGTGGTCGCTTCGTCCAGGGTCACTCATTCGACCGGCGCAATGATCTTGTCCAGTAACAAGAGTGATGTCAAGCGGCGCGATTCCCAGGGTGCATCGACCAGCAAAAGGCGCCAGGCCTGCCTCGGCTAGCGCATCTCAAAAAAGTTGAAGTTAGTTCGAGGTCTGCGCAGAGCAAAGCTGCACACCCTCCAGTCGCATTCACTCCGCGCATAGTACCCCGCCATGGCCGCCGAAGTACAGCTGCTGCAGCCCGTGAAGCTGCCCAAGGGCCCCTCCACCATCACCTCCGAGCAGCAGTACTGGAACTCGTTTACTTCGGAGCTTCGCCTCGACCCGTCACAGCACTCGTCGCCCGTAACGCACATCTCGATCCCGCCTCCGCCGCCCTCAAATTCGCTCACTGCCCCGCAAGATCTGTTTGCAGTCACCACCGGATCGCGGGTGCAGATCTTCTCCTCCAAGACACGGAAGGTCGTCAAGACCATCTCGCGGTTCGGTGTCGACGACATTGCGCGCTCGGGAAACCTGAGAAGAGATGGTCGCATCTTGGTCGCAGGTGGAGACAGTGGCTCGATACAAGCGTTCGACGTGAAGAGCAGAGCGATTCTCAAGACATGGAAGGAGCACAAACAGCCCGTCTGGACGACAGAATGGAACCCGTCAGATCTTACGGGCCTGATGAGTTGCTCCGACGACCGCACAGTGCGCCTGTGGGATCTGCCCAGCGATACAAGCATCACCACCTTCGAGGGACACCAAGACTACGTGCGCACCGGAACCTTCATGCCCGCGCAGTCTGGCCTGCTGGTCTCTGGATCCTACGATCAGACCGTCCGTCTTTGGGACTCGCGCGCTGGCGGCAAGGCAGTTATGGTGTTCAAGCATCAGCACCCCATTGAGACTGTCCTACCAATGCCTTCCGGCACTGCAGTCCTTGCGACCAGCGACAACGCAATCTCCGTGCTCGACATTGTTGCCGCAAAGCCGATTCACATGCTACGCAATCACCAGAAGACCGTCACGGCTCTGTCTCTTGCGAACAACGGCTCGCGTCTGCTCTCCGGTTCCCTCGACGGTCACGTCAAGGTCTTCGAGACATCTGGCTGGAATGTCGTGGGCGGACTGAAGTACCCCTCGCCCATCCTCTCACTTTCCGTCGTCCCCAGTCAAAAAGAGGACAAACACATTGCCGTCGGTCTCTCCTCCGGCATTCTCTCCATCCGCACGCACCTCAGCGGCGAACAAAAGGCGCTGGCCCGCGAGCGCGAGAAGGAAATGAAAGCTCTCATGGAAGGCAAGATCGACGAGTACGACCGCGCAAAGAAGCGCAAGCGCGGAAAGGGCTGGGAGAAGCGCGTTCGTGGCAAGGACTTTACGGGCGAGAGTGCAGACATTGTCATCGAAGGCAATGCGCGCGGCAAGGTGACGACTGGTGCACCATGGGCGCACGCTTTACGGCAGGCGCAGTACGCTAAGGCACTGGATATGGTACTCGAGTCGAAGGTAGGCACTAGAGCATCACACTGCAATGATTCATATACTGACAATGCCAAAGGACAACAACGCACGCACCCAATCCCTCTCCCTCCTCACCGCCCTCCGCCACCGCTCAGCACTCCGCTCCGCCCTTGCAAACCGCGACGAAATAACCCTCCAGCCCATCCTCCGCTGGCTCATCAAGAACATCTCCGACTACCGTATCACCCGTCTGACCACCGACGTTGCACTCGTCGTTCTGGATCTCTACGCTGACCAATTGGGCCGCAGCGAGGAGATCGACAGCTTGGTTGATGCGCTGATGGGTCGCGTGAGGGTCACAGTCGAGGCGAGTCAGATTGCGTGGAGCGTGCAGGGTATGGTGGATATGCTCACTGCGAGTGCGGGAGCAGATGCTGCTGCCGAGGCATAGAACGCAAAAAGTTTGTGTTGAATGGGAGGTTTGACGGAATAGGAATGTGTTGGTTTGATTGCATAGCGAAGGCGTTTGGCATGGTCAAGATATCTGCATGATGTCAAAAGTTGGACTTAGATATACCCGGATGAAGCCATTGCGATCTGCTTTGGATGATGGGACGAAGAAATGTACAATGATTGAACACAGACCAAACACTCTTGAAAGCAGCAAGTATAATTGTTTGTTGCGACTGAGCTCTCCACAGCCAACTACGAGTACTTACTCAAGCTTCACTTTACATACAGCAGCGTACCCAGCATTCAAACACTCAAATCTGGCATCTTCGAAAAGTGCAAAAATGGTCTGACCGCCCCGATCCAGCGCGTCTTACTCATGTTGATCAGGAAGAAAGAAAAAACCAAAAGCAAAAAGAGCGCAGATGCATCTCTCTTTAGCACCACACACGAGCATGACACGAAACGGACTCGAACAAGCGAGCCACGGCGTTGAAGTCAGTCTGATCACATGACAGAACTATCTGGACCATGAGGTCTTTCCGATTTCAACATAAAGTAAGTTGTCCTGCTACAGCGATTATATACCTGGTGGCCGCTAACGTGGGTTACCAGTCCGCTCGTACTCTTGGATGTCTATGTGGGTCCTTACTCAAATTTCGTGGAATTATTCCACACTGCTCTGCACAGAATCTAAAGAGATGCTGGAGCAGCCCAGCCTGCTTTTCATCGGGAGAATGGAAATGTTCTCTCGACGTCGATTGAAGCTGCTCGGTTTGTAGTGATTGGATATTGGACAGCAAAAACGAAAAAACTTCACTATCGTCTGGACAGTGAGGCTTGTTAGAAGAAGCATATGAGAGAGGCGACAGCAAAGAAAAAAAAAGAAATCGCTTGATTCGACCCAGACTTGAACTGGAGACCTTCAGTGGACTAACGTTGTTAGACTGACGTGATAACCAACTACACCATCGAACCGGTTGTTGTGATTGATAGTAGAAATTGCGGCTGTTACAGTCTTATAACGGGTCTAGAGGCGTCTCATATCAAGTCGAACATAAAGAACAGTGGAAGAGACCTCGAGCATATACATTGTTTCCTGCGAGACTGCATGCTGTCGTGTGGTCGTGTTGCGATGGTAATTCGAGTCCAGACCCACCTGCAGCAAAAAATTTGTTGTCGGACTTGCGCGAATCTGGATAAGCTCCAGATGTGTCTTATCCTGTCTCAAGTGGAAGGACGCCTGAAGCTCGTACTTTGTACATCGAGCTGCAAGTGGCATTATATCGGAAGAGTGTTTGCAACATTTTCACACGCGTCGTGTTGATGCTGAGCGGTGGTCATCCTGCGGAGATGTCGTCCGTGCGCTTTCCAGCTCTTTGGCGTGATCTTTCCGCGTCTTCCAAGATCCCGGTCTGTCCGGCCGGAACGATAAGGCTGTTGTCGTGTCGCAGGCAAGTGGGAGTGATCCTTCGCTTTACCTTTTTCCATCGGCAACGCGCGGCCATCGTGAGATATCTCTGCTGGAGGTACTCAGTGGCAAGTCCGGAAATACGAGTCCATGTTGCTCAATGCTCATGCGCTGAAGGTCACACGGGCGACGGCCGTTTAACTGATGGCGTTTAGCGTTATGTACTCCAGCCACAAGGATCTTCTCGCGAGCGGAGGTGAGTGCGGAGTCGCTGCGGTCATACGATTGGCGGCATAATGGACATGGATTCTCTGCTGATGGGGCGGCAACGTTGAAGAAGACGCTGTTCAGAAGGGTTCGAAGAGCAATCGAGCACAAGAATCGAAGGGTAAAGTTAGAGTTAATGCAAGCACAGAACGGCCGATGACATGCCTCGTGGTTTACGCGATGGGGCGAGCTGTGGAGCTAATGCTGGCATGACGCACAGGCAGTTGAGAGCTCGAGGAAGCTCGGACGCAACTGTAGTTCGGGAACCATCATCTCTCAACCAATTCTTCGTGTATTGTTTGTGCCGTGTTTGGTCAATTGCTTTGGGTTTTCGTCCAGCGCATCTTCTTCATCGTTTGCAGAACCCCTCATACATATCATCTCTGAAATCTGGCAGGTGCGAACCGCGATCGCGCCTGACAAGCTCCTGCAGGTGTCCAGTAGTTGCCGCTTCGCGTTCGGTACATTGATCGGCGCAAGCTTCACCTACGTCGTTGCGGGGAAGCTAGCAGGAAAGTCGCATCTGACCAAGCTGTCTGAGATTGTCTTCCTCTTCTCCTCCGTTACTGTGAAGTTTGTCGCGGCCTGAGATTCAATATGGCGCGACCTTTAGAGGATGTGTATTGCACGGTAAGCTTCAAAGATGTAGCTGAGACACGCGAGCTCACCTGATCCATAGCTTCTCATGAGCGACTCCTACTTGCCTGGTACGTACAACAAATCACTATGTGAGGTTTATTGTGCCTCAAACTTCCTTGCTATTTAGTAGGCATCGAAAACCGAGAATGCTGCTAATTGAAGGCGTTAGGAGCTCGAGTTCTCGCCCACTCTCTTCGCGATGCCGGCACGACGAAGAAGCTGGCTGTGATGATCACGCTCGAATCTATATCCGCCGATACCATCACCGAACTCAAGTCGCTGTATGACTTTGTCATACCTGTCGAGCGCATACGCAGTCCGAACACGGCCAACTTGTATCTCATGGGCCGTCCCGACCTATCGTACGCCTTCACGAAGATCGCTTTGTGGAGACAGACACAGTTTCGCAAGATTGTGTACCTCGATGCCGATGTAGTGGCTTTGCGAGCACTGGATGAGCTGTTCGACATCGAGGCTCCCTTCGCAGCAGCCCCAGATATCGGCTGGCCAGATGCGTTCAACAGCGGTGTCATGGTCATTAAGCCAGATATGGGCGAATACTGGTCGCTTCACACAATGGCTGCTGCTGGCGAGAGCTTCGATGGAGCAGACCAGGGACTGCTGAACCAATACTACGAACACCGCCCTTGGCAACGCCTTAAGTTTACCTACAACTGCACGCCGAACGCTGAATACCAATGGGAGCCAGCATACCGATACTACAAGAAGGACATCAGCGCTGTGCACTTCATCGGCAAGGAAAAACCATGGTCTAGGAATCGTACAGCTGGGCATGGCGTCTACGGCGAGCTTCTGGCTCGGTGGTGGGCAGTGCACAACAGGCATTTGCATGATCATCCAAAGGCTACCGCGCAAGAGTCCCAGAGTACGGGTGAGGTCCAAAGCAGCACAAACACTGCCTTGCAACCCCAGACCGTCCCTGAAATCACTGTCCATGAACCTGCCCCAACCGCCGAGCCCTCCATGACCGATCCTAGCGAAATAGCTGAAGATATTGACCAGGGTCTAGTTGAGCCAACGCCTACAGTACAGCAACGCAAATTCTCTGCCCCAGTGATGGAGTGGGACGCGACCAAATTCGAACCGCCAGCAGAATCTAAGCCCGAAGCCGCCAATTTCCCCAGTGAAACGTACACGTTCAACGAGAGCAGAGAGCTATTCAAGGCGCCACAGGTATATCCAGAGCCGCCACGAGACATGTGGTACAAGGTACCAGAGACCAAGCCGAAGCCATATGAACCACCAAAGCCTATCTTCCCATGGGAGAAGGAGGCTTCGCGACCCAAGCCTACACGTATCTGGGCGGAAGACCTTCCACCAGCGCCCGCGCCCGCGCCCGCGCCGGTATCTCAGGTATCAGAGTTCGAAGCATCACCACCGCCCCCTTCTCAGTTCACGACTACCCATTACGATGACGACAACGACAACGACAAAGAATACCGACGAGCAAAGCCTACTAGAGTATGGAGGGACGAACCTCGGGACTTTAAGCCAAGAACTGCCGAAGAGTCATGGCAAGCCTTCTCGCAAGATAGTGCTAATACATGGGATAGCATTCCAGGAATTGACTCTTATGTACGGTCAATCATGGATTCACAGGCAAAACGCGGCAAGGTTCAGGTCCTACAACAGGCAACTGGCACAGACGACATTGGCTCTCCCACATTGTCACGAAAGGAACGTCGCGAGAGTCTGATCCTTACCGATTTTCCAACTGCTGTGGAACGACCCAGTCTGCCAGTCACTCCAGCACCTGTACGACGTCCAAATTTTTGGGGCGAGGAAAGGAATGAGGCGGGTGAATTGCCGGCAGCAGAGGGCGTGCCGGATCAAAATGAATGGGTATGTCCACAGTGCGGCTTCTCCTCTTCCCATGCATCCGCTTTTGGTCGTCGCCGTGGCTCGTTTGCCTCCGTTAGTAAGCACGTCAAACCTCCCACGTCCACCGTTGCATCCATCATCGATGCGCCTGGCTCGAGCCAGATCGAAAAGAATGAACCGGTAGACTTGAGAGACGAGACACCGCTTGGAGAAGAACAAGAAGCAGAGCAAGAGGCTCTAGAAGAAATAGAAGCAGAGGCGAAGGACCCTGCGGATCCAGAGCCAAACCCTCGTAGTGGGCTTAGCGCTACTGGGGTACCGTTGGCTTCTTTGACCGATCCGAGCCTTTATGTGAATCGAGTCTAACTGTGTTCAAGAATCCAGGCGCGAAGCTTGAGCAGCTGAGAAGGTCTTCACTGGTCGAGATCGAGCATCTCAGGAAAGACGAACACCCAGACCCGCCGCTGCGCGCGCTACCAGAGCATTCGGTGTTGGGCGATGAACACGGCGAAGAACTCGAAGTCGGTGGCATTGTTGTAACCAAGAGTGATCGGTCTGCAGCGCGCTTTTCGACACGGCAGACGTCCACTGAGCAAGTCGGTTCAAGTCAACATACTACGCAGTCGTCGACACGCAAGTCCGGGCGAGGCAACAAGATAGGATTTACCATGGACGACTTTGGTACTAGCTTCGAAAAGAGGGAGAAGAAGGAGTCGGAAGGCAATCCTCTCGACTCTGGCCCAACGTTTTCATTCGAAAACTCGACTCCTGTCGAAGCCTTCCCTAAGGTCGGTGGGTTCGTTGAGCGCGACTTTGGTGGCGACAGCACGAACGAGAAGGAGATACAGAACGCCAGCAGCTCGTTGTCGCAAAACTCTTCGTTCACAACACATCATTCGATGGGGCCTGGCCATCAGCTCACCACGGATGGGCGCATCAAAGCTGGTGAGCTGACATTCAACCTCCCTGGGTTCAACTCAGAAAGTACATCTGAGCTAGTCTCTCCGATAGGAGATGCACTCAGCCCGACTACGACTCGGGAAGACAAGAACCAACGCTCGTTCTAAAAGCACACGATATGGATTTGACGAGGTTATGAGCAACAAGTTCAGTTTCGGTGGTTCTTTGTCTTTCGCACTTACGTATCGTTACTCCATCTATTTTCTTCGATACGACAGCCACGGCTGCAGTCTTGCATTTGCATCAGCATTGCATAGCGATCCAACCCTTTGATCCCATTCTGTTAGTTTGGTTTCGTTCGGTCTATCTACCAACATGTACGCATGATCTAGATAGCTATATGATAATCCGTAATGATATTGTACTCATCTTGGGACGTCACTCCCTTGAATGTGCTCTCGAACCGGGTCATTCCCCGTCATGAAGTGAAAGAGTCAACGGCCTCTGAGGTAGCATCAGAATACGAGCTACGAGATAGCAGGGTCTTCCCTAGTCTTATTTTCACTAAAGGCAGGTGGTTACATAAGAAGCGGGACCGTCCTTTCTCTACCGAGGCACCCTTAATCATGAGCATCCACGATGCAGAATCAAGCTCATACAAGCCTACAGCAAAAGACTTGATTGGAGTAAGCATTCCGTGACTGTGAATTGGCCAGGAACAGTGTAGACGAGCTTGGACCAATCGAGACCATCAGTGTTGTTGGAAGTCGACGCGTGATGCTTCTGCCATCCGCCACAATGTCACGCTTGGTCTTGCCCCACCAAGCACCCCTCACCTTCCTGCATCGAGCAGAAGCAGCAGGGCGCGCTTTCACACCTTCCCGTTTGACTCCACCGAGAATAAGCGCGCACCGTATTGGCCGAAGATTCCTGTCTTCTACACCTTCTCGAAGATTTACTCCTTCACTCCACCGCTTCGATAAATACACCCCGCAGCGCATACCAAACGCCGACTGGCCATACTTATACTCTAGATTCGACAAGATGGCAAACCTCGACGGATACTTCAAGCAGGTGGACCTGCTGCAGGATGACTTCATCGACAGGCTCAGACAAGCTGTTGCTATCCCCAGTATCAGTTCTGAGGACCAGAAGAGACCAGATGTTGTCAAGGTATGGCTGACACTATAAACACATGGGAAGAGCGCGGACTGATAAGCACAACAGATGGGCCACTGGCTCGCAGACCAGATCAAGGCGCTCGGTGGTGAAGTCGAGCTTCGCGAGCTCGGAAAGCAGCCTGGGCGCGAGCACCTCGACCTCCCACCCTGCCTTCTCGGACGCTACGGAAACGACCCCAAGAAGGTCAACGTTCTTGTTTACGGTCACTACGATGTCCAGCCCGCACAGAAGTCCGACGGCTGGGCTACCGATCCATTCACATTGAGCATTGACGACAAGGGCCGTATGTATGGACGTGGCAGCACAGACGACAAGGGTCCCGTTCTGGGTTGGTTAAACGCAATCGAGGCACACCAGAAGGCTGGCGTTGAGCTGCCAGTTAACCTGATTATGTGTTTCGAGGGCATGGAGGAGAACGGCTCAGAGGGTCTGGACGACACCATCCGCGCCGAGGCCAAGAAGTTCTTCAAGGACGCAGACGTCGTCTGCATTTCGGACAACTACTGGCTGGGCACAGAGAAGCCTTGCCTGACATACGGTGTCCGTGGCTGCAACTACTACTCTATTGAGATCGCAGGCCCTGGCGCTGATCTGCACTCTGGTGTTTACGGTGGTGTCTCGCACGAGCCTATGACCGACTTGGTCCGCATCATGAACTCCTTCGTCGACCCCGACGGCAAGATCCTGATCGAGGGCATTGACGAGCTTGTCGCACCAATGACCGAGCAAGAGGAGGCTCTCTACCCTCCCATTGCATTCACCATGGACGACCTGAAGGAATCGCTCGGTGGTGAGGTCTCAATCCACGGCACCAAAGAGGAGGCCCTCAAGGCAAAGATGAGGTACCCTTCGTTGTCTCTGCACGGTATTGAGGGTGCTTTCTACAGCGAGGGAGCCAAGACTGTCATCCCCGCAAAGGTCATTGGAAAGTTCTCAATTCGCACTGTGCCCAACATGGAGATCGACCCCGTCACCAAGCTCGTCGAGAAGCACGTCAATGCTGAGTTCGCCAAGCTGAAGTCGAAGAACAGGTTGAAGTTCAGTGTTGTCCACTGCGGCAAGTGGTGGGTGGAGGACTTCAACCACCCTAACTACACAGCTGCTGCTAAGGCGGTCGAGAGGGTATTCGGTGTGAAGCCTGACATGACCCGCGAGGGCGGCAGTATTCCCGTCACTCTGACATTCCAGGAAGAGCTTGGCAAGAACGTTTTGCTGCTGCCAATGGGAAGCTCCACGGATGCTGCACACTCGATCAACGAGAAGCTGGACAAGAGGAATTACATTGAGGGCACCAAGTTGCTCGGAGCCTACCTGCACTACGTTGGTGCTGAGCTCAAGCGCGATTAGGGATTCACACAGCTGAGCAAATTGTACAGATCGCAAAACTTCTCTAAGAAAGAAGTAGATATACCCAATCAACAAATTACTGAATCCAAAAAACCTCGTTGCCATGCTTGTGAAGTGTTGTTGCTTGTCGCGTGCATCCGCGCAAACATTTCGGCGCTAAGTTTTTCCGACCAAAAGTTCGCTCCCCGATGCTGCACCCCTTCACAGCAGCCCATCACCGCCCGTCGTCGACGCCTGCCTCACGCGTCCAATTGCATAATGTCGGCCAGCAAATCTGTCCTCCGCACATGCCTCAACACACGGCAACCCTCACTCCTGCCCCGTGTGCAATGCCGCCACGAATCGACCGCCCGGCGACACAAGAAGCTGCTGGCCCTACCCGAAGCACCATCATACACGCCCTCACGCTCTGAGCCCTCATTAATATTCAACCCGCCCTCCTCTGCGCCCAGCGTCTACCACACACCCCTCAAGTTCCTCCCCAAGGACGACAAGAGGAGACACCTCTACTCTGCAGCGCTACAGTACTCGAACACCACCGCACATCGCCGCCAATCGTCCCCTGTCGCGGCACCTGGCACACCGCTCTCAAGCCCGTCCTTTTTACCTCCGAAACCCAGCGCGAGTCTGCCCGCTCCCGTGCGCGCGCCGTACGAGAAGAAGTACCATCTCGACGAAGCGCAGATTGCGGAGATTCGCAAGCTGAGGCTCGGCGACCCGGAGAAGTGGACCAGAGTCAAGCTAGCAGAGAAGTTTGGGTGCAGTCAGTTTTTCGTGGGCATGGTGGTCAAGGTGCCTGAGAAGGCGGCGCGGGTGGAGGCGGAGCATCAGAGTGCGCGCGAGAGGTGGGGCAAGAGGAGGAGGGAGGCTAGAGAGGAGAGGGAGAGGAGGAAGGTCCTCTGGGGGAGGGATTTGTAGATGGGTGAAGCTACAGTGAGGCCCGTCTCTATTGTTGAAAGGATAGGATGATGGTTGGACGACCGTGGGAGCGATACACGATCGGCGCAACGTGCAACGAAGCGAAGACGGACGGACAGACATCAACGAAGGAAGACTATGTGTATAAAACTGTTCTTGCATGGCTGTAAGATAGCAGGCTAGATTGGCGGACACCATTGGCCGGCGTATGCATACTCAGGAGCTATCTAGGCGGGCTGTATTTTTTTGTAACATACTGTTGTCAAAATGACACGATTGAAACGCACAACCATCTCTCGTTGATCCAAGTGTACATCGCAACATGTTTCGCCACCCTGAAAAGCGCTCGAGACCGCGACTGTCAGGTGTGTTATCATTTACCTTCAGCCGTCCTCCCTCTCCAGAGCTACACTCGCATCCCCGACCCTAAACACGAACCCCTCGCTCTCTCTGTCTCTCCCTGCCATCGCTGCTCCGACCTTCCAACACTCAAATCGGCCCCTCTTGACTACCTCCCATCTCTGCCCCTTCTCGCTCTCAGCCTGTTCGACACTCATCTCCGACGCAAACTTGGGCACTTCCACTCTCCGAACCGCCAGCCTCGTCACATTCATCGCGCTCGGCCAGGACGTCGGTAGTACAGGGCGAAAGGCCGTGGAGAGGATAGACGGCGAGGTCAGGATCATATTGCAGGACAACAGCGTGGATAGAGTTGCGAGTTCGGTAGTGAGCGCTTTCGACGCGGAAGAGAGTGGATTGACATTTGCTGTTGTTGAGGTGTTGGTAGTGGTGGTGAAATGAGCGGATCGCAGGGACCAGGTAAACGCATCGATGTCCTCGAGGATGAGGGAGTGGATGCGGCGGTGTGTGCTCTTGTGCTTCGTTGCGTCGAATAGATAGTCCGGCAAGCTTTGCAGTGTGGCGATTAGAGAGTCCCAGGACGAGGAGTGGAAGATGTGCACGTGGTCAAGACAGCGGGCTGTTAGGGTGAGGAGTGAGGCTTTGATGCTGGGGTCGAGGGTAGAGATGGGTGTGCCGAGTTTGGAAACCAGGAGAGAGAGGATGACGGATGCGAGACGTGCGACGCTGAAGTGGTGGAGCGGGTCGAACAGGATCACTGCTGCATCCTGGCCGTTGAGGTCGGTGACAGAGTCGAATGTAGTAGGCAGGATGGTATGAGCGATGATGAGGTAGAGTAAGGATGTTTTGCCGGCTCCAGAAGGGTGGTGTGTAGGTGGTGGTGAGATCAGTTCGAGGACTGTCGGCGATGAACTCGGAAGTAGACTGTCGAGCTCTGGTATGCCAAAGATAGCTCTATTTGTAGTGACCCCATTGCCCTCGCTATCTGATATGTTAGTATCGTGGCGTTCGAAGAGAGTAACTACTCGACTACACATTTATGTCGAAAGCATGAACTTGCCGTACGAATACTCACCTTTCTGCTTGAAGTGTACGAAGAGAGTTCAAGATCTGGAAATGACATCAAATTCGATTCAGAATGTGCTGTTGCGACTTGTAGCGTACCGAGCTCAAACCCTCAACCTCGACATCCAACAACAGCTTCTCACCCAACTTCTTCGCCTCTCCATCACCACTCATCGTCACCCCCTATCGTAGTTCCAGCTTCTGTCAAGCCTGAGATTTAGTACTTCCATCAATCCAAGCTCTTTTTCATGGCACCAGCCACGGTCATTCACTCCCTCGGCGCTCTCGAATCACAAATCAACGTCCTTCCAAATGGGAAGCCACGGAAACCACCGGTGCACTTAGACGACTGTGCGCTAAAGCAATTGGTGCAATACAAGTGCAATATTGAGGTGCGGGACAAGACGAGAAAGCCGAATATTATTTGTGAACCTGTAGTGCGGTTGTTGAGACAGTAAGTGCTGGTTGCGTGAGGTGCAGACGAGCGGTCTTGGCGTGCCGCTATGGTGATGAAGATGATGCTGATTTGTCGCAGGTGTGAGAATGGCTTGAGTGTTGAGACTACAGCTTGGGAAGGGTGGAAAGCAAGGCAAGAGAAGGGTGAGAAGATGGATTGAGTTTGGTGTGGGTGCTGATGATGGTGCTCAGGGTCAGGTTGGGAAGTCACAATGACACAGGTTTGGCGGGGTCAAGAGTTCATGAGGAACAATGTTCGACTCGATTGCTGTTCGTCTGTCACCAGATGGCTATGGTACACCTACTTTACAATTACTTAACGCCTTTCACATGCTCGGGTGCCCATCCCCGGGCACGCCAGAATTTGTATGCAAACCCCAAACGCCGCGCTGTAAAAATGCTTTGCAAAATCATTGTCACTTGGTGTCGACTTTTCATACGCCTCTCGCTGACTTTCGCCAAGAGCGCTGGTCGTAATTGACATGCACACCTTCTTCAAGGTTGACGTTCCGGTCCACAATGGGCTGCCGTAGTTGTCTCTCAACAAGGGGCGCATTCCAATTGTCGTCGTCGGCCTCCATCTCCGCTTCCTCCTCCCTTGCTCGTTGCCGGGCCTCGTTCGTCTCATGCTCTTTCTCTTCGCTCATCAAATCTGTCATTGCTTCTTGCCAAAGCCTATCGCTCTCTTTCATGCGTTTGCTGCGTTTCCGTTTGCCGGCCGTCTGCTTCTGTATGCCCGCCTTCTGTGCTGCCATGAGCTTCCGTAAGCTCTGCTCGGCCAATATGCCCTCCTCTGTCGCCTTCTCGCGAATTTTGCGAGGATCGTTCTCTCGGTCGGTAAATACTGGTGTAGCTTTGTAGGTATTCTTGGATGGGAACGGTGGGAAATGATTGGGTATGTATGATCGTGCTTCTTTGTCCGTTTTGCCGGACAGTTCAGGGCCAAGTAATGAGTCGGTACTAATAGGTTGTGGTTCTGGAGGAGCAGGCGGATCGAATGGCGGCTGTAGTATCGATGGAGGTATCTCGCCTGTGTCGAAATGTGGTTCGAGAGCTCCCGAGCCCTGGAGGCCGACGTTGGCGAGTGCATATATCCAGTCGTGGGCTACAGTTTCTGTACGCCGCGCACTGGTCATAGACATGCGCACATTTGCCAGGAACTTGGTCATGTCTGCTTTGTATTAGCCAAGCTCTGCCGACGCGCACCAATGCCGTACATGAGTCGACCAGCCCTCTGAACTCTTCCAGCGCGTCTGGTGTCGCGCTGTCGAACCCCAGCGTCTT
Source organism: Nothophoma quercina (assembly GCA_021642125.1). Taxonomy (NCBI): domain Eukaryota; kingdom Fungi; phylum Ascomycota; class Dothideomycetes; order Pleosporales; family Didymellaceae; genus Nothophoma; species Nothophoma quercina. The sequence continues at coordinate 249,269 of JAKIXB010000032.1, read as the reverse complement.
GCATTGTATTGCTATCGCGCGCCGTAGCTGCTGATCGTAGAAGTCCTTGCTGTCGCCAAAACCAAACTCTGCGCTGATAGGGTCGACCATGTGCTCTACGGGCTGCGTGTGATGTAACTGATGCACAACTTTGCGCTTCTTCAACGGCGCGCCGTGATGCGTCGCACCCTCTCCACCATGGGGCCTCTTCATGATTGCGATAGCGCCTCCGCTGCTGGCGCTAGAGGGAGAAATAAGGCCTGGCATGTGCTATACGCGCGACGGGCAGGTAGCAAGTGCTGAGCGGGTGTCGGCTGCGCGAGGTGGGGATCGAGAGTGACGTCGCATGTGGTGCCCACGCGGTTGGGTTGTCGTGTATCGGAGGTGGGTGGGTGGATGCGCGAGGATGCTGCAGCGGGCGTAGACTCTTGCGCACGCGACAATAGCTATTGTGAAAGCGCCGCGACGCTCGGCGATCGATGGATGCCGTCGATGTTCCTTTCACCTAGGCACAGACGGTAGCCTTTGGGTGAGTTCCTCAGAGCGCACAGGCCAAGCCGAAAACGCCAAGCTATCGAACCACCACTCATCGGCAACCTCAGTCGACTGACAGACGACTTCACCAGCTACCGCAAACCGCAACCCCGCCGCAAAACTCTCCACTCCCCGCAAACCGACTTCGCAATGGCCTTCAAACCGATTACTGGCGTATGTGCTGCCATTGGGCCTGCTGGGCAGCCGTGAACAGGAGGCTAATGACTGGAACAGATGCTCCGCCGTCAGATCGTGCTCGACCTTTCCGTTGCCCTGGGTGCGTATACCGCTCTGCGTGCATCTACAGAGCTTTTCGCGGCTTCGTGGAAGATCCAGAAGATGCGCGCACAGTTTGGGGAAGCTTGGCTGACAGTCAATTGCAGGTCTTGGTATGACCGCTGGTTACGGCTGGTGGTACGGTACGTACTCACGAATCCCCCGAACATCGCAGCACACCATATGCTTCGAAATTCGCAACACCAAACTTACTTTTCGAAGGCTACCACGTCCCCGCTGTCCGTCACCGCGATGCTTTCTACCAGAAGCTCGAGGACGAGCGTGCCGCAGCTCTTGGCCAGAAATAAGCGACTACCCATCACGAACAAACATCTCATATGTTTCGAGAACGCGAGGATGTATAGAGCGCTGCTGGAGCTGGGACCGAGTGTATCATAGGTGGGATGGACCCCCGAAAGCATGCCAAATCGAAGTCAGCCAAGTCAACACACATCATCTGCCCGTCCCAATAGTTCATCATTGTCTTCCATTTCTGTTTTCCAAACACCATGTGCAATCGCACGCTCTACAGGAGCCAAGTACAGCCCAGCCGCTACCAGCTGCGCAACATTTGGCAATGATTGACTAATACCTACCAGTGGCCGTACCCGCAGCTTGCAACAAGAGCTTCACGGAGCTTGTGGCGGAAGAGACGAGCATGGCGGATTGAGCCATTGTTTGCTGCTCGCCGCGCATTCTCTGACTGTCGTCTCACTCCTTCAAGGCTATTGATCTTGCAGCAGCGATTGCCATCCTCAGTCCTCTTAAGTAGTAAACGGCAATTACAAGGATATCTACACGTATCAAAACCGATCGAGAAGATAACCAGCAACTGGCTAAATTTGATTTTCGAGACGCCTTCTATGGGTTCTCAAAAGGTCGATAGCACCGTTATGCCCAAACATCGTGAGAGTGAGAGAGAGTATGAGACGGATTCAGGCATGCACTTACGATGAATGGACAGAATGACGTCGGTGTCGAACCATGTCGATTGCGCCGAAGCTTACATGCCTGGAATACGTGAGGCGAGTTATCCGCAGAGAACGCCCGGAAGTGCCCGGTACTTCACATCGTCCAGTTCTCTCCACAGCCAAATCATGCACAACGTGGTCACTGCCTCGACCTCCGTCCACGTCCGCTCCAAGTGAGCCGGTGGGCGAAATCCAGGCTCGATCAGAGCAGGCTTGCGATAGAACTTTATTCGTAGTGGTCGAATTTCTGTACAAATTGACCATGTGATTCAAGCGTATCCTTTCCGGGGAGGTGAACTGTCTCCAATCGTGACGCGGATAGCGCTTGTCAACGGTCGTTAGCTATCGTCGTATCAAAGCATACTATGGTAAGCGAAACGATAATCGCTACCGATCGCACCCATGATGCGGTGGGAGGACGTGACAATGCCGGCTCAACACATTGAAGTAAGCCAGAGTCACCGACAGAGCCAGCTCGATGGGCGCAAATGCGCAATTGTTTACGATCGATTACAAGATTGCAACAAAAGGGGACAGGGTCCTGGGAGACCCTTGTGAAGGATGACGGCAAATGACTCTGATTCCCAGAACGGAAGCGCAGGCGTGTCGGCGATCATGGCGTTTTCTAGGCGCGGATTCCCAGTCCGCTGCCAAGCACAGATCTACAGAAAAGCAGCCTGGAGCTGCTCGAGGAAGCGCAGCAAGCGACCCAAGATAAGAAGACAGAGTGTCGATAGTATCAACTGAGCGCACGACAGCAGTGGCGAGATGTTTGCTGGCCCTTGTATGCTGCAAAGATGCTGGTCACTGACAGGCGGCATGGTTTAGCTCGTTACGGGAAGCGGCTACGGGCTTTTGTGGAGCTGCACTATGCGAGTTAGGCCAACGGTGATTAACGCAACCACGATGCGCGAAGCATGAGGGGATCCGGGGGGTTTACGACACTGCGATCGTTCTCAAATTCTTTGCAAACTTCAACAGATAAGATGCGCGGTCAGAACAATGCCTGAGAAGGACTCTGGGACCACTGACATGGCAATGAGTCCCTTGTGGCAGGCACGCAGGATCCGGAGAGGCTCCAACGGTTATTTTGAGCTAGCAGATAGTGCTGGCCAGATTCCATCGCTCGGTGCGACCAGCCACTTATTGCCGGGAGGGCGAAGAGGTCAACGTTCACTGCTCTACTCTGCTCTCGTTATGAGCGCAGGGAAGACAGGCCAACTCAAAATGAAAACGGCGGTGGTGCCGTGAAGCTCATCACCAGACTAGGGCAGCAGACAATAGATCAGGCTAGCGGGCCAGCATGCAGCGGGCTGGATAGCGCCATGGCTGCGAGATGGGAGGGTGCGCACATACTGGGCGTCTTTTGGTCGTGCTCCAGCAAGCACTCGATCTGGATCGGGCGCCGCGCTGCAAGTGAAACCTCTCAACCTCGAGCTTCAAACTTCAAGCGCCTGACGAAAGCTGCTGCTAATGCGAGACGTGCTTGAAGAAGCTTTCGAAAGTGTGTTGTTTGCAGAGAATTGTAAAGTCGGTCAATCCTCCCGGCGAGCTAATGACAGGGCACATGTGGCCCTGTTGTGTCGCCCGCCGACGGAGAGGGTCCACAATATGAGGCTTCGCCCTAGGCCTGTTAATGACCACCCAGCTGTGACACCAGGCAATCGAAATCAGCTCTGCGCTGCCTGCTTTCGCCTCCATGACTGCTGCCTCCGTGAAGAACCCAGCACTTCTCTCCTTTCGTTCTCCATCTGCGCAATAAAGCAACCCCCCGTTTTCCAAGGATTTGTCCACCTGGGCTGCCACTGCCACGAAGTCTTGGAGGACAGTGACGACCCTGGTCTCCGTCGCGCGCTAAGAGGCGCACCTGCTGCAGGCTTGCAACTAGCACCTGTGGAAAGCCATCCTCACCGCGAAACCCTTCGTCACCCTTCTCCCGCAGCCTAGAGGCCCGCTGCAAGCCTCCCAGTCTTCCCTTCCCTCTTCACCTGGGACTTTTGGACGAACTGCGAGCAGGATTATCGCAGCATACCAGCGCGGCACCAAACGCTGCATCCGGCACTGCTATTGGGAGGTCCGCAGAACCGCCCTGCCGCCCAGTGTCGATCACTTACGAGCGATCAGCAGCATCTCTTCGTCTGCACAATCCCGCAAACCTCTCTCGACGTTTCCTCGACACCACCACGCCCACGACTTGTGGCGGATGCTGGCGACCTTCTAGCCACTGCGTGTGCTGGGTCTGCCGCTCCCCTTCGCAACAGTCGACGCGAACCGTGGTTGCTTTTCCCGCACTGTCTTGACGAGCGCCCAGCTCGACCGCCGACACAGCCTCGACACACTCAACATCACCACCGCGCACCCTTTCGACCACCATTTCTCTGCATGCGTATTGCTTACTTTCGCGTCTGCGGTACCGTACCGCGCTGCTCACCGACCGATATATATCTTAACCCTACGACTTGAACGGTTCGACTCTGTCGTGCGCAACCATGCAGATGAACAACCCCAATATGCAGCCTAACGGCATGGCGCGCCAGCAGCCTCAGATGGCAAACTACAACCAGTTTGTCAACCATTTCCGCCAGCAACAGCAGAAGGGCCAGATTCCCCAAGGATGGCAACAGTCAACATCACCAGAGGAACGGGGCCAGCTCGCCTTTCAATTCTACACACAGTTTCGCCTTCTCAAGACTGAGACACCAGAACAGGAGGCCATGCGCACCTCTATTCAGTTCGAAAGCTCGGTCTTCATGCAGTCCCAGACAAAAGACCAGTACATCTCAACTATCAAGCAGAAACTGATGCAGATGACTGCCGCACGACAACAACAGTCGCAACGCATGCAAGGCAACCTCGGGAACATGAACATGCCCATGAATGGAATGAATCCAGGACAAATGAACATGATGGGTCAGGCTGGTCCACAAGGCCCTCGGCAAGGCACGCCACAACAATTCAACCCAGGTTTCCCCAACGCTCAACTCCAACGACCGATGCAGATATCACCAGTACCTATGCAACAAGGAGGATCCTCAATGGGCATGAACGTTAGCACACCCAACCTCAACCAAGGCCAACAAGCACAGCAACCCAACATGCAACAACAGCAGCGACCAACACCGCAGGAGGGGCAATTCATCAATCAGCTGGCCAAGAAGATGATGGATACGTGCGTACCCGATGTAAGGAATAAGTTTCAAGGCGAGGTCAACACCTGGCCCGAGGACAAGAAGCAGCAGCTCATCAACCAGGGGATTGATCCTCTATTCTATCGCTTTCGTCAGCACGCCGAGATGCTTTATAGGAGTGGAAAGCTCAACAACAACAAGCAAGGCGCAAACCAGCCGGGCGGGCAGCAAGGCGGCCCAGCAAATCAGATGCAGGGTCAGCAGGCCAATATGGCGCAACGACAGTCAGATCCTGCTTTCGATTTCAACGCCATCACCAACCAGCAGTTGGGAGCCGTAAGGCTGCAGGACTCGGGTGCAGAAGTCGTTCCAGCTAGCAACAATAACGCTACGCAGATGGCCGCTTTTGGGCAGGGGAACCAACCACAGAATGCCGCCATGGCACAACGGCAAGCGGCTCAGGCAGCGTTCCAGCAGAATCTTGCACGCCAGGCCAATGCTTCACAGATCCAGGTCGCCCAAGCGCAAGCACAGGCGCAGCAACAAGCTCAGGCCCAGGCGCGTGCGCAAATTGATCAACAGCAAAGGGCTCAACAGGCTGCGCTTCAGGCAAGGAATCAGAACCAGCTTCTCCAAGGCCAGATTGGTGGTCTGAACCTTCCGCCTGGCTCTCAGCAGAGCCCGGCCATGCCGTTACTCACGAGACCAATGAACCCCCCAGGTCAACAAGGGCAACCTACGACTCCCCAACAACGACCTCCACAGGCGCATATTCCACAGATGACCCCTCAACCGAGTCAAGGGCAAGCTGAGCAGATGACTACATTGATGCGCGAGGCTCAACAGAGATCAGCCGCTCTTGCGCAAGCTCAGCCTCTTACAGACCAGATGCGTCTGAGCATGATGCCAGCGGATCTCGAACCGCATGCGAAACAACAACTGCTCAAGGTACCAGAGCAAAACTTCCGCCAGATTCTCGCCAACTACATGACACAGCAACGACAACAACGAGCGATGCAGAACGGAATGTTGCCAGGTGGCCCTGGTACTCCTGGACAGCACAACATGCAGTTCAACCAACGACAAGGCATGCAACCCGGTATGGCTGGTCAAATGATGGGAGGCCCAAACATGGCTAATATGGCGGGCATGGCGAATATGGTTCGTCCCGGCATGGGTCTTGGACAGCAGACACCGGGCGCCATCAACGGTCAACCCCAACAGATGGCACAGCGAGGTCCCATGCTGACACCTCAACGCATTCTGGCTGCACAGACTCTGCTTCAGTCAAACCCTGGAATTATCGCAAATACTGATGGTAGACCATTTCCGCCAGAGGTTGTTGGCCCCCATGTTCGACAAAGCTTACCTCCGGATGTCAAGAGCTGGGGACAACTTAAGCAGTGGGCTCAGCAAAATCCGGCAATCCTCTCGCCACAAGAAACTCAGAAGCTGCTCATGCTTCAGGTCATCCACTTCCAGAACATGTTGCAGCGACAGCAACAGATGCCTGGGGCCACTCCTCAGCCAAATAACGTTGCGGGCATGGCACCGCCCGCACCGATGACACCAGGCCAAGCACAGAGGGTACCACAACAGCCCCAGAACCTAGGTCCCATCGCTGTTTCGGACCAAGAACTGCAGATATTCCGACAAAAGTATCAGACGACGAACCCCCAGATGGCTAATGTCACGGACGACCAATTGCGTCAGCACATTATGAAGACAAAGATGATGAACAGACAACAGCAGCAACAACAGATGCTCGCTCAGCAACAGCAACAGCAGCGGAATATGTTGCAACAACAGCAACAGCGGCAACAGCAGCAGCAACCTCCGCAGCCACAGCCGCCCCAGCAACAACAACTCAGCCGTCCTTCAACCACTCAAGCCGCTCAAGCAACACCACAGCCAAAGCCAGCTGCTAAACCATCGCAGCCGACACAACCTACACCTGCTGCTGCAAAGAGTCTCAAGCGACCCAACGAGGACTCTGCTGAAGCAAATGCAGAGCAAGCTGCTGGCAATGCCGTGCCGCAGGCGCCTATGGTGCCCCAGAGGCCGCTGCCCAACCTTACGCAGGAGCAGATGTCCAAGCTCACGCCTGCGCAGCAAGCTCAGGTCAAGGCACAGCTACTCAAAGCTCAAGATGCTTCTAACGCCGCTAACGGCAAGGCATCGCAACAGTCACGTTCATTGCCCAGCGGGGAGGACCTTCGGGCCCGGATGAACGATCCTGCAAGAAACAGCAGGCTCAACATGATGATGGCAGAAGTCGAAAAGACATTGCCTCCAGGTCAACTAACGCAAATACCGCCACAAATCCGTGCTTCGCTACAGGATTCCCTGCAGAAGCATCTTCCGCTCATTAAGAAGGTCGACGGAGCAATTCGCGCCTTCTACGCCTCTTTCGACATAGAGAGCGGGTCAGAGGCCATTATACGGCAGATTATGACAGCTCGATGCTTGCTCTTTCGAGAGATGAATATGGAGACGGGAATGCTCAACGACCAGATCACACTAACACCAGATGGCTTCAAGCTCCATATCAAAACCATCTTGAATTTCGTCAATAAGATCAGCCAAAGGATGACGCAGCAACAAGCTCAGAACGCCAATGCGCAGTCAAACAAACAACAGTCGCAGTCCGGCTCAGACCCCTCGCTTGCTACGCCTCCAGCTCAGCTAAATGCTGCCAATCTCAAGCAACACACCGAATCACATCAACGAGGCCCCAAGGCTCCTCAAGCTCCTACGACCGATCGGCCACCATTTCCTCTGGGAGGCGGGCAATCTCCAAGCGGTGCACCAAAGTACTTTGAAGAGGCTCCGAGACTTACAAACCTTGTCCTGCCAGACAAGAAGCGCCAAAGGAAAGATGGAGGCAGTGCAAGCTCAACACCAGGACCCAGGCCCTCGCCTCATATGGGCACTGGGAAGGGCAACTCACCTGAGCTCAAGCGGCAGCTGGTGCCTGATAAGCAAATGCCTCAAAGACCGACTTTCAAGTGCAAGGAGGCTAATTGTGAATACTCCATTCGAGGATTCGACACGCAAGCCGAGCTTGATGCGCATATCAGCATCACCCATGTCAAGCACGACAATCCTCTCCAGTTCGCGCTTGAGTCAATGGCAGACTTCCTTGACGTAGATCCCAAGACAGGTGAACCCAAGGTTGACACTATCGCTTCAAAGCCGCCTGCGAAGCCTGCGGCTGCACTTTCTTCTCAAGCCCAGCGCGCTCCTGCGCAGGCCATCAAGACTGAGCAAGCCTCTGCCACCGCGCAGAACGCTTCGACCCCTGCCGGACAACATGCTGCAGCTGCTACCCCTATGGCACGCATACCGACACAGACTGGTATCAAGAACTCGCCATCAGCCAATCTGCTCAAGACACCGCAGGCCATGGCGAAGGTGGCCACACCGAGTACAGGAGCACAAGCTAAGCCTACGCCTACTAATGCTGCTAAGCCCACCGTGAACGAGCCAGCACCTGTTGCTGTACCGGAACTAGAGAATCAGGCAAACCTGCAGCCTATGATCCCCACGTCGCTACTAGATTACTCGTACGAGGAGACCTTCGCTGCACTCGACGCCAATGGACCGTTCACTGTGCTTGACCTTAAAGACGTCGACAACACATGGGCCACTCGCTCGCGTCCAAGCTCGCCCACGGAGACCCCAGACTCGTCGTCCAAGGACACTCCATCCACACGACAGTCCGACATTTCCGAGAATGACAATCTTCAGATCAGCCTTGACATCGACATGCCTGATGCATGGATGATGAACCTGAACGGCGACGCGCTTCCGCTCGACATGCAACTCTCTGATGACCTGCAAACACTCGGTGTTTCTCTACCTCCTATGGACAGCAATGACATGGCATTGTTTCCTTCGCTTATGGACTTCGAAGCCATGGAGAAGCAGATGGACGGCAGTTTGGCTGAGCTGAACGCGGGCATCTACTGATCTATGACGCTTATACTGTTTTTGCACACGTTGTTTTCATGCAAGTCCTAGGACTTCTTAAATGTTGTTGCCATCCTTGTTTTCACTGTATATCACTTTTATATTTGTTTGCACTTTGCATCGTTCACTGCTTTTACTCGCAAGGCGCTCTGGATATTGTTGCCTCGGGGGTCGTGGCGCGATAAGAGATGGGAGAATATCATTTATGTGCCCAATGTATGGGTTGGAGTCGACTATGTTGTTGTCTTTGCCCAAATCTGTGGACACTTATACCCCTATTTACTGTTCAACTGTCGTTCTTGATAGGTGCGGGGGGAGGGCGTGTCTAGCACATACCGAATGAAGTCATGTGCATGTTCACTGGTCTTCTATACGTGGTGTGATAGTGATGATTGTGATATCAACCTTACAGTGCTTGCCGCTTTCGGGATCCGCAACCAGGCGGAAACCGAAGAGAGGTCAGCTGGAGTCACCCGGCTCATTGCCCTACCTTGCCTGGACAGATCTGCCACCCAGATAACTAGTTTCCCCAACTCCAGCGCCATGCCCTTGGGTCGGCAGGTCTACAGAGCGAGCAAGTTCACCCATCAGATCTGAAGCTGGACACCTCGCAACCAGACGGAAGCAGCCTGACAGACCCAACGATGACTCGACTCCTCTCCTGCACTTTGGGTGCACCCTGAGATCGAGTGGCAATCAAGCTGTCATTGGATGAGGTCGAGAGGCCCACAGTACCACGGTACACCCCAACACGAACGCAGAACGTGCAGCAAGGGACCATACGGATCACCTACAGAACATGGCCAGAACGATAAGCGGTGCTCTCGCGCGCTACTCGTGCAGTCGACAGACCTCATCATCCGTACCGAACATTCCATCCCAATGAAACATCAGTTCTGCGTCAATACTGCAAAATCACTTTGCAAAGCAGGTACAGCGAAAAAACCCAACAATAATGACGTTGACTTGCAGGATGGATATGGTCGGCGAGCGCGCGCACATCCTTGCAGCGCACGCGAGGAAAAACGCAGGGTCAGCGCTGGACTTGCCGAATCAGGGTTCTAGTGTGGAAGGTTTGGAAGCTTTTGCTGAGGCTGAGCGATGTGGCGAGGGGGATTGGTTCAACATCATAGGGTGGGCGCTGCAGTTGCGCCGGAGTGCTATTCTCGGCGGACTGCATGCGGCAGTTGTGTGTCAAGAGTGGTTCTGTTTGGTTGAGCTCGTACGGCGGGGGGCACAGGCGCAGCGGACTTCTGGGCAGCCCGAAAGTAAAGGAATGTGTTCCGCTGCACCTTGCCTGCACTGGAGTCTGTGTGGGCGGACAACGGCCAAACCGATGAATTGGCAGCAGTGCAACGTGCGACGGAAGGGTGACGGAATGTTGCAGCAGACGGCCTTGCCGTTCACTGCCCATGGGACAATCTTCGCACGAAGCAGTTGTAGCGTTCGAGAGCTGAAGTCGAGACGGCAGTTCGATGATTGCTTCTTTGTTGGAAATGGTTGGGAACGGCACTCGTTGTTTTTGGCAAAGCTCACACCGCACTCTGGTTCGCTGACGACTCGCGGACAGCGAACAATGAAGGTGCAGCGGAGTGCTACCTCCGTTGTGTTCGGCAAGGTCATGAATTGTCAGGCCTTGCAGGCGTACCACCATTCACTGCGGACTCCTGACAGTGCGGCTGAGCTCCCTGGCGGTTCGTGACGGTTCGTTGGGCCCCTGACTTCTAGAAATCGATCTCGAAATCGATGGTTCGGGTTAGGGGGTGCTGTGGGTCTGGGGTAGCGGCTGGGAGATCTTTGTGGCACCCGCCAGAAGCCCGCCAAAGAGCAAGCCTCTGAATGCTCGGTAAGGAGGGCCTCTCGGTTGGCTTGCCGAACGCGTACAGATCGAGACGAGTGTAGAACGTGGCGGTCTGTTTGATGTTCGTGGATGTATCGATCTCAGTCACGCAGAGGCTTGTGTATCAGGATTGGCAAGTGCTTCGACAGCTTCTGTATGACAAGACGCTTGGTTGGGTCTTTCTCGATGAGCATCGTCTAGTATCTACATCCACATTCGAACGTTAGGCATTCTTCAGCCCGGGAGCGCGCCTTCCGCCAAACCCAATGCCTAGCAGCATGCAAATGCGCGTCAGTGCGAGGAAGTAGACCCAGCCAACATTGCCCCAATCTATAGCGTTCCAGTTCCACCACTGCAGGAATGCTCTGGAGAAGCCCAACGGCAGGACCGAGTACAGGTGGCCCACATCAGCGATGAGCAGCACGATGATGAGCGCCTTCCACACGCTATACTCGGTGGTCACACGCAGAATCAGAGCCTCGGTGATGGCAAGCCCCAGGTACAGGTTTGCCAACTGAGTCAGCACAATGGATGTTGAGACGGGCACAATGCTTGGAGCAGTCGAGGCGTGGGTAAGGCGTAGGTATTCTGACTGGAAGAAGTAGGCCTGCACTGCACCTGCAAAGATGGAGATGGGCTCGAGGTACAGGAAGACCAGACGGTAGAACTTGGGAATACGAGCGGGCTCCATATCGTTGTTTGGACGGGTTTCGTATGGACTGCTTTGTAACGCGCTGTACCTCGTGCTGAGGAGCGGTGAGGGCGAGCCACCCAACAGCTGCAGAGGCTCTGAGGTGCAGCAGCGGCGAATATGCAGCGCAGCAGGCGGTGCGAATGAGTCTTGTACTGTAATGCAAACGTGTTGCAGACCGCCGATTGCGAAGTCTCTGGGCTGCTAGTGTGAGGTTCCAGTGCCCGTCCAATTTTGGTTCGAACCTTCTCTGGCCGGCGAAGTGCATGGGCGGTAGCGCCGCTGATCGTGCTGTAACCAGCTGCCGGGGACACTGAGGCTAGTGCGGTAAAGAGATTGGCTTTGGGCTGTCCGCGAGCGCGCTCACTCGCCCCAAGCCTTATTTACTGCGGCCGTGATCCAACTGTCGTCCCATATCCTCGTTCTCTCTTCGCTTTTTCCGACGACGGCCCTGTCCGCACACCCGCTCCCTCCCTTTCCTTGTATCCATAGCATCACCAGACCCTCTAGGGTTCTGTCTGTTTACACGCTCTGCACCCTTCGCTGCCCCGCCCGCAGTACCCACCGTCGCTGGCTGCTGTGCATCCCTGTCGAGTAATTACCGCCTGTTATTGCGTTAAGCGTTAAGCTCAGTCGTTGTTGTTGTTGTTGCTGCGATACACCGCTGCACCGCTCCACGCTCCTTGGATTCCTGGTGACTCGCCCGGCACGCCCACGACTCGCAAAGCGTTTCGGCCTCAACCCGCCCTCGCCCCCTGGAATTGGCCTGCATTGTGCACACCGCTGCACCTGTCTTGCTGCCAGCAGACACCGCGATTGCAATGCATAGTCATCGCAGTCTGGCTTCTCGTCCGAAGACCTCTTCCGCTGCGAACGACGACACCGCAAACACGCCCTTCGACCACACCATGAAGAGGACCGCCTCGCAGACCTTCAGCACCCAGCACTACTACGACACCGAGCGCTATGGCATGGCCCTCGACGCCGTGAATGAGGGCGTTGACAGCCACGGTGAAAGTGCGTTAGCAAGAGCCTTTGGGAGTGTTTTCACCCGCCAGAAGAGCCGCAGGAGGTTATCTTCCTTCTCGTCGTCTGCTTCTTCTGCACCATCGCGCCACCGCAGAGGATCCATCCAGAGTTTCATTGACAGTCTACCTTCGTCCACCACGGCCCGCAAGACCAGCACCGAGCAACAGCGTCTACCCCTGCCACACACAGACTCCGGCATCCCCTCGCTCCCTGTCCTCACGCCATCTCCTACCAGCGCCAACAAGACCTTTTCACTCAAGCGTTTCAGTTCCATGCGTAGACGCCCCGCTACCTCCCTGCCCGCCGGAGAACCGTCCAAGACACCACAACACCACACATCACTCCTGACAGCTCAACTGATGGGAGGCCAATCTGCTCGACAATCGGCCGCGGCCGCCAACCAGGACCGCTTGAACCAGCTCCGACGCGAGCAGGAAAATACGCGACGCTTCCTCAATGGTCTCGATACATCAGACAAGCCCCAGTTCCAGGATGTAGACTTCAACGACAATGAGAGTGGCGTCGACATGACCTGCTCTTCACCGATTGTTCGCACGGACAGCGCCGCAGACAAGAAGATGAGTAAGTTTGGTTCAGGACCAAGTCATGATTACAGTATTCGCTAACTACGGTCCAGCCGACCCCTTCCAGCGTTTGCCCGCCGAACTCGCTACCGCCGTTCTTTCAAACCTCGACGCAACATCACTCGCTCGCGCTGAGCAAGTCTCCCGACACTGGCACGAGCACGCCTCTTCGGGCCACGTCTGGCGCAATGTCTTCATTCGCAAATACGAGCCCGAAGTCCACGTTTCGCCCGCACCCATCCAAATGGGTGGCTCAGGTGTTGGTAAGCAAGCAAACGGCAAGCCCGCCCCTGCGCAAGACTGGAAGAAGATGTACTCTGCACGAAGCACAATCAACAAGCGGTGGAAGGCTGGCACTCCCGCTGCTGTCTACCTGAACGGTCACACAGATAGCGTCTACTGCTGCCAGTTTGACGAGAACAAGTGCATCACTGGATCTCGCGACCGAACAATCCGTGTGTGGGATCTGAAGACATACAAGTGCGTCAAGGTGTACGGCGGACCGAATCATCGTCCTACGCTGAATACACCACCACCCATGGAGGAACGCTCGGAACGTGTTATCAGCCACCCTTCTGTCAACGGCACCAAGACCGGCAACAATATCTACCACGTTCCCGCCGACTACCACGATGCATCGATTTTGTGCCTGCAGTACGATCACGAGATCATGGTCACAGGCTCATCCGACTACACCTGCATCGTGTGGGACATTACTGGCGAAGAGTACGTGCCCATGTATCGCCTCCGTGGTCACGAAGCTGGTGTGTTGGATGTTTGCCTGGACGACAAGTACATCATCTCGTGCAGCAAGGATGCGATGATCAAGGTGTGGGACCGCAAGACTGGTGTCTGCATCCGCACACTCAAGGGCCATCGTGGTCCCGTCAACGCTGTTCAGCTCCGCGGCAACCTCCTCGTTTCCGCAAGCGGTGATGGTATGGCCAAGCTGTGGAACCTGGAGACTGGTGCTTCCATCAAGGACTTCCCTAGCGAGGACCGTGGTCTTGCTGCTGTCGAGTTCTCAGATGACGCCAAGTACGTCCTGGCTGGCGGCAACGACCATGTCGTATACAAGTTTGACGCCAACTCCGGCAACCTCGTCCACAGCCGCGTCAAGCACGAGGGCCTCGTTCGCTCGTTGTTCTTGGATGCCTTCAACGGCCGTATAGTATCCGGTTCGTACGATCAGAGCATTCAGGTTTCCGACTACGAGACAGGCGCCACGTACGCTGTGTACAAGAACTGGACAACGAGCTGGATCCTCTCCGCTAAGAGCGATTACCGACGTGTTGTTGCTACAAGCCAAGACGGTCGCACATTGATCCTGGACTTTGGCCACAATGTGCCTGGAGCTGAGCTGTTGGTTGGAGAGAAGTAAGTGGGTACACTCACTTGCATCTACCTGACAGCAGTCTTACCCTCGCCGTTACACGCTCCGCCACGCGGCGGTCGGTGACGAAGATGCTGAAGAGAGTATCCTGCTGGAGCGTCTAGTCACGCTCAGCCCCGCGACCGAGAAATCGGAGACAGTCATAGCTTGACGAGTACTGTCTCTGCTGTAGCAGCCGCCTGGGCTGGCCGTGACGAGTGTTGGAGAAGATGTTGAGTCAGAGGCTGAACAACCGAGCCTGCTGCAAGAGACGAAGAGGACAAAAGAAGAGCAGAATTCCTGCAATTTCGTTAGGACGTTTTATTTGCATTAGCGAGCGCACCGTATCATCGGCATTGGCATAGGCATATGCACACCGGAGCTATACCCTCCGCAGTATTCCCTCTTTCCTTTGTAATAGCAGCGCATACTAGATTCGCCATATGTTGTTGAGCAGCGTTCAGGATATCATTCATTTCTTGTTTGTATTGTTGACAGCAGATTTGGTATAGACTATGGGCTACTCACCCTCCCTAATAGTAACACAATAAACAACGCATACACATCAATACCTGCATTACTTTCGTTCTGTTTTGACCGTGCTAGAGGTGATCGATCTTCGAACGTCGCAAACCTCGGAAGGTCGAGCCGTTGACTACTTCCGGTCATCTCAAGCCGATCGGATTTGAATAAGTTCTACCGGTCACCGAGACAAGTATTTTTCATTTGCAGCAGTCGCGACCCCACCTCTCATCACCCTTGGTGTTGGTCGTAAGGTAAGACCTAAGCATGCCTCAGGCGTACAGCCTGTCGATCGCGTGGCTGAGCTCCACCACCGCGATCCACTTGAGTACACAACCTCCGCCCAGCGCCGCACTCCCCGCGTTCCTATTCGCCTACCGATGTATCAGCCCCCGAGCTTGTACTGCTCGAGCTGCTGAAGCTGAGCAAGCTCGGGCAGTATCATTTACCTGGCAGCCTAACAGCATATAAGCCTCGCGCACGCCGCCATCTCACATGTTGAACCTCTCTTCGTTTCTCACTCCCGTAGTCGAAGACAAGCCCACACCTTGGCACTCAGCCTGGACTCATTCGCATGCCTACAGCAACAACCCCCAAAATCCCGACTAATCTCACCAAAGCAACAGAACAACCGATATTATTCGACATGGCACACCTCGCTCAAGTCCCCTCGCCAGTCGGCATCTTCCCGCAGTTCTTTGCACGCGGTTCAGAGACTATAGTACTAAAGGAGAAAGTCCTGTCCCTTACCGGCGATGATTTCCACATCAAGCTCGCCAATGGCACACCCATCTTGCGCGTCGAGGGCAAGGTCTTGTCCATCAGCGGCCGCAAGAAGGTCTTCGACGAACAAGGCAACCACCTCTTCGACATTGTGAAAGAGCACTTCCACATCCACACAACCTTCCGCGTAGAAGACGCGCAAGAGAAGGAGATCATGAAGGTCAAGTCGAGCTTCAAACGTATGTCACCCCATCGCTGCCTGAGAGCAGCCTGGAAGCGTCCACGAAGAAATCGGCTAAAGACAGGACAGTAATGGGCTCAAAAGCCACCGCGACGTTCACGAGTCAATCCGGGAAACAGGAAGTTCTGACTATGCGCGGAAACTGGTTCGACACTACAGCCGACATCACCGACGAAGCTCAGGGCAGTACGTCTCTCTTTCCTTGCCCATAAATTCTCTCTCAGCCAATGCGGCACTGACACTATCTCAGATGCTGTTGTCGCCAGAATCGACAGGAAGCTGTTAAGCGGCAAAGATATCTTCTTTGGGCAGCAGACGTACGCCGTGACTGTCGCGCCGGGAGTGGACATGGCATTGATAGCAGCATTGTGTATCTGCCTTGATGAGAAGAAGAATGAGGGCGGGTCGTAGAACGTCGGTATCCTCATGGCTCAGCTCATGGCAGCAATCGCCGTCGTGGATCGGAAGTTGGATAAGAGGTGGGGATTAGTGCAAGGCGCAGAGGGCGGAAAGGGAGAGGCAGTGGGCAATGTGACATGTACCTCGCTGGAGTCACTATCGCGGAGAGAAGGTTCACGACTGGGATCAGTTCTACAATAATCGGGTGGAGATGCAGAAGCGGAAGATAGAAGAGGAGAGACAGGCCAAGGTTACGAAGAGGGCCGTTGTTCAAAGACAGACTAGTACTGTGTCTGATGCTGAAGCTGAGGATTTGTAGAGAGAAGTCGCGTGGCAGGCTGGTGGTGCGCGGATTTGAGAGGTGTTGATATGTTTTGATATCCCACAAACCTAAGCAACTCGCCCTTGTACTTCACACCTTCGTACTGATGAATCACGATGCCAAGGTCGGTGAATAAGAGCTGATCAAAAGCACCTCGGATGTGCTGCGCTCTTGGTTCTATCATGTAGGTTGGCAAAGCTTCTACTGCCTGTCGATCCGGATCGGAGGAAGTGGAGAAGGTCCCCTTCAGTTGTCTGAAGACCCACACGACATTCAGACATCCTACGGACTCAGCATTTGGTCAAGTAGATAAGTGTAATGACGCGACTGTATTCTTTATGTTGAAGTTGAAAAGACCTTATGGTTCAGATAGTATAACATGTGATGTGTTAGACTTTGTGACAAAGTCCACACGTTCGAGCCCTTGAACGTGTTAATCTAGAAAAGAGATGCGCACGCTTCTTTTTTGCTCGTCCAGATTCTTTAAAAAGTGCATCTGACAGCTTCCGCGCTGCTGAACACGACCTCATTCCCTAATTAAAACAGACTTTTTGCACGATGAGATCAGCAATTTGATAAGCATAGGTTTGCATTCCAAAATATTGACACGAATCGAACACCACCGGACCACTACCTAGATGACCTTGAACACACCCATACCCTCCATGACCTGACCGTTAGTCTGCACCATCAGGTTCCAGTCACAGCTGCTACCCAACCCAGCGTTGTCAATCCACATCGGCTCCCAATAAAATATGCCCGTGCCCTTGCCTCCCGGCACCGCCGCAACGCGCTTCGCAACCTCCTGCATCCAGACATACTGGCCGGCGGCGCTGATGGGGATACTCTTGGTGTCAGCCGGGAACGCGTACTTGGGGTTGGGGCATGAGCTAGGCCAGTTGGTTTCGACGACTTGGACTTGCTTGCCGTATTTGGCGGCCATTTGGTTCATGGAGTAGGCGACGGAGCCCAGGTTGGCGTCGGCGTTGTAGAAGGGGTAGTAGCTGACGCCTTGGATGTCGAAGTCGGAGAGGGTGAGGCCGCCGCCGGAGTTGAGGACCGAGTCGTACCACCATTCTCTGTTGGGGGTGTTAGCATGGCTGGAGGTATTGTCCCAGACTATCTTTTCGAGGTGATGACAGGGAAGAAGAGACTGATGATGGAGTATACTCACTGAGTGCCCCAATAGAAGCCATTATCGAGGTGTATCATAATCTTCGGCTTCGACGAAAGACTCGACTCCTTAACTGCCTTACTCGCGCTCTTCAACAACGCAGCAACATTCTTTGGTCCATCCGTATTACTCAACTGGCCAATCGGCCACAGCAGACCAGCAGTGATCTCATTGCCAATAGACACGATGCTCAGCGGGATACCCTCGGACTGGAAACGGTTGAGTACGCTCTTAGTGTAGTCATACACCTGCTTGATCAACGCCTCGCGATTCAAGCTCTTCCACGCCGCAGGCACGACCTGCTTTCCCGGATCCGCCCAGTTATCGCTGTAGTGGAAGTCCAAGTAGATCTTGAGGCCCGCAGCCTTTGCACGCTTGGCGAGCTTGATGTTGTAGTCGAGGTTGTAGTTGCCGTCGGATGGGTTGACCCAGATGCGCTGGCGGACCGTGTTGACGCCGGTGTTCTTGAGGATTGTTTCAAGCGGTTGCACTTGGCCGGCGCTGTTTTTGTACTGCTTGCCGGCTTTCTCCTCGACGAGGAGCGACGACCAGTCGATGCCCTTGTAGGGCAGGGCCGCGAGGGCGGTGGTTGCGAAGAAGAGGGAGAGGAGGGAAGGGAGACGCATGGTGGGCGGTGGGGAGCGTGAATGAGAGCAGAGAGATGGAGATCTACGAATGCAAGTATCCCGACTTTATACTCTGTTTCTTCCTGCGCCGTGCCATGTCTTTACCAAGACGTTTACAGATGTTTCTAAATTACTGCCTCACCGTGCGTTCCGTCCCCGAAACAACATTCAATATCCCTCCAGTCGGTTCCGTTCCCACGGCTTCGAACGTCATGGCGTACAGTTTCAAGCAAATGAGCTAGGGTGGTGCTGTCTGTAACCGATCGGCGTTTTGTGGGGTAGAATCCTACAGATTGGAGGAAACCCCATGATCCCGGAGAAAATGTAACTGAGGCTAATATAAAGTGAGTGAACTGCCGAGCCGTTGTAGACTAGACGTGTGGAAGGCTTGCCACATCTGGGTGCGGAATGGTTAATATCCGAGAGCATCATCACTTTGATGATCACAAGGTACCAAATCGGTCTTCCAGAAGCCTAGCCGTCAGAAAGGACGGACGGGTTGACCATAAGGACTGCTGCAGGGCGAACAGGTTGAGGAAGTCTGGTGAAGGCCTCTGGACGAAGTAGGATGGAAAAGGTTAGGTCAACCGAGACCCGCTGTCACGCGCCCCTGGGGTGTTTCGACTCGACCCGTGGATTGTGGAAACACAAAGTATTTCGAGTACTGTCTGTAGCATGAATGAGGCTGCTCCGAGGAAGACAATGGCAGCGGGTGGTCCCCTGTGCTGATTGGTGTTAGGTTTGATGAAGATCCACTGAAGAGAAAGGGAGCTGTAGAGATGAATGGCTCGGATCTGGACCACATCAGCTCATCCTCTCAATCGGCAGGTATGACGAGTAGGTCAAGCTGCAATGGCTACGTTGCCTTCAGGGTAGTCAGGTAAGCCCCATGTCGAGTGGCCTCAGTTCTTATCCACCATTAGCACTGAAACACATATATTGAACCTGTTGGTCAAGCACACTTGGAAAGAGAGATTGAGGACATTTGTTGAAGTCGAACCACGTCGGTGGGCCAGAGCCATGTTTTGGTGTTTGGTATTTGGGTGTATCGAAGAGTATATGTGACTTCATAACCGCCCTTCAAAATCAAAAGCAGACCGGACCATTCCGAACGTGCAAAGGAAGATGCATCGTAGTGCCTTTTCGTAACCTCATGCGCCCTGCAATTACGCTGATATCTACTGCTCCTCAGCGGCAGGGGCGGCCTCACCCTCACCCTGCTGCTGCTCCGCCTGCCTGGCCTGGTCCGCTGCCTGCTGGGCGGCGAGGGCCTTGGCGCCGTAGTCCTGGGACATGGGCTGGACAACGGGCTGCTCATCCTTGGGCTCGATGACGGTGACGGCGTCGGGGAGGGTCTTGGATGGGCCGGCCTTGCCCTCGGGGTCAGATCCGCGCATGATCTTGACCTTGATACCGAGCACACCCTGGCGGAGCAGGACGTGGCGGGTGGCCTCGTCGATGAAGTCCTTGGCGGGCTGACCGGAGTGGATCATGAATCCGTCCTGCGTTTGTCAGTGGGAAGCTCAATATCTGTCGCGATTTCAACGTACAGTGAACTTCATGGACTTGGCACGGGCAGCACGAAGCTTTCCGGAAACGACGACCTCGCAACCCTTGGCGCCAGACTCCATGATAAAGCGGAGGACACCATAGCAGGCCCTGCGGACGGCAAGACCGTTGAGGAGCTTGTAGCGGAGGGACTCGCACTGAGCGACGGCGGACAGACCACGGTTCTGGACCTTGGCGGCGTACAGGGAGACGGAGTTCTCGGGGAACTTGAAGCGCTTCTGGATGAGCGAGGTGAGCTCACGGATGCGGCGACCCTGCTCTCCGAGGACCTCCTGGGTGTGGGTGGCGCGGATGATGATGTCGGTGACGGTGGGCGTAACGCGGACCTCGACACCGGAGTAACCCTCCTCAGCGAGCTCGCGCTGGAAGAACTCGTTCAGCTCGGCGTAGAAAACACCGTCTGTGGTGGGTTAGCTTGCGCTCTCTTCCGCTGTCGCACTCGATATCGCAATTGCGCCTCCAACCACTCCTCGCATTCCATCGTCTTTCTCCAATCTGTCTCGTGCTTTAGGGTAGGGAAGTGTGTGGGTGAGGCGTACCAGCGACGAACTTTCTCCTCTTGGAGCTATTGCACGGTCAGTATGCGTCCACGACATGCGCAAGAAATACATATTGGGTAATCTTACATGGCGGATTGGGCGGTGGCCATATTGACTGTTGTTAGCTGCTGGAAATGCCGTAGAAGTCGCGGTCACTCGAGGCGTTGTCGTTCAAAGGAGGTCACGGTCACTCGAGTTGGAAGTCGCGGGTGCGGATTTCGCAAGTGCGGCGGTCACCCACCATTAAGCGAGCCTTTCTTGATTGGCGCAACACCATCGCACCGGCCCACCGGCGTGCACGGGATTCTTTAGCCGCATCACTGATCAGCCTTCATGAGGACAGAACACCAACCCAGGAGGTGGTCAATATGTTGTTGTGATTATTCATGCAATGCATACAATGCCCAAATCTCGCCAAACGCCCATGCTGTACCCAATATGCACCTGCAATATATACAAACAGCCAAAGCTGAGACGATTCTGAGTTACAAGCAACCCACTTCCACCCTCAGTGATGCTCGATGGGATCCTCAGGCAGCAGAGGCTCCGGCTTCCTCTCCACACAAGCCTTTAGTGGCGGCCTGATCAGATCGTTGAAGAGGAAAGTTCCGTACACCAAGAAAGCAAAGCCCAGCACCTGGAGCCACTTGAACGTCTCCCAGCCAAGACCTAGCGACACAACCCAGATGAAGAGCGTGCGGCATGTGTCGATGGTAGAGCGTGACGTCGCGGAAACAGTGCGGGTCACCGACAGACCGAAGAAGTTGAAGCCACTGTCCGAAGTTAATAACGTTATGAAATAATACAGCCCAGAAAAATGACTTACCCAATACTGACCATAATCAGAAGGGAGGAAATGGCGATGCCCTTGTAGTGCGTCATCTGGTACAGACCATCCTTCGCGTTGAAGTAGCCAGTACCAATAGCGAAGTGCAGGACGATCATCACAATTGTGGTGACAACGAATCCGAAGATACCCTCCCAGCCAACGACCTTGATGGGCTCCATGGCGTACTTCTCCATGATGCGCTCCTCAAGAACAAACTGCGTAGCCGTGAAGATCTGGGCGCCAGCAATAAGCAGCACACCAATGACCGTCATGAGAGCCTGAGACATGGGCGGCGTCACGTCTAGAGCCGCCATATCTGAGTGAGCCTCCTTGTGCCCTGGCGTCGCCTTGTCATCCTTGGTAATGGCACCTGCCAGCCCTACAATGGCCACACCAAAGACCACAACGAAGAGGCTGAACCACTTGTACAGTCCCAGATGACGCTTGAGGAACCACACACTGAACAGCCCCACAAACAGCACCAGCGCGCCCCTCGTCATCTGGTAGATACTCGCGGCCACGAACAACAGGCCGACGTTCATCAGCGTCGTACCAGCGATGTCGCAGCACGCCGGCAGCGCAAGCAGGAACACACTCCTGCCCTCGAGCGGAATACGGCCCTCGTCATCCGCATGAGCGGGCTTGAGCGGATTGGCAACGTCCCTCGTCTCGCTTTCATCGCTCGCAGGTGTCTCAATACCGTCGTTATTCGGGATAGCTTCGTATCCGGCGCGCGCGCCAGCGTAACGCTGCCAGAGCGAGAACAAGCCGATGACGAGCCAGCAGCCCATTTCACCGATAAACATCTGCAGGGTCTGGAGGACGGGTTGCTCGAAGTGCTCGCGGTATTTGGGGTTCGGGGAGTCGCAGTTGCGGACGCATTGCATGTCCTGGGCGCGGTTAGCAAGTGCTCATGCCATGGAGCGGAAATGGAGAGGAGTACTTGATATTTGGTGAGCAGCGTGTTGCAGCATCCTGTCAACAGCATCATGCCCACGAGGATGGGCACCATGCCTTTGGCCGCCATGACGTGCTTCGTTGAGCTGCCTGGAGCTCTATGCTTATCGGTGGTTCTGGTGTCTGACTTCAATAACGAACCCGAATCGATTAGAGTTGATGGAGATATCAGACACTCAGACTTGCCAGTCTGGAGTGTATTAGAAGGGAGAAAGACTCGGTGACGAGGACAAGCAGCTCGACACTGCCCCGTGATGTGTGACTCGTGAGGCTGGTCATGTCGCAGCTGGAGCTCTGCCGATAAGATAGGCAGGGACGCTAGTGGATAGCCGCGGCCATCACGGTTGTCAACCCGCGGGCGGCTCCCTGCATTTTACCTTGCCTTGTTCATTCACACATTCAGAATCACAATATACCTTTGAATCAGATGCTGTTGGAGCGGACAAAGACAACAGTTGGAGCCACCACCCTCCACTCTTCACTTGGTGTGCCTACGAAGATGGTCAATGCAGATGTCAGCCTCACTTCGGGGCCAGCCAATCCGGCTGACGGCTGCGCGTGACTCTCAAAGGTGCGGAGACCCCACAGGCACCATAGTGTAACGCCGCGCGTGGCTCGTGGGTGCGTAAGGGCTGAGTATAATGGTGAGAATAGGAGGAATAACACTGGGTATCTATTGCTCGAAACAATGTGGCGTCTGCGGAGCTCGAAGTCTCCCTCTCGTGTAGAAGGAAGACTCGATGCAAGCCCTGTAACCGCTTAGGATTCGAGAGGCATTCAGCGTCAGTCTTCAATCCACATACAACCCGATAAGACTTCCGGATCATGCAAAGACTCCCAGCACCTCACAAAAACCACCTGAAATCCGCACTCTTCGGCCCATCCCTCAACTTCTCCGTACTAACATCCCTTGCGCTCAAATTCACGCCCTGCTTCCTATTCCTCCTCGCATTATCCAGCACCATGAACGTCCCTAACAGCAACGCGCAAACACACCCCGTCGCACCAAACGCCGCTGTAGTCGCCAACGCGGGGATATACTTCGGCGCGTCTTGCGTTCTAAAGATATTGCTGCTCACAACGCCCATGAGATTGGCGAGCGGCACACCAATAGACGTCAGTGTGACACGCTGGTTCTCATCGGCGACATTGTTGTTGTACCACGTACTCAGTAGGACAGACGGCGCAGAGGTACCCCAAGTCATCATAAAGCAGGCATAGTAAGCGACCGTGAGACTGTGCTCGACGTCGATAGTCGCGTAGATGACGAAGCCGATGAACGTAAGCATGAAGCCTAGCGCGATGAAGGGGAACCGAAGGCGTACGTGGTCGGATGCGAAGGCGAGGATGAGCAGGACGCAGGCGCCCACAATGTTTGGCGCCACCGTATACAAGTTGGTTTTGATCTTGTCGTAGCCCAGTCGTCCAACAATCTGCGGCAAGAAGAGCGAGACAGACTGCAAGGGAACTCCAAGGCAAATTTCAATTACGAGAAAGCCGTAGGTCGAGGGATGCTTGAAGATACTGAGGGCGTGCTTGAAGTTGAACTTCTCGTTCACGACGGACGATGAGTCGATCTGGATGCGCTGGTAGGCGAGTTGCTGCTCCGCCTCGGTGAGGAATTTGGCCTTGTATGCATTTTCGGGCAGGTACCAGTATGCAAAGAATGAGAAGCAAACTGTCAAGCTGCCTTCAATGATGAAGAGATATCTCCAGCTGTCCAACTTCGACTTGATCTGGAATACACCAAAAGCTAGTAGACCGGAGAACGCATTGGCGATGTTGGATGCCGCGTAGAAGACGGCTAGACGGCGCGCAAGTTCTCCACGTCGGTAGAAGGTAGTGAGATAGTAGATGACGAGCGGAAAAAAGGCGGATTCGGCCATGCCTAGGAACCATCTCAGCGCCATCATGCCGGACCAGTTTTTTACTGAAGCAGCAAGGAGTGTTGCACTCCCGAAGCAGAACATCATGATTGGGAGGACGCGATGCGGTCCATACTTCTTTCCCAGCATACCGATGGGCGGCGCAAAGATAACGTATGGGACGTAGAATATCTGTACAATAATCAGCTATGGTCCTGAAGACCTTTGACGGTTTACTGACCGACAGCATTGTGTTGTACTGATTGCCCGTGAAGCCAAGGTCTGTGTCCATATGATCGGTCTTCGCATTACCAAGATTGCCCTTGTCCAATGCGTTGAACAAGTACATCACAGCCAACATAGGCAGCATGCGAAGATCGAACTTCCATGTCAAGGCCCTCTCGTGCTCATATGTGGGTAGATGCTGGGTTTCGCCCTCGATTGGAACGGGTGCTGCTTCTCCGGAAGATGCTGAATGTGTGACCTTGAGGTCCGTCTTTGCGAGTTCGGGATCGTGATGCGTGGACATTTTGATCGTGGCCTGCTGGGGCTAGGCGTGAAATGCTTGTAGTCTTCAAGCAATGTCACGCAAGATCAAGCGGCGCTCTGATAGACTTGACAGTACAATGAGGACTGTCCAAGACAACGCAACCGCGTATTGTCCAGAGCATATGTACAGTCGCACTCATGCAGTCGTCTGCAAAGGATCAAGCGATGTCGCTGTGAAGTTACATAGGCTTGCAGCATGCTGGGCTTATCTGCACCCATAAACCAGGCTAGAACCGTTAGACGGCCCAGGGTAGCATTTTTCGGCGTGTTTTGTGCATCGTAACTTGGCAATTCGCCGCCCTTGATACGCTCAAACCTCACCTGCGTCACAGCTGCTCGTGTCGGGCAGTCTTGTGTGGCTATCACTGACCGTCTTTGGTTCGGTAAACCCTCGAAAGTGGGGAGGTTGACCTGTCAGCCGTAAACATGGCTGTCTTGCTTTGATAAGATCAGGTTGCAGAGGAGAATACCCGAAAACACCACAAGTGATCATCCGACGCATTTGACCCTGGCATCCATCATGTAATTGCTCTTAGACCTTCTCAACTTTTGAGGCGTGGTTCTTTGTCTTCGAGGTGTTAGCAGCGCGATAGGCCGGCAGTGAACAACCCCGGATTCTTGGGCTCCCCACTTGATTGGCTTCCCCGCAATGCAACCTTGTTTGGAGAGCATGACCTTCAAGCATCATCACCGACGCTTCCATAACGTGAGACAAGGCACGGCAACGGCGGCATCGGCGAAGCTTGAGCTCAACGGCCGCCAACAAAGGTGCTTTCGAAAGCTTCTTGGCTGCTGCGCATCGTCTCGAAGTCGAACGATGATTGTTGATAAGTGCGCCGCTCACACATAGCGTGAGATAACAGGCGCGGGCAATCGGACGTACAAGTGGGTCCCGAGGCTGTGCGTTATCACGCTTGATACGGTGTCGGGCTTTCGACCTCACAGTCCCCCAAACCAAGCGATCTCCTGCCTCTCCGGTCATGATGTGCGAAAGTATAATAAGAAGCGTCGACACACTGGAGATGATTGTTGTGATTATAAGGCTTGTTGACAGCGTGGGATAATCGCACGGTCTTGCGGCACAGTCGATAAGCGGTCTCATATTAAGAGGATATTGTGTCTATTGTATGCTGGTGACACAATGTATCATAAGAGTAGCCAGAAAGCCAATCTATGGTCGCGGACTGATGGCTGTTGTGCCATGAAAACAGTTGCACAATCAAACGCCGATGGGTATCCTTCGCTTGAACGAGGTTTTGCTCTTGAACGCCTTTGAAAACAAAACAACAAGAAATCTAGAAAATTTTACTGGCCATGGGCGATCTCTTTGCCTTTCGAGGAGTGAGGGTGTAGAAGATTTGGCCGCCACTTTGCAACGTTGGTGACGCTGAAATGTAGAGGCTCTTTCTGTCCTTTCTCCTTGACGGGCATCTTGCGCTTTGACCGACCTGATACATAAATAGGATGCTGCGCAAGGCTAGCACCATTGACGTTGGTCGCGCTATCCTTCGACCTGAGCTTTGGCTTCTTGTCGCGATGCTCATCATCGGCCATCTCGGTGTCGAAACTCCGAAGACTGCTTCGTTCGGATGAGAACCGGTGATTCGAATGAGACGAGGAGGCTGTCTGGGTTCGTTCGAGTGACGGTCTTAACATGGTGGAATGGATGGACGACTGCGTACGGGCACGCTCGATCGGACTTAGCATAGCGGCAGAGTCAGCGAGGACGTCGAGTTTGGAAGGCGCCCTATCCGCCAGCGAGTGAGTTCGAGATGAATATGTAGGTGGAGGGTCCTGGCTATCGTACATGACCTCAGTGTCCAGGCTCTTATACTTGACTGTGCCGTCGAGCTCTTCGTCATGGGCCCAGCAGATGTCGTCAGCGCCGTGGGCAGGCGGCAGGAACCGAACCTCGTTCCAGGTGACATCCTCATGCTGAAGAGCAATATAAAGAACGTCTCCTTGCATCTTATCGTGTGCGATGCAGTGATCTTCTACGAAGGGGTGGTCCCATAGATCACGGTGGATGAGGTCGGGTGGGAGTGAAGTCAGTGCCATTCGACCAAAGGGCTCATCTGGCGGGCGGTGGCCGACCAAAGGCATCCAAGGTCTACCACGCAAGACGCCTCTGAACGTGTCCTCAACACGAGTAGCAAAATAGGTGCTGTCTTGACCGACAAAATCGATGTTCTGCTGAAGCTTGCGAGATGCGCATCGCCGATAACCGTTGCTGTCAGGGTCGAATGCGAACCTCTGTGACTTTCGAAGAACAAAGATGACGCGGACGTTCCAAGTCAAAGGGTACTTCTTGTCGGTGCCGGTTCGTATTGGAAGCTGACCAAGCATGTGTTGCGACTGCATGAGTAGAGGGACCTGAGGAACGGGTGACACTTTCGGTGTCGCTAGTAGTGGCCTCGGTGTTGAGTCCACAGGCGTGTCGTCCCTTGAACGGCCGTTGATGTGCTCAACTTTATCGACTCGGTTTTCCAGCTCCATAGTGACCTCGTCCACCATTGTAAGGCGCTCCTGCACTGCCTTGATCTGGTCGCTGAACGATGACGTCCGGTCAACCACAGCTTCCACCCTGTCGTCCATCGTGATCTTCAGCAGACGCATGTTCTCGTAAAGCCGCGCTTCCAGCGCTTTGTACGTTCGAAAATGCTCTTCCCTTGCCGCCCTCTCCCTGAGGAGCTCTCTCCTCAACTCTTCCTCCACACTCTCGTGTCGCCGAACCTCATGCTTCAACAGCTTCATCTGCTCCACGACCTGTAGAAATTGGTCCACCGAGACTACCGAGAGAGGCTGCGTTTCGTGGTGCCATGCTTGGTGTCCGCAGCCGCAGCGAGAACGCACGATCGAGTCAGGGTAGAAGCTTCGACATGGGCAGCGTTGGCGTGATCCGCTGTTTGACTCGGATTCCGGCTGGATAAAGCCACATTCTCCACGAGGAAGTTGGGCTTCCTCGCTAGGTGCAAGCTTTCCATCAAGATGCACGCTTGGCTGCGTGTTACTGAGGAACATCTGTATTTGACCCGAAGTGGTGGTCATTAACTGTCGACTGGTTGTGGAACAAAGGGCTCATGGAAGGCCGATAAAGGAAGTTGCGAATAGAATGTAAAAGAGTGAAGATCTAGGCGTAATTAAGACCCAGCGCAGAGACTAACATGAAATCGTCAGTTGGGGTTAAGGCTGTAGTGATATACAACAAGAAGCAAGTCAGGCAGGGCCGGAGGAGGATTGGTGTACAAGATAAGCAATCATACGTACTTCCAGGATCACAGGACAGAAACAGACGGGAGCACCCGGGGCAGCGGTGTGACAACCTAAACAACTACGTGGACATGTGAACGTGTGTGTGTGAGATAAAGAAAGATTGAAGCAGAAGGGATCGGGCGTTCATCAGCGCGGCGGTGGGCCATGAGATGTGCAGGTACTCTTTCCCTTTGGGAGCGGGTTAGCTCCCGCGGCGGTCAGCCCTGTCATGTCTGGGGACTGTGCAGGCCACTGGGCGGCTCTGGTGGAAGCTGAGGGTGTTGGCGTGGTGGTGGCTGTTAGCCAGGAGTAAGAGATAAGAGTAATTCTAGAATAAAACGCGCCAATGATCGCGTGGCATCACAAACGCCAGTCAACGCTCGCCGCAGGCAACCTCGCCAGCAGCCCCTTCCTATTGCGTCGACGCTTCCTACTGTAGAAGCACCCTGCAGCAGCCGCATTGCTCCTTGCAGCTTGAGACTCTTTGCGTCTTTGCCAATAGCACGGAGGCCTCACGACGAGACCTTGACCGTCGATTGCAACGCGCCAACAAACAACATCCGCACGTCTCCACAACCCACACAATGCATTCCATTCGGATAGCAAGCTATACCCCACATCTGCCCGTTCCGCTCCGCCATTATGTCAGAGCATATGTAAACTCGACCTTTGTTGTCGGGGCGCAAAACCGATGTCTGTTCGTAGAGCATGTTCCAGATGCAACCGTCTCCGGAGCAGCGTACGGCAGCTCTGAATCAGAACCACCTTGATAGGGCCTTTGCCTTGTCCTGGATTATCTTGGAGGTCTCGAATTGGCACCCTGCTTCTTATCGCATCACCCCACGAAGCCAAGGTACATCGTTTTGATTGGGTGAGTAGCGTAGACCCTGAGACGCGCACAGAAAACACAGCTCGAAACCACGACAAGTGGCAAAGCACATCAGAATTAGGTTCCATGACATCGGAATGTCTCCCGAAGAAGACGAATCACAGAAATACCTCACCTTTCCTTACAGTACGCTTCGTGGCCGACGGCCATCAGACGTTTACCATTTGCCAAAGTAAAACGTTCGATTCGGACATTACAATGCAGCATCGGAGGCTCGAAACGTTGTCACAACTATTGTTATCAATTTGTTCTGCACGTAGTATCGACATTGCTCAGCGATGTCTGACGATATATTGATGGAACAGGAGCTCAGATGGATGGTCATGAGCGTGGGTGGTGCGTCAAGTCGAGGCAGTGGAAACAGACGTAGAATGAGCATTCATGACCCACGTGTTCACCCGGCCGAGGCGGATTGCTCGGATGCACACCCCAAACATGAGGCCGTTCCGAGAAGAGCTCGTCTTTCCGACTGATCGAGGTTCTGGCATGCGCATCGTCCTAAGATGTTATTTCTGCAGCACACTCATATGAAAACCAGCCCTGGATGGAATCCCACGTCTCGTAAACGCATTGTCATTACACTCTTGCGGCCGCTCCAGGCTGTACCGGCCACGACTCGGCTACTCTCGCACCACGCAAAAACGTGCACGATGTTTGCCCACCGTTGTTCGAAATCTCACCTTTAGCGTGGCATGTCTTTCGACTCTTACGATCTTCTGAGTCGCAGTGGAAACTATGGGGTAATGCTTAGCAAACCATTCCTCTTTTCTGCAACACGTTCGCTGCACAGACTTGCAAAGCGCCCACTGCACATGTTACGGTTTGTTATGCTTACGACAACAAGAAACGCTCTGTCTTAATTCGCAAGATGATGGAATCCAACGGCCTCGTAGCGATATCCACGAGGCTAGGTCTAGCTTCCGCGTGCCGCTCAGGATAACGGCTTCAACACCTCCACAGTCCTGCGTTCATTCGATGCTCACATCCGCCTACAACTCCGTCGGCTCAACCCAGCCCGCGAATAGAGTTGCGCATCCTCTCTGCAAGCCTCGCTCCCTGAGGCGGGAGCTGCCGCCTTCTGCATCCGCCCTTACTAGAAGGAGACTATCTACTCTGTTGATCTAAACACCACATGAAACACGATTTGAGCTTCGGTTGATGGGAAGGTGATGTTGTCAATCAAGATGCCTCTGGCCTGTTTTCCGTTGACAATCTTGAAGAAGCTCGTCCGTTGCCGACGGAAGTTTTCGAGAAGTGCGCACAGAGAGCTTCCGGACGCGTTGTTTTAGCATGACTTTGCACAGGTTGTAAAATGAGCGTGAGACCTCTTTGGCCCGCTTCGTTGCGACTACATAAAGCTATCAAGCATAGCATTGCTGCCGCCTGAGATATTTCTAGGACGACAGGCCGGACTTCGGCAACTTAAACTTTCCGAGGAGGACTTGGCACACCATGTTCCGAGCATCCACCCCCTTCCCACCTCGGTGTCGCCATGGGCGGAGGTCTGGTCCTGTACTCACATCATTTCACATCACAGTGATTCGGCCATGCCAGAAGAGAATTGGGCCGCGCACGGCGGCGTGCAAGCGTGCGATTTATGTCACGCTAGAAAGGTGTGTGGCACAGCTCGACATCCACCGACT
Organism: Nothophoma quercina; assembly: GCA_021642125.1. Classification (NCBI taxonomy): domain Eukaryota; kingdom Fungi; phylum Ascomycota; class Dothideomycetes; order Pleosporales; family Didymellaceae; genus Nothophoma; species Nothophoma quercina. Next base: position 218,794 of record JAKIXB010000032.1, on the reverse strand, counting down.
ACAGCATCATCATCCCGAGCATATGGACTTATTTTATCCATCCGTATTGCTCTACCGAGCGCCAAATACTCTTCCGCATCTCGGCTTGAATTTCTTCAGCACCAACGTGTGCAATGCATGATTGTGCGTTGTTAGAGCGAAATCGACAACGAACGTGAAGATGCTCAATCATGTGTTCCTGCATGAGCGAGGTTGGGCTGGAACATCCGAGACTAACATGATTTACAGGTCAAGTGCGATCGTAAAGATCCCTGCTCTAACTGCATAAGTTCGAAAAATGAATGTCTCCGCAACAGACACAAACGAGCTCCTCGTCCCAAGGTTCGAACCGACGACAAAATCCAAGCCCTTGTTCAAAGACTGTCAAGTCTCGAAGACACTGTCCGCGTCACACAAGAGACGCCAAGACCTTCCTTGCCTCCTCCAGAAGAAGGATCTCCAGAGCGGCATGCATCTTCAGAACGGCCATTGAAGCGTAAGCGTACAAGCAGTGCAGTCAATACCGTCGCCCCTGCAGCGACTCCAGAAGTCGATACAGCTCAACAGCCAACAAATGAAGCACGCAACTTGATCCAGAAAGAGCTCTCTACCAACAGCCGGTTTTCCATGCATCAGCGTTCAGTGCTTGAGTCAGCGATATCTTTCGTTGATCACCTGTCAAACGCACCAGTACCGACTATTAAAGATCGCAGTACCTTCGATAAGACAATGTACGCGCCGACTGAGCTCACACAAGGTGAGATCTTGCACGTCATTTTGGGTACTGAGACCAAGAAAATGGCGCCGACGACGATCCACTTCCACAGCCTAGATCACCTCCCACCGAAGGCAGTCGAGAGGATCGCACTTGCCTTAATGGAGGGCACGGCAGACGAGAAGACTGAGACACTGTACAAGGTCATCATCCACTTCAAATTTGCTGTTGTCCTCTACGCCAGCCAGCTGCAAGGACCCAAGAGCGCGGCAGTGCAGAAGCACATCCGGCAACTGGAGTACAACCATCTCAGCGCAGCACTTACAGCACTGGACCATGTCAGCTTCTTGACCACACCATCACTGCTGCTGGTACAAGCTTTGATCACGGGGGCTATGATGATGCAGATCGTCGGTAACCCTGCGAGCTGCTGGGAACTTACGGCTCATGCCTCTCGGACACTAGTCGCGCTCGGTTACCACACAATCACAAGTAATGAGTCAAAACAGGAGTACGATGAAGAGATTCAAGCAGCTGTTGCTTGGTGTTCTCAGTTCGATAGCTGCATGAGCTTGCTCCTGATGCGACCGCGCTCATTACCACCCATGAACATCAAGATCTCGTCATTGATCAAGCCCAACCCGCTGAATCCAATGAGTGTCTTCGAGATCATCGCAATGGAGATGATCCCCGTGCACGACAAAATCCTGGAGCTGACATTAGACCCTACATTGAAAAAGACGGGTGCACCACTCAAAGAGGAGGTTGCCTGGCTGCGGAAGCAGATGTCAGACATTCACAACCTCATGCAAAGGGTATGTCGCTTCATTTATGGCTGTTTGCAGTAACTGACCAGATTAGGATTGTCCGACACATCTCTTGGATTCCATCATGGACATACTGTTGCACTGGAAATGTCTCGAATTCAAGTACTTCTCAACCTTAACATCCGTTCATCGCCTTAGCCCAACTGTTACGACTGATCCTTCAGAACGCGAGGAGTGCCTGCAAAGCGCACGCAAGGCACTGGAATGCGTCAAGGTGATCGAGGCTACGTCAAAGAGTCTGGGCCACTTCATCGAAGGCTATGATCCTTATCTGGCTTGGTACGAGATATAGTTCTCAACTGAACTCAGCTTACTAACACAAATCAGGACCATGCTATCGTACCCGCTTTGTCCATTCTTCGTTGTCTTCTGCAACGTAGTGGGCACATCGAACGAACGCGACTTCCAACTTCTCCAAGCAGTTACAGAAGGCATCTCCGCCCTTGTCACCGAGAACAAGTACGTTAACCGATTGCATCGACTTTGTGCGACACTCCTCAGTCTTTGTACACCACTTGTCAAGACATCATGCCCACAAGACCGCAACAATATCAGCGCAGCAGTGCCAGGCTTTTCAGCGCCGATCTCAACCCAACCATCCACAATTCCAAGCATGAGCAATACGCCGGATATATTGGATATACCGGCGAATGTTAGAGGTAGCGCCGATTCATTGCTGCCTTCGACGTGGAATGACGATATGATGTGGCAACTATTCCAGTCTCAGCCATCGCTTGATTGGTTCAACGCCGACATCCTGGACCCGACATGGGACTTCAATGGGCCAAAGTGAGTCCATAATGGACATAGAGTCATCTGGGAAGCTTTACGTATCAAGTCACTTCTTTGCCATCTGGGCTGGTTTCCACATGGTTGCTAAACATGAAACATCGACGGATAGGCAAAAGGAGGGTATGAGCTAAGGTACAGAGAGCGACATTGATAACTGCGCGAGATGGAGACGACTGAACGAGTGCAGTAATGGAATCGAATGTGCGGAAGGAATTCGTGGCAGATATCGACCTCTGAGTACACCAAAATGAAAGAAATTTGCCAAGACTGTCTCACAACTCAGTCCTGGAGGTACTCGCGTATTGCCACCGCTACAAATCTTCACTAATGCTGCTTGCCAACGCAGAAGTGATCACCGCGATACGTCCTTCCAACAGTGAGGTCTGTCGCGCCTCAACCACCCTTCCGATGGTTGTGTCCTTAATTCGCGCGACCACATCTATCGCTAACTACTGTATGTATGTCGATGATAAGTGGGTACGTAAGCCAGTTGTACTGGTAGTTGCAGAAAAAGCTGGTCTCGCCGCCACTATGGACCTGCGCCGTGTTAAAATCAGACTACCTTAGTGCACAAGTCGAGCATGTGATTGTGGTGAAACAGTTTAGAAGACTCATCCAGCCCTACTCTCCTCTATTGTGACTGCTTCTAGCGGCCGCATTGCGAGCCTATTTACAGTTGGCTTCGTCAAGGACGGCAAGGTCGATGGAGGCGCGTTTGAGACAGTAGGCCTCTCATTTCTGGAGGTTGTTGGCGGAACTTCTGGCTACACGAGGGTTGATTAGAATCGGCAGATCTAGCTCCTGCAGCTCATTCATGGGTGTGGACTCGACTTTGGCATGACCGGTGGCGTTGAACACAGCAAGATAGAAGCCATCACCTTGGTCTATTGCGGTTTCAGAGCCAGTGAAGGATACGAGATCGATTGTGGATGACACCTGAGCTGGCACGGCCGTGACCGCAACATACAGGAGATGATCAAAAGCCCGATACTTATGATTGTCTCAATTCTGCTTCCAGCAGCCCACACCTTTGCTCAGGGATTGTGGAATGGAAGCAAGGTAATATACCGAATATGCACAACTCGGCCGAGATTAGGATTGTTGTCTGCTTCAACAGTAATTTAGGTTCAGCTCATGGGAAACCTCGTTCTGAATTTCACATGCAAGGTACTGTACGACACAGATGAAGGATAAAGTGATTACCTAACTTAGGTCTTCAACTTCACCGGTCGATCATCTCCACTACCCTAGTCAAGACGACGTTGAATCGAACGAAATCTGTAGCCCCTAACAGCCCAAGTGGATGGACCTTGATGAGGTTTCACAATTTGGTCGTCTTACATTTAGACTTCACCGTCTGATGTTGCTTTGTGATGCTCTGCTGGAGGAGCAGTTCTTAGGCAGCAAGTTGACAACAGGTACCAACGAACCCTGCTGTCCCTCTCAGTTTGAAGAGCAGCGTAATGCGCGCATCGCATCCTACCTTCTTTGAACAACTTCTGGCGATGTGTCTGCCTCGTTCGTACGAACTTCCTCTCGCGTGCGAGGAAGCCTGGTTTTCATCAGGCTGCACCATGGATGTTAGTACCGACGGATGCGATCATTCATTGCCTCATTCCGAAGCTGAATGGGACGGAATTCTTGCTCTTCCAGTGGCAGGCGCCCGGAGTGAACTTCACGGATCCATACCGGGAAGAAAAGCGTTGGCGAGAACGGGAAGGTCACCATCATGTGATGAACGATCAAGGAGGCCTGTACATACATGATGTATGCGATCCAACCCTGCTAACTCATTGGACGTCCTTGGCTGCCATCCTAATGAATTGATATGAGCGGGTGCATAATAAGAACAGACAAGTCAGCATAAGAGGTGTTGAGTATTATCACATTCATTGGCGAGCAGCAGAGACAGAACAGTTAGCGGAGAATTTCCAAGTGCCTCTCTTCTGCGATCCGCCTCATGATAGGGAGTTGTGGAAACCCATCCCTGAAGAGCCCGTGAAGCCGTGGAAGAAGAGGTCTACGCACGATGAGTTGTGAAGCAGATGCATCACATTTTCTCCTTGAAAACGCATCTCGGAAAGCTGAATAGCATTGTGTAAAAGAAAGCAATCTGGAGATGATCGCCATGCCTCGCACCTTTCGCGAGTCGAGTGAGGTGTTCACCACAGCTGATCAACGCGTCTCTAGCGCGTCTCTAGGGTTCTGACATCATCAGCTCCACCAAAAGTTATCCCATCATCGACAAGTCGCGAGCCACATCGCGAACTGACACCTGCATCGGCGCTTGTACCTGCATGTCAGGGTCATTGAGATAAAATAACATCACCATGTCATCGCTGCTTCCTTTTCATCTACACTCCAACTCCACTGTTTCTTTCCCATCAATCGCAATTGCTCGACGTGATCACACCACACACTTCATCTGCCCCTTCCTCACATCCACGTAGGAAGCCACAGCCCTTGCCATCTGTTTATAAAAATTCACCAGCCAAAATGTCATTCCTTCTCCGTACATCACGCTTCGCAGCACCAACAGTTGCACGCTTCACCTCGCCCATCACACAACGAACCTTCAGCACAACACTGAAGATGTCTGTCACCATCGACTCCAACATCCTCTCACAGATTACCGCTGCTGAGAAGACCATCACCAACCAGGACGGTCCTATCACCAATGGCCCTACCGCTCGTGCCCAGAAGCACGTTGGCCAACAGCTCACCGCACAAGTCATCCGCGAGATCACCGACGCCGAGAAGGAGATTACCGGCTCTGAGCGTCCCACGAAGGGCGGCCCAACAGCCGTTGCCCAGAGCCTCCTGACCAGCGAGGGCAGTGCAGGCAACAGCAATGGAGCACCGATCACCTCCAATTCCAACCCCAACCAGTCATCGAGCAACGGCCCCAGCGGCTCAGAGCAGCACACCGGCAAGCTCGACTCGTCCACGCTGCATGAGATCACCGAGGCGGAGAAGAATATCACAGGGCAACAGCGACCCGTAAAAGGCGGTCCTACAGCCAAGGCACAGCAGCATGCCAACGAGCCCATCACGAGCGAGGCGCTGCACGACATCACTGAGGGCGAAAAGAAGATCACCGGCGGCGAGAGGGTCAAGGGTGGCCCCACTTCTCAGGCTCAGAGCGAGCTGGGGAAGAGCAGAAACTGAGCACCTTCTCGCTCTATATTCCGACGCAATGGTGATGTATACCCACTGCCGCGGCTGCATGGCATACCGAAGTATTCATCAGTTCGCATGTATTTAATAAGTGCTGTATATGGTCAATGACCCAGAGGATACGATACTGTATGAACCAACTTGTATGATAGAACTGTGGTATATGGCATAATGAATAATTGCATAACACATGAGCATCGTCCGCTACATCGCGGCATTCGCAGAGTTGGCTCCCAGCCATGTTGCAAAAGCCTGTGCATTCCTCGTCTGCATAAAGATCGTACCTGGGCCAGTGAACTTGCACACCAGGCCCTCGCCTGCCATCATGTTCGATACAATACCGCCAGACGCGACGCGCTCGAGAACGTACTTGCAGTTCCATGCGACGAGGTGACCATTGTCGATGATGTACTTTTCGTCCTTTTGGAGCTGCAACGTTGTCAGCAAAACATTTTACGGAAAGAAGCCGTGAGCAACTAACATCCTTCCTGATAATCGCGCCGAAACTCGTACACCACAGTATACCCTGTCCACTAATCTTATACACAAACAGCCCCTCGCCAGAGAACATCGCCTTCGTCACGCCCTGGCTCTTATACTCCGTCACAATTCCCTGCGTACAGGCTAGGAATGCATCCTTGCCCACGCTCCACTGCTCATGGCCCCCGAGCTTGATGATGGTTATGTCGCCGATCGATGCTGGTGCGAGAAGCAGTTCGCCGGGACCAGTGTAGATAGATTTTGACATGTCGCCGCCGATGAGGGCTTTTTTGAGGGAGAATTTCATGGTGCCTTTTAGGGTTATAGTGGGGGTCATTGCTATCATTGTGCCTAGGAAGCATTAGTCTGAGGGGTTTTGTTGCTTCTCGATGCTGGAATACGTACCGGGCTTCGCAGTGAGCGGACAGCCAATTGCCAACTGCACTGTGAGAATTGTGTTTGTATCCCTGTGGCTCACGCGGTAGCTTCCGCCGTTGAAGGTGCCCACGTCGTCTGCAGATGTGCTTCCTGCACCTGCGAACTGCGGCTGAGAGGCCGTGACTTGCTGCTGAGGTGGTATCTGCTGCTGGCTGATTTGCTGAGGCGGCATGCCTGGGTGCTGCGGGCTCTGAGGTGCCGGTGAGCCATAGGTACTCAAGGGCCCTTTCTCAGGGAACAACTGCTGCGGTGGCTGATGTTGTTGCGGCTGCTGCTGTTGTTGCGGCTGCTGCTGTTGTTGCGGCTGATGCTGAGGAGGCACACTGCCGGGGGGTGGGAAGTGCTGTTGCTGCTGTTGCTGCTGGGCATGTTCTGGGGGAGGCGCATAGTGCTGTTGCTGTCCCCCTGGTGGAGGAGGGTAGTGCTGCGGCTGTTGCTGCTGTTGCTGCGCGGGAGGAGATGAGGGAGGAGGTGGGTATGATTGACCGCCTGGCGGAGGCGCAAAATACTGCTGTTGACCGCGTTGTTGGTCTGTCGAGTATCAGTGTGATAATTCGAGGCTGTCAACGTGCAGACGGCGCACCATATCCGGCCTTCTCTGGTGGTGCTATAACCAGTCAGCGTGTTTCAGTACAGAAACTGTACATAGGACTCACGAGGGTAGAAGTTTCCACCTGGTGGTGGGCTTCCGTAACCTGACATTGCGCCTTACTGAAGCTTGAATTGGCCTGATAGCTGCCGTGTATTAGGGCGACCAGCGCGTGTACAAACAAAGACACGGGATATCAGAGAGGAGGAGGAAGCAAGAAATCGAAACAGGACAGACTCGAGGCGCGGTCAGCACATATACCCGCGCGCCGCGCCCCTCGTTACCTGTTCGTGTCAAGCTCAGCCTCAATCATCCATAGCTGTTGGCTAGCGGGGGGTATGTAGCCGCCGAATGGGAAGGCCCCGCATTGTTCCCCTGACCTCTGCTGCAGCTTACCAAAGTGACACTACATGACATGAACGCTGATCAGTGTTCGTTACTATTTTGAGCGACCACAATATATAAGCTCTAGACATGAAGCGAGGATTGCGATGTTTGTCCGAGGAAACATTGAAGCTTCAGGGAGCTCAAGGCTGGGATCAGGGTCCGTGCCAAAGCGTTGGCGTCCCGCCCGCAAGCGCCCACTCACCTCCCGCACTTGAGGTTTAGATATGATTTGCTGGCGCCTACAGGTTGTATAATTTGCTTTGGTCTGGTCTTCCCAGAATGCTTGGAAGTGTAAAAGGAGAATTTGTGTCTTTCGAGAAGCTCGCATTCTTCTCAGTAGGTTGGACCTGACTTGGTAAGATTCCACGTGAATGGACTTTTGATTGTCATCAACGCGAATATACATGAGCCGTTTCTATGTAGTCTTGTACACTAGGCATTCGTATACCCTTTCTTTTGCCATACCGTTATCCGAACGAGCGAATCGCCATGACATCCGTAGCGCCCGCCAACCCAGCCAAGCAAATGCATGTCGATACTCGTGAAGCGCAAACATAAACTCATTAGGTCTTGATCATCCTCTTTCGCTTTCCGATCTGGGCAGAGAAACCAGTCTTGATGGCCTGTACCGAACGCCTGGATCCGCAGCTGTTGCAAGTGACGAAGCTGAGACGGTTCTCACCCTTGGAAAGACTGTGAAAATGTTAGTGTATGCAAAAATAGGTAAAAGGGACGTTTGAACGTACTCTGTGTCAGGGGAACGGCAGGTCTTGCAAGTGACGTATTCGACGATGTACCGCCTGAGAACGTTCTCGATCTGCTTCTGCTGGAAACGACCCTTGATAACCAGACGTCGGGAACCGTCAACGGAACCGCTGGTACCCAGTTCGGCGAACAAGAATTGGGTAACGTGCTCGTCGGTACGCTTCATCCTCTTGCAAATCTCGGCAATGTTGGCGAAGATGGTCTTCTTGTTTCCTTCACGGAGACACTGCGGCGGCGGGATCTTGTAGCTCTTGACGCTGTTGCCGGCGAGATCGGGGTGTTGCGAGTGGAGGAGGGTGAAGAATCGGTTCAGAAGCATGTCGTACTTGATGGGAGTTGTGTTCTCGTGCGACCAGATACCGGTGCCCTTCATCATGTCGCCCTCCTGGACCTCCTCCTCTTCGGCAGCGGGTGCCTCCTCCTCGGCAGCGTCGCCACCGGCAGCAGCGAGCTTGGCCTCGAAGTCATCCTCGACCTTCTTCTTGCTAGACTTCTTCTTCTTCTTGAGCGCAGCGAAGTCGCCCTCGCCAGCGTCGTCACCCTCCTCGCCCTCCTTCTTCTTGCTGGACTTCTTCTTCTTCTAGTTGTTTGTCAGTCATTGGTCATTGGCCGGTTCGTGGGGTAGTGGTCGCACCTTCTTGGCTAGGTCGGCGAACATGTCGGTGACTTCCTCGACGTCCTTGTCATCGCCTGTTACCCCTCATGTCAGTCCATTGTTCAATTTAGATGTACGTGCCAGGGGCAATACCCGCAAGCGCAGGAGAGCCGGTGCTATGGCTCTCAGCCGATGACTTACCGCCGTTGGTCTCTTTCGACTCGGTGACCTGGCCATCGCTGTCGACAATTGTGGTGCCCTCGGAGAATGCGACGGACTTGCGGGGCTTGCGCTCGGAGGCTTCCTGTTCAGTCATGTTAGAAGATGTCGTTTTCAGAAAATCGGCTGGCAGCGAGCAGGTAGGGGCGTTGAACGGTCGTAAAGACGTTTGTCGAGAGAACAATGTATTTCGAACGCGAACGTGGGGCTCTCGAGATGACGTACAGTGTCAGCCATGATTGCGGTTGTACTCGGATTTGTTGCTAGCGTATATGAAGGTGTATGTCTGAGGCGTATGTCCCCAGTAGTCGGTAGCGAGAGGTTCAAGCGGTGGGTGTGGAGTTGCGGAGACGGAGCTTGACCTTGAGTATCTTTTTGCCGCAGCGTTTCGATGAGTCGACAGCGGTTGCCAAGATTATCATCAGCCACAGCAGCCACATTGCGCTAAGCCCCACCTGGCTCCTCCCGTCGGCATTCACATCATCAAACGCGTCGGGGTAGCTTGAACCCCATACTGTTAAACTTCAGCTTCATCGATGCAGATACGGTAGCACACAGCTGTCGCCAAATTCACACCTCCCCTCTCGAACTTTAACGCCTTCAACGCCGCCGCCATGTCCCTGAGCAACAGCCACAGCTTCATCGAGCCGCACGAGAGCTCCGAGGCCGACATCGACTCCCTTCCCTCCTCTTCCACAAGCTCCTCAGTCGATGATGAAGAATACGTATCAGATGCAGAAAGAGAGTGGAGGGAGTCATTGCAACAGATGGAGCTGTTGCTGACAATGGTCATGGTGCCTTACATTGGCAAATACTTTGGGCGAAAGTTCGCATACTACGGTACGTCATGCAGCATCAAGCATGGATAGCAGCATGGCTGACAATGCAGGCTGGGCGAAGTTCATGGAATGGAAATATCCAGTCGAGGTCGTCATCACAAACAAGACGGCGTTCAAGGCAGCAGGAGCTATTGAAGCAGCAGCAACATTATAGCACACCCGAGTCAAGGTCGATATACAGCATTGGCGTTTAAGGCGTATCAGTCTTTGGATCAATATGGAAGGCAACTCCCGCCGAGAAAACTTCAATATACACGAATATAACAGTTACAAGAACTACCCACCAACAGCCTCGTACCCAGGGCTGGTTAAATGCGGCAGTGACAAATTGTTACCGCGCAAGTCTCGCTTCTTGAAGAATGCCCATGCATCCGAGTAGACTGTTGAGCCAGCACCTTTATGTGGGTCGTTCTGTGACATGACGCGCGGGTATGTGACTGAGCTGGCGCCAATGGCCTCCTGGAACTCGGTGACTCTCATCTCGCTATTGTCGATGAGGGCACAGATCTCGCGGCTGAGAGATTATCAGGCGCATTTGGAAGAGGTTGAGAGTAGTGGTGCATCGCATCAAGTATCGACGATATGGTTTACTGAGAGATCACACGGACGGAGCAGATAAGAAAAGCATACGTTGATGCAGAGTGACGTTTTCTGAGTGTTTTTGAACGAAACGAAGAAGACGTTGAGATCCAAAGAGACCATAACTTACCAAACAACATCACAACTATCATTCATCGGCATATCCTCAATCTCGTACCCCAAATCTGCATCACTCATCACCCGATACTCTTCCGCCGTCTTCTACGCCGCATTCGCTCTTCTATTCAGCATCTCACTCGCCAACTCGCGACCAATTTCGCGCGGCGACGCAGTGCGACGCGTTGAGAAGGTTTCAGGGCTGTGCGGGGAAGTCTGAAAGGAACACGACAAACGCGAAGTCAGCTGTTCTGCTCCATCTCCGCAACCATGATCATCAAAACTCAACTCACAGTATTTCGTGGTTGAGATGGCGACGTGACCAGCGGATCTGGCTCATCGATAGTCGGTCAGCTGAACAATAGTGTGGGTTGGTAGCTGCCTGCCTGTTTGCTGTTCTGGACAACTGCTTGCATCAAGCTGGCAGACAGTACTTCTGAGTATATCATGTGCTCTACGCTAATAACTTCAAAATTCTATCGAACACTATCGAGTCTACGATGTCTGCAGCGATGTCGCCCGACCCTTGGATCGATGAAGACGAGACGGTCCTTCTCGAGCTCTATCAAGCCCGCCTACTTATGTCTGAGATCGCAAGCCGTCTTGATCGTGACGAGGATGATGTGCAGCAGCACATTCAACTCCAAGGGCTCCGAGACAAGAACATTTGGACCAAGGATGAGGACGACTTCATACAAAGTCTCTGGCTGCAGAGACATAAGGCAAAGGATATCGCACTGCAACTGGGCAACGTATGCGATGTCATCCGCTCTGAAATTGCAGTCTGCATTCGTGCAAGTCAGCTAGGGCTCAGGGCCAGGATCACAGCTCTGGAGCCAGACGGCAGGGAGTACATCGCCGGCAACTGGACGACCACGGGTGAAGAATACGTGCTAAAAGGGATCGCAGCCGGACTTGACGACGAGCAGATCTGCAACAAGTACTTCCGCAACACCAGGACTACATTATCTGTAGCTTACAGGCGACGTATACTTGGAAAACGACAGTCAAAAGGGACTGGGTCGCAACAACACACTGGAATGTCCGCGACGAAACAACCTGAACAGACACTACGTTCGGATCAAGCGTCGCAACTGAGGTATACCATACAAGATGTGTACACACATATGATGATCCACCACACCAATATGTCCGATGTAGAGAGGACGAACATTTTGAATCTCATCGAACGCATCAGATGGCCGCTAAAGGTACAAGCTATGGAAGAGATTGGAAGTGGATCACGGAATGGACTGGATTTTGCGTGGTCTGCCGCGGATAACATCGTTCTGAAAGCCTTGTGCGGCAAGTCCAAGCTGACTTGGAAGGAAATCGCGGATACCTTCTTTGTGGATAGACTTGAGGAAGAGCTCGAGAAGCAATACACGGTGCTGCAAGCGGGACGTGATAGAGAGCATGCAGTCGTATTAGAGTAAACCCTAGCCATCGTAGGCGCCTCCTGTCTGCTTGTGCCCTCTGGAGTCATACTGCTGCCACCACAAAATTGAGGGTTCACCTGACTTACGGCGCATGACACCTAGCAAGCTTATTGTAAAATTGATAAGATTTCCGTCCTCAAACGCATCGCGACACCGCACATTACTCCAGCATGGATCCTTCTGTAGGTGCCAGACAAGATCTTCCCGTCGAAGATAGATTGCTTGCAGCCCTGACTACCTTCAACAATAATCAGCGGTCAAGGCAGCCGGAAGATGCCTCCTCACATTCATTATCGCAAGTGCCGAGCGCTCCCCCAATTACTCCCCTTTCTTGGGCAGAAGATCCCACGAACCCTGTCAACAGACCCTCGCAATCGCCATCACAGTACTCTGGCCCTACACAGAGCCAGTGGGCGACCGACCTTGGACTCGATCAGGACGATTCTATAATCACGCCTATTCGATACGCACTGGAACTCCGTAGAGCAAGAATAGCAGCCATCGAGTCACTTCCAGGTATGTTGTACGAACAGAAGATCAACCTTCGCAACCTTCTTGGATATGACAACTGGCCTACTCATTTTCAGACCTACGAGAATCTGCACGCACCACCTTTCAAGAAAGACGGACGTCCCGCTGCTGCGTGGTCAGAGAAAGACGAGCGTGTATTGAGGTTGATTGTGCTCCATGGCCCGCACGAAGTAGCTGACGGTGCACCGGTGTTCTTTCCGGAGCGATCTAGCGAGGATGTCTCCACGAAGATAAACCAGATATTTCCGACAAATGATGGGCAGAACCAGGGCAGTAAACTCACACCAACCAGTTTGGAACGAGATGTACTAGGGGTCGAGGCGGTTATAGAAGTCTAAAGTTGACTGCCACGCCAATAGCAACACAAACATATTCAATTCCCTATGCCATCTACATTGAAAACCCCCCTATCAGCGATACACCGAGCATAGTCGAAGCACCTCGAGATCAATCCACACAGGATACTGAACGAGGTCAAGGGCTACGAAGACGTTTTGGTCTGACCATAGGTGCGTGTTAGACACGGCGCAGATGAAGTGACCACAAATTCCCGGCATGTTACACTGCCTAGAGCCTTTGAGAAGAACGTACAAACCTGAATCCCTGCTACCTTCAGACGTTGTGCATTCGTTCTCTCGCAGTGGAGATAGTTCCACGAGCAAGTTACAAGCCGCCATCATCGTGCCGATGTATGGCTGGGATGCTTTTGGTAACCAGATCGTGACAATTGTGGTTATTGAAGCTCCCCATTGAACGTGGTGTTCTGGACCTGATGGCGCATGGCGGAAGTCTTGGTGAACCATATTAAAGTTCTTCGATGATGAGGTTGATATCGCTTTGCTGTGCTGGCATGAGGAAGGGGTGATAATTCAAATTTCACAGCTCTGAGACACTGCCGATATCCGAGAAAGCGCAGTGGAAGATCATCATGAGCAGAGGCGAGCAGATTTGTAGCTCTGTAGTTGTGTACTGCTATAGTGCTCGTTGCTTCAACAAGGAGACCTCCCTAACGGTTTAGTGTCAATATCAGATTCAACATACCGAAGAGAAGATCGCTCGGGGTTCGCGCGTGCGAGTCTAGGTGTTGGGGTCGTGTTCACGCACGCCCTGCGGCTGCTTGTGTTGTTGATGCTTGGCAGAGTTCCGCTCTTCCCGGGCGAGTCTTGGGAGATGCGGACAATGCGGGACAAGAGACCAAACGTTGATTAAGTCGCACCACATGCACCAAGGCGTCCGCGCTCTTGGAGTGTATCGGTTAAGCCCTCAAATCTAAGTCCTCCGTCATCGTACCTAATTTTGTTCTCGGGTTCGCGTTGTGGCGGTGCCTCTGCAGCATGTGGCTAAACGTTTGGTAATCCAAGTTGGTCTCCGGTGTCGTTTGCGAGATGAGCGTGAGCTGAGGTGATGGTTCGCCAGCTGTGATCTCCAGAGATGACTGTCCAAAACGTAGTGCTTCCAGGGGCGCTTGGTGAAAGTCCAAACTTCGAAGTTCGGACGTGCCAAGGTGTGACCTCATGGGCTCTCCGCTCTTGCCTCCACATCTTCTGAGTGGTGCCCTGAGATGTCAAACCAGTAGGGGAAGAAGGAAAGTGTTAGCCGCACAAATGCGCCACATGCAAAGTGGTGTGGCGTCCTGAATCTCGGTCACACGATAGTGGTGTCATTATTGGTTTTCGCCCTGCAATAGGCGACGTGAACGTGAAATGTGTTCTCGACTGTCTTAAAAACGGGTAGATTGGCAATATTGGTGAGCCACTGGTCAAAGTTCGATGCACTCGGAGATCCAGCTTGAGTAGTGACAGCAAAGCGACAGCTGAAATTATACATATCTAGGGACGTGCCAGCATGCAATGAACCTCAACAGATGTCGCAAAGAGGTAATACGCAGAGATGTTTTCGTCCGTCAATTGTTGTGGTGGCGAGAAGATGGTGCTGATTAGATCCATATATCGACGTGTCGTAACTCTCGAAAATGAGCGAATGAAGTGATGGAAAGCGGCCATGCGGATTCCCCTGGATTTGCACAGCCTCGATGACCAAAATTCGCTCAGGTCTTGGCTGGAGATGACAAGACATCAGGAGTCTGGGCACTTGGCACTTTGCGGAGAAAGTGGCCAAGACGAGCGGGATCATGGCAGGCAGTTCTGCTCGGGGTCGCCTTGCTGGCTTTGATTGAAGTAACCGAGACGACCACGACAATGAGATTCGGTGCGAATAAGGCAGAATTGCAGGCGTTCGTCAGCATCAGGGCTGCGCAGCCTGCTTTGTACCATCAGCAGATCACGAGTAAAGCGCTCACAAATGCCACCAATGACACCCGCCTTTCTGATATGAGTAGCCGACCGAAGAGGCGCTCAGCGCTCAGCGCTCAGCGAGTTCACTGCCGACAGTAAGAGAATGGTGGGCTGAATAAACACCCTGAGCAGAAGGGGTCTGTTGGTGTTGAGTCAAAGGAAACGACCACCTCCCTCTTCTGGAAAGCGCGAGGATCGTTTCTCGAATTGATTGAACAGCCTCGCTGATTGCGACACGGGGGGCTGGAGGCTGTCAGAGGCGCGACGTTCAGCGTGTCGGCGACAAGACTTCCGCCCGGCCAAGAGAGTCGACCAAGACGATGAGCGACCAAGAAACTCCGCTCGAAAGGACACCCCAACATCGCTGCACGCCCTGACCAGCTCTTTGTCTGCAAGTTTGGGGCACACGCAGACGGCTGCTGGACCTTGGAAACGTGCGCATCACACGCATCGAATGAGCGTTCGGCGGATAGTGGGCGGTGCGGCCAAAGGGCCGGACTCAAGTTGAGTGCTGTCGCAGCGCTGCAAAGGGCATAGTAGGCCAAGGAGACTACGGCTTAGCGTACCCTTGGCGTGACAAGGGCTTCCCAAGCATCCAGCAATATTAATAACAGAATCAGCACCAATTGGAAGGCTGTTAACGTATTAGCAATGGAATTAAAGCTTGTGCGCATGTGTTATAAATTAGCGAAAGGGGGCTTCTGTACACCAGCCTACGCACTAGGCTACGCGGTCCCGGCTCTTTTGGGGCATTGTGAGCCAAGCAGCTACGGCTTTTTCTTGGGATTGGCGCTAAGCCGTCCGGGCAGCGGAAAATCCTGCCCAGGCCGGGCGCTCTTTCTCATAATCTGCCGTGGCCCCCGTCCTCATGCTCAAAGCTCGGCGCCTTCTCCTCCCTCTTATTACTGTAACCCAAGGACACGCTCCACACCCCAAGCTTCACTCTTGTAAAATCTCTCTTTCTTCTGCGCTGAACGAGATACGTTCGCGCCAGTAATCATCGTGTCTTCACTACAGAGCCAAATAGCATCTCTGCTGCCAAGCATGAGCAGCGTAGAACAACAATCATCCGTGCCGGCTGCGGCCACCACACCACAGCAGCAGCCCTTGGGCACTCCCACACAACAGAACGCACCCACACCCGCGTCTGTTGCAAACTCAGGCGGCGACCAGCTTGTCTGCCAGTGGCAATCTTGCGGCGAACGTCTGCCTTCTGCTGAGCAGCTTTACGTAAGTCTACAGGCGCCTTTACTTGATCGTTACACACGTACTAAACATCAATCAGGACCATGTTTGCGAACGCCATGTTGGTCGCAAGAGCACCAACAACTTGAACTTGACCTGCCAGTGGGGTAACTGCCGTACTACGACTGTAAAGCGTGACCACATCACGTCTCACATTCGTGTCCACGTCCCCTTGAAGCCGCACAAGTGCGACTTCTGTGGTAAGGCTTTCAAGCGTCCCCAGGATTTGAAGAAGCACGTCAAGACACACGCCGACGACTCTGTCTTGCTCCGCTCACCCGAGCCTAACCGCGGCGGCCCTCATGGCACGGCTGGCTACCCAGGTCAGAGCGGTAAACGTAAGCAGCTCTATCTCGAATGTCTTTCTCTTTCTGTGTCTAACCAGTGTTACAGTCGTTGCTGACTTGCAGGCGCTTGCCGCTACAGCGAGTGGATACCAGTATCCTGACGGTGCTCTTGGACCCAATGGAGGCTATGGTCAACAGCACCCTGGCGGCGCCCCTGCCGGATTCTACGGAGGGCCACCCCAGAACTCTGCCTATGGTCCCGTCTACTACGCTGTCAACCAGACTCAGCAGCTCAGTAATGACTATGAGATCCGTAAGCGTGCAGCTTACGACGCTCTTAACGAGTTCTTCGGCGATGCCAAGCGCCGTGCCATCGATCCCTCTACTTACTACGATGTTGGCCAGCGTCTGATGGGTCTGCAGGGTGTCCAGCTCCCCGTTCTTGGTGGCTACCAGTCGCCTGGCATGTCTGAGTATGGTCACGGTGGCACAATGGTCGCCCAAGCTTCGCATCCCCCGATGCACCACCCCTACTCGCTGCCCCTGCCCAACCTGAGGACCAAGAGCGATCTCCTGAACATTGACCAGTTCTTGGAGCAGCTTCAGAGCACTGTCTACGAGAACCCCAACCAGGCCGCGGCTGCTGGTGTTCAGCAGGCTGGAGCTCACTATGTCCACACTGGTGCCGGCTACCGCTCGAGTCATTCGCCACCTGGTCTGTCAAGCAGCCACTCCCAGTCATCACACGCCACTGCTGCTCCCAACGACACTCCAGCTCTGACACCCGCCTCTAGCGTCTTGTCTTATAGCTCGCAGCACTCGCCTGGTGCTACCCATTCTTCCAGCGGTGTCTCTCCCACTTCCAGGTCTTCTATTGGCAGCATGTACCCCACATTGCCATCAGTCAGCGCCATGTCTGACATGTCTGCTGCGGCTCCTTCGTCAGGCCTTGCACCTGCTTTCGATGCCGATGGTCGTCGCAGGTTCTCCGGTAACCTGCTTCAGAAGGCTGCTCCTGGCCGAAGCGACAGTGATGAGATGGATACTGGCTCTGACGGGTCGCCCAAGTCTCGCCGCAACTCCGAGCAGGACAGCTTACACCACGACGTCAACCAACTGGCCATTCACTCTCCTAAGGTTGACCCTGCTCTTCGCTCGCCTAGTGTTGTGTCCGATGCTCCTACAGAAACACCAAACGACTCTCAGAACTGGGTTGAGAACATTCGTGTTATCGAGAGGCTCAGGGCGTGGCTGAAGGAGCGCCTAGACACCAACGACTACCTCGATGAGGAGGATAACGACGTCAAGGAGGAGCACCGCACCATTGAGGACGATGATGAGCACAACCTCTACCCCGTCCTTCGCGCTGTGCAAGAAGGTCGGGAGTAAGCTAATTTCAGCGGGAGGTTCGTGTGTTGTCGGAGTTCAAATGGCGTTGCGGTGTACTACCAGAAGATACCTGATTGGAATATTGGGCTGGCGATGGATTTGTTGTCGCACTGGCATGTGTGATTTATTGCTTCTTGTCTCAACGGTCTCTACAAGGGTTATACCATGAACGGCCTGTTCAATATTTATGTTTATCTTCGACATGCCATAGTAGCGCTCGAATTGAAAGATTTCCAAATTTTCAACATCGGTTGTCTCAAGATGATCTCAAACTTGCTGTCTCCATGATCCGTGTTTGCGCTTCCTGTGCTGCTTATCGTTGCCAAGTCCTTTGACCAATTTAGATGATTCCAAACCCCACATTCATGACACGAGTCTCCGTGGGCCGATCGCCTGAACAAGCCTTCCCCACGTTCCTATCATGTCCGATCCTCGTTCATAAAGATGTAGGCCCCACTCAGAGCCGCAGTTACAACTGGTCTACACAATCACACAGAAGGATCTTAGACGCCAGCTCGCTCTCTCGGCATTTATTCTGCACGTCAGTTGCTTTTAATTGAATTCGCAACGTCTGTTCCAAGTCTGAAACCTCGTCTACAAATATGTACGGTCGTGGAGGTGCAGGCAACATCGCGCAAGCGGCAGCAACAAATACAAGGGTTGCAGAGGTACACAGACCGACCCGTCAATGTCTGGAACAGCAATCTGACACCTGCACCAGGACATCGAAGCCGCGCACCCACCCTCCATAACCCCCTCAGCCGCCTCCCAAACCTCCTCCACCGCCTCGCAAGACTACGCACACATGGGCCGCGGCGGCGCGGGAAACTGGTTCCAGCCTAAAGCGCTCGCAGCCGAAGGATCCTTCTCTTCGCAGACGACCGTCGAGTCGACCGCGCCGCCTACAAATGCCACGCCCAATGTGAGCAAGCCTTGGACGCCCGAGGGTCAGGAGTTGCCTGTGGCGAGACAAGGCAGGGGCGGCGCGGGCAATATGGTGTGGAAGAGTGAGGAGATGTGGAGGAAGGAGAAGGAGGAGGAGAGGAGGAAGCGGGAGGAGATTGAGGAGAGGGCACAGGAGGCTGCGGGGGGTTTGCAGAGTCCGGGGAAGGCGGTCTTTGGGACACAGAAGGGCGGGAGAGGATGGTAGATAGATTGGACAGCTGAGCAGTATGAGATGATACCCTCAATCAAACGTAGATCGCACGATGATTTGGATATACATGCTTGCTTCTCATGCACATTCACTGATAACGCACGCTATATGACTACAGGCTGTACTACTGAAGTTCAGGCGTTGCTTTCACATCTTGCAAGAATCTATGGTCTCTAAGTCCTACCATTACTCTCGATCGCTCTTCCTCTCTTTGAGTAGCAGTGTTATGTCACTTGCAGATCTGGCGGCAGACCAACTGCAGCATTACATCAAGCAGCAGCGGAAGCGGCTCAACACCTGACAGCTCGACTGTTGTGTTTACAATCACAACATCTGCGAAACCGTTGGTACCGTGATGCGGCTTCGTGCAGCTAATAGCAGCCACCCGCCCAATCAGCGATGACGCAGGTGTAGTACAGGCCCACAAAACGGCCATGCGCGTTTGTTTATCGGCTAGCCGCCTTGCGTCCTCACCATATAACACCTCGACCCACACAGAGCTACCCAAATCCGCCGTAGTTCTACACTGACACGACTCGTATCTTGTAGCTACAATCGTTCACTATGGCTCGCCGATCAGCGCGGCTCCAGAAGGTATGTATGCGCGTTTGTTGCTTTCATCTCAAGCCTGGTTTGTTTACATCTGCTCTGACATCGGCTGACCTCTCTGCTATAGCCTGCGCCCACCCCAGACAGGGCCACGAGGGCCGGATCAAACGACAGCTGGGAGACAGCACAATCTGAGCAAGAACAACCACAGCTACTCGAGCTTCCTTCGGTTCGCGAGCTTCCAGAGCCCGCCATGAGGACCCCGCAGAAGCCCGCCGCCGACGCGCCCAAGTCGGCATCCAAGCTGCCTACAGCGAAGCCAACCGGAGCGCAGACACCGTTGAGCAAGAGCACATCATCCAAGCTTCTGGCAGCAGTCTCTTCTGTCCGCACGCCGACGAACCGCACTCCCATCAAGCCCGCCGGCGTCGAAATGCATCCCGCCCTCCATCACGCGAGCACAGCGAAGCCGCTCGATGAAGCTCGCTGGCTTGGCTTTCAGTCGCTGGGGGCTCACACTGCACCACCAAAGACAGCCGGCCATGCTCCGGGTACACCCTCCCGGACTCCTGCGCCTGCATCCTCGAGCAATGCTCCTGTGCTGGGCTCATCGCCTAGTAGCTTCCGCTTCCAGTTCAAGTCACCCTTCTCGAAGCTTACTGAGACTCCCAAACGCGGCGACCTAAGTCCAACAACACGCAGTATCCTAAAGGAGCCCAGCGTCGGTGCGACACCAGGCCGTGCCATCTTCGGTGCAAACGAATTCAGCTCGAAGGCCGACGTCACACCTGCCCGGCCAAAGGCGGAGCCTAAAGGCAAGATGGCGCGCTTCAGCGACGTCCATATGGCTCAGTTCAAGAAGATGGATTCTGTTGCCAACCACCCGTCTGCGTGGCGCCTCAAGAAAACACCCTCGAAGCCTGACCTGCCCAAGCCGGAGACCAACAAGCTCAAGCGTACGCCATCAAAGATGGATCTTGGAGAGCCAAGCACGAAGCCTGCTACCACAATGAAGCGCACGCAGTCAAAGATAGATCTTACTGAGCCTACCACAAAGGCGCCCGCCGTCCAGTGTCCTCAGCCCAAGACAAGTGTGGCAGAGACCTCCGGCAGAATTCCCCCAACCCCGTTGAAGCGCACACAGTCCAAGGTCGACTTGACAAACTCTAGCTTACCACGCTCGCACTCCACCGTCCGTCTCATTTCGTCCCAGGAAGGCTCGAATAACCCAGCGCCAAAGCGCGTCAAACGTACCGAGGTGGATGATGCAGCTACAACACGTCCACTGTCGCGCGACAGCAACACCGAAGCGTCTTCTTCCAAGCTCCCTGTTCCACCCCGCAAGATCACTTCACAGACAGCGCTCCCTCGTCTCTCAAGATTCATGACACCCACCAAGTCCGCGGCGGCGCGTGCACAGTCACAGACCGTCAAGGTCACGAAGACCACCTCGATGATCCCGCCATCTCCGTCCGCCAAAAATCTATTCTCGCCATCGAACATTAGCCGTAGTCTGCGAGATGGCGCTCGTGAGAGCATGCAGCAGGCGAAGAAGAACTTGCAACAAGTCCGCTCCATTCTTCGCAATCCCAGCCGCAAGTTTTCAGATGATCCAACCAAGATCGCAGCCGGCACGCACATGTCTCCACCTCCAGAGTCAGCCTGGGACAAGGCTCCTCCTGTAGTTCCGGCTACCGCTCCTGTCAAAAAGCAAGTAAACTTCAGCAACAGCACACTGGCTCGCGCTGCACCAAATGATGTGACTAAGTCGCCGTCGCCGATGAAGCTCCGGGCAGGTAGCGAGGTTCCTTCTGGAGCAGTCGTCTATCCCAGTCTTGGTTCTGGCGTCGAGTACCCCAACCTTTCACAAGGCGATGCATCCCCAACTGCATCTCCCTCTCGTCGTCTTACATTCGGTGGTGAGACTGCAAACCACCCTCGCAGCTTCTCCTTCGAGTCGGGTAGGCCTGTAAACTTCGGTAAGTTTTGCTCTATGATTCAATACCATAACAGTCTCTTAACATCAATGTTTAGGCCCCACGACGACAGGCACCATCCGCATGGTCCGCAAGAGCGACACGCCCTCCATCGTGGAGAGCAACAAGCGGAAGCTCGAAACCCTCCAGGAGACCTCTGATAAGGAAAACGATGAGCGCCCTGAGAACCCTCGCTCTGCGAAGAAGATGAGGCCGACTCCAACCCCCGCAACTCCTGCAAAGGCTCCCGCCAGCGCGAGCAAAGTTCCTCGCCGCACCCCTGGAAGTGCTATGAGCAAGTCTAGACTCGCTTTTCTTGCTACGCCCAAGCGCAGTAAGGCTTAGACTCGCAGCGTAGAGTGCACCTGTTAGACTTTGTCCATGCATGGATGCGCACTCTTCTTGCACGACGGCCGCCGCCTCCCTCACGAAACGATCTCCTTTGTCATCTGGTCATTCGCATTACACGGCATGCTGGCGTTCAGGCAAGATCAGAACGATCTATGATCATGATCCACGACATTTTCCTTTTTCTGCTTTGCGATCTGTCTCACGTCTCGGTTTCTGGTGGTAACGGTTGGCGAAAATGGTACGAAATGGTGTCAGAATTGGGCTTTGTGTAGCGACGGTGTCCCTTGGGCTTTGCATATCACGACACGATTCCTACAATCTGCTGTGTATACTATAATGAAAAGCACGACTTCTCATAAGAGCTCCAGCCACACTGACGCCAATGATGTGATGCATGATTAGCGCCGAGTCAGGCCGACACCTCGGTACCCGATGCTCAATCTGATAACGACTACGTTCAACTACCTATTCATCTCAGGCTTACAGGTTACTCAGAGAAGATAGCTGATACTGCAGGGTTCAAGAGTTTTTACTAGAGCAACTCTTTGTGCTGGAGAAGTCTAAGAACTGACGATCGGCGCAAAAAGAAGGAAGGAGGGGCACATCCAAGATTTAATCTGAACCAACAGTCCAGCATCACACATCCGACTTGGGAAACGACAGGAATACGCCAAACTACAAAATCCTTTGCAAACAGAATTAGAAAGAGCAAGGATATCACCTTGATACCACGAGACAGACTTGATCTTCTGACCGTTTACCGCTTATGACAGCAGAGCCATCAACTCCAACATTCTTCACGCGCAGCACAACACCACCAAACATGTCCGGAGCAAACGATAAAGTAAAAGCTACGCTGTTGGCCTTTCACGGCTCAGGAAGTAACGCAACGATCCATACCGTGCAACTTGCGCGCCTAAACCGGGTTCTGAAAGAACACTTCAACATCGAATCGCTCGAAGGTATATTCCTCTTCTGTTTTTTACCCACCAACTCTACATCTCTAACACAAACCCTATATGTGTATCCATATGCCTTATGAGATGTGAACCGTGCAAACACGGCTGAAGTCGCTTTGACTAATGAACGAACCCAGCACCCTTCCCCTCCCCCGCCGGCCCAGGCATCCTGCCCTTCTTCGACGGCTGCGGGCCTTTCGCACGCTGGCTTCCTCCAAGCGAAAAGGTCACAATCGACATCATGAAATCCGGCACTTCGACCTCGGAGATGTCCAAGCAAGTCGAGTCCCTCGTCCGGGACGCCGTGAACCGCATCACCACCAACGGCGGCCGCGTAGTAGGTCTCATCGGCTTCAGCCAGGGCACCAAAGTGGTCGCCGGCCTCCTGCGCGGAGCGCAGATACGACGAGAGTTGGGAGCGAGGGGCGAAGACTGGCTCTCGTCGTTTCACTTTGCGCTTACTGTCTGCGGATCGTATCCGCCTCCCCTTGTCCCTCGGTCTGTTTTCAAACTGCCTGAACTTGCGTCCAAGAGCGAGGAAGAGAGGGATGCTCTCTTGAAGCTGAAGATCACGGCGCCCGTACTGCATGTACAGGGTGAGCAGGACGAATGGAAGTGGGCTGGCGATGGGCTGATCGAGGGCAACTACGAGGTTAAGCAGGGTGGGAGCGAGGTGCTGACGTGGGATATGGGACATCATTACCCGCAGAAGCCGGAGGAGAGCGAGAAGATGAAGGAGTGGCTTGTTGAGCAGTTGGAGAAACTTGATGAGAGGCAGAAGGCGGCGTGAGGGGGCTTGGTGGAGATCTCATAGACCTCGATGGTAGAGGGTAGGGGTGATGTAGATGTCAAAGTAGACTGGTAGACTAGTGCTTATGATGATACACTCGTATTGTTTCGGCATATGCGTCTGGACAGAAAGGCTCAATGCTCGCTGATAAGACGGGATCCGGATGGAAAAGGGATAAACCCAGTAAAGGACAGTCACAAATAGCCTAAGACACAGGAGCAGTTCCACTGCGCGTCAGCCCACTCTTCCCGAACTCCCACTCGCGTGACTACTCGCTCTCGCCCTGCCTCCTTCCGATCTGACCGCAGCCAGAATGTCTCGTCCGATGTCGCTCTTCCCCAACTTAGCAACGAGCGCTGTATTCTCCCGCTGCAGCTCAGCAACCTGCTCCTTAAGCAGCTTGTTCTCCTCCTCAACAAGCTCCTTCTCCTTCTTGAAGTCATCTCGTTCTTTCTGAACAGCGGTGAGCTTGCTCTTATCGGCCTCTTTCTGCTGGCGCGCGAGGAGCTTCTTAGTCTCCTTTTCGCGGCGTTCTTCCAGCTTGCGGATCTCTTTTGCGTACTTCTCCTCTTGTTTCTTCTTCTCTTTTGCGTGCTTCTCGGCGGCTTTTTCGATCTCTTTTTGCGATTTCTGAGACTCGGATGCCACCGCTGTGTTGCGCTTTTCGCGTTCGGCGTCGAGCTTTTCTTTGAGCTGCACCTTCTTGGCTTCGATTTTGTTGAGTTCGCGCGCGTGGTGGCTATCGTCGTCCACGGGGAGCGATATTTCTGAGGCTGTCGAGGGTGTGGGGATAGAGTTGTCGACGGGTAGGCCTTGTGGTGCATTTGTGAACTGCTCGGCTGAAGCAAAGGAGTCGACAGATGACTCAGAGGAGGAGCTGCTGGAGACGGTGCGTTGTAATTGGGGCATAGGATTCATGACATCCGGAACGTATGCACCGAGGCCACCGACTGCGCCTTTCAGCTGGTCTAAGTAGCTCTCCTGCGCGGGTTCTGCCTTCCCAATCGTCCGTTGTGAAGCTCGTCTTCGCGTCGACGAGGGCCTTTCTGCTATGCTGGTGCCAACACCTGCGCCGATGCCGTTCGAGTTCTCCATCGAATATCGCGGTGATGCCTCATGGCTCTGTTGTACAGCGTCTTTGGGACTGTCTTGACCAGTCTTCGGCGCCTCGTCTGAGCCACCTTCATCTCGTGCGCACGCCCAGTCCAAGAACTTGACGGCATCTGCTACGATGCTGCTCGGTACATTCCTCTCTACCATGAAGCGCGGTATGCCGCCTCCAGGATCACTGCGCGTGACCATTACCCATTCCACTGGGTTGGTCTCTGCGTCCTCGTTGCCTTTCAATGGTATCTCTCGTATCATCTCGATGGACTCGTACTGGCCTCGCACCATGCCATCACGCGGCGGTGCTTCTGGATGCGACACAGGTATTGAGACAACCATCCAGTGTCGTGGTGTTGTGGATTCGATCTTCGAGGCTTCGCTGAGGGCGTTCTCGGAGGTGATGAGCAGTGTGATAAACTCTCGCGGTGAGGTTGGGCCGGGGAATTGTGCGGACAGCTGGTAAACTACCCAATGTCAGTACTGTTCATGTCGCTCTGCTTCATAGCATATCGCGTACCTTGCAGATTGCCAACGCCGTCCACAGAAAGATCCTCAAGCCTCTGGTCTCCACCGATGCCTCGGATATTGCCCTCTCCTGGCCCGCCTTGCACCTCAAGACTCTCGGGAAACTCTCGCTGCATCATGCGCTTCCACTTGGAGAACCCCAACCCTTCATGCACACTCGACCGCGCAAACCATGCGCCATGTCTGTCATGCCCTGCCATCTTGTACACGCTCATTCCTGTAGCGGCCTCCTTGGCTGCCAGCTTCACCAGCTTCCCCCATGATTTCTGCAGCGCCTCGTGCTCCTTCGCAGGCGGTGGTCGCCGGACTTCCGACTTTGTAAGATCCGCGGCATTGGCTGCAGCCTGTGTAGATGTGCGCGTGCGCTGTGCCGACTCGTAGGGCGTACCATTCGGTGGTGGAGGAACCGAGTTCGCGATGAGTTCAGCATTGGCGAGGATCTCGGGCAAGAAGTTCGTAAGGTTGCCGGTTGGCACGTCGCTAAAGTCCTTGGGCCTGAGGCACTCTAGCGCCTTGTGCAGCTCGGCCATGCTGAGGGACTTGCAATGTGCGCTTTCGTGGATTTACAGGGGTTTCAAGAAGTAGTCAATAGTATCCCGATAATGACGACAGTGTTTATGCGTGCTCGACTTGTTGTCACGGCTTTCCGATGTATCCGTAGTAGTGAGGCCAATAGTGAACTACGAATGTTCGGCGAGGCCAGTGACGACAGATGAAGTCACGAAAACGCAAAGAAAAGCAAATGGGTATTGCGCAGTAGATTGCAGAAACACAGACTTGGGTATGAGGACGAAGTGGTTAGAGAAACAAGGCAGGCTTCTCCTGAATTACAAGGCTCACAAACACGGGGTTGTCGCGCGTGCAGGATCACGCCGTACGAGGATACGCATGTGTTTGCGACGTCATCCCTGCGAACGCGGGGTGCGCCTTCCTCACATCCCAGATCCTGGACGAAGTGGACCCTGGAATCGCCAGACTGTGGCTGCTACGTCACGCTAGGCCTTGACTTGGTGTTTGTTGCGAGGCTTGAACGTGGGTAAGGTTGGAGAAGGGGTCTTTGGGGGCGTTCGTTGGCTTGAGCGCTGAGCAGCGTATTCGTATACGATGGTATGACCTCGGAAAGGCGCGCTAAGCACGTCTTGCCTCTGGCCCCTCTTGGCGAGCTAGGGGAGAATCTGTGATCACTTTGGATTTATCGTTCTTTCAGCAGAGTTGTCTTCGGGTTTGGGTACCATAGTATTCAGATTGAAATATCAAGTAAGACACGCCTGTGCATCATGCTTTCCACCCATATCGATCTGGCAGTCCTTTTCCTCTCCTCCCAGATGATGTGCATGGTTGATAAGATCACCTTGCGGCTCTTTCGTGATGACTGGGTTGCCAACATCATCACACTCGCATAACGAGTCTGGCTCGCAATTACCATTCGCACTTCCCTTGCCTGTCATATCAGGATCACCGACGATGTCCTCCTGATATGACTCATCTGTGGGTTGACAGTATGAACCTGGCTCTTCCTCAAAGTCACTCTCTTGCTCAAAGTCACTCTCTTCGTCAAAATCACCCTCTTCCTCAAAATCACCCTCTTCCTCGTCTTCTGTATACGACCCTTCGCTGCATGAGCAATCCGTTTCTTCATCGTAAAACCAGTATCCCATCTCTTTACCCTTAAAAGACCAATCTGTATCGAGTAACCACAGACTTCCTTCTTTAGCAAGGACTCGTTCTAGATTATGGCCCTCGCGTTCCAGCGCCCGGCACCACATAGGCCAGAGTGAAAATGGTCGAGCCATGATAGAGGGTGTCTCGTCCCAGCCGTTACGATGATTTGGATCTACGCCAGCTTTGATGAACGCGGCCAGTATATTTTCCTTCAGGTCATCACGTAAACCGGTACTCCCTTCCCATTTTTCTGCTATGTTCCAACACATCATCCAGTATGTGATTCGATTATGGCCTGAGTTGCTAGTCCAGCCCATATCGAGACACGAATCTAGCAGCGAGCGTATCAGAGCGAGAGTCAGCTCATCAGCGTCCTCGGATTGAAGGTAGATTCCTGAATACTGTGTACAGTCAAGACCGTCCGCACTCATCAAAGTCAGTAGAAACTCCAAGACTTCGATGTCTTGATGGATCCGCATCTCCGTTGTATCCATGGGGCTTTCTGTAAACACGATTAAGACCTGCATGAGGCATTCGGCCAGGAAGACCAACGGGTCAGCTACGATCTCGTACGATGTCCTTATGAACGTTTGCCAGTCGGGTGACCGACTTGCATAACGCATGTGGTCTGTGATGCTCACCTCAATGGTGTTTTGGTGACTGAAGTGGGTGAGTTTCTTAGCATGTGTTGCAATTATAAGTGTGCTTACTCTGACGAAGTGGTTCCAATGCCTTGACTATCGAGGTATTCCAGAAGATCGACTCGACAGACTTGTGAAGCAATCTGGCATATTCAGCGAATGACTTCAGTGACCATGGAAAATCGCCTTACAAATAGACAGTAGGGCCTTCCATTCGAAGTAAGGTGATATGGTGAGATGGTGCCATTTCTAAGCGCAGCATCGATCTGTGCGATAGAGCCGTTCCACAGGACATGGTATGCGCGCGAATCCGGGCATTGAGTGAACACATTGAGATGAACGGTCAGCATCGATCTTTGGTACATGAATTCTACCGCAAATTTCCGGAATGGCTGATTATCTGTTCTCGTGAAGGTCAACTCCAGTCGGCGCTGCTGCTCATGTGACATGTCTGGACCCGAGCGTTTTTGCGGTACTTGCATGCGGAAGTGCCCAGTTGGTGTAGGAAAGTCGAAAGTTCCACGAGATGGGCCTTCTCGTTGCAATGCTTCACCTGCGCGAGCAGCACCAGAAGTAACGCCATGTGCTCTGTGTGATTTTGCTGGCCATGCAAGACGCCGGGACATTGCCTTCTTCCCAGACGACTTGAAGTGATCTTCTGAGTACAGCCACTTATCCGTTGACTTCACAGGGTGGTCTGTGAATTCTCGTAAGAGCTCCTGGCCTGCGGAGCCTAATATACTGTGAAGTTCCGTGCGGATGAGTCGAGCAATATCTGAACACACAGAGTTGCCGCCGTTAAGGGCCAGATGATCAACAACGGTTTCGAACTCCCTGGTGACTACACGCAAGTAACCCACAAGCATGTCGGGTTCCTCTCCGTAGACATATGTTCCGAAGAGTATCACGGGTGGTGCTAGTGGATGCGTATTGAGCGTTCTGGATCTCCTCGAGCTTGGACATAACCGCGGTGTGGTTGTGCGAAAGTGTGTGTTTCTCGTTCTCTCTTGTTTTCTTGGCTTGTCTTTGACCGATGACCAGAGCCTTCATGGACCCGCGCAATGTCGTGAGAGTCCGCGCGTTACGGTCCAGTCCAGCAACAACAAGCTGCTGAGACGTCGCTGGTGCTTTCATCTGGACTTGACTTTGCTTTTCGAGTACGTCGCATTTTGTCGAGATCAACCGAGTAATGTCCTTAGTTTGCGTCGCACTTTGTGCAATATGCTGTTCGACAAGAAGTGACACGCGCCCGTTATCGAAACTTGATCGCTCACTGTGTCGAGTTAGACCCCAAGACCTTATCGCAGCTGATCCGTGACCTACTTGCTCGCAAGCGTCAGAGCAGCTGCCAAATCTGCCTTTAGACTACCAATTCTACTCGTAGCCTTGCTGATCTTGTGCTCGTCAATAACGTACTTGACGTTAACCCATGATCGACTCGTGCCCTTGTATCTGGTGAGGTGGCTCTTCAGCTTTCTCAGTTCTAGATCCAGGCCTTTCAGACACTGTTGTAATAAAGATGCAACGCCACCAGGCGCCTGCGACGTCTTCTTGTTTGCCAAGTCAAGCAGAACATTTTTGGACACATCAGCTAACTCCAGTGCGCGTTGGAGGCTGTCACGGAGCGCTGCTAGGTCCTTTGGTGCATCCTTGATGTCGCCTAAGAAAGAATGTACCTCGCGACCGGTCTTTAATACGACATCGGCGAACCCGACAGCAGCAAAGATACCGGCGGCTAACTCGAGCCCAGACATGGTACTCGACAGGTACTGTACAGAAAATCAGGGGATGGATATGGAAAGCGCATATCGAGGAAGAGAACAAAGATGCTCTGTCGCAAGGCTAGGTCAATATGTGTCCCGCCATGCGCCCGCAGGCCAGGCGTCGGGCTGTGCAGCGACAATGCAGGATATTGGCGTCATTCGCTCATGCAGTGCAGTAAGCGCTCTACGGTAGCAAGGCTGAGACGAGAATGGTGCTGCGCCATAAGCCCCTGACCCTCCATAAGACACGTGCAGTCCAACCGGCATGGGCCACGCTTTGCCTCAACGATGAGGGTTCTGGCAAGTGAGGCGATCTTGAGCATAGAAACAGCCCCGGCGGTCGGATTTAGAGATTTAGCATGTCTGAATTGGGGTAGTCTGGCTGCCGAT
The DNA here is from genome assembly GCA_021642125.1 of Nothophoma quercina. Taxonomy (NCBI): domain Eukaryota; kingdom Fungi; phylum Ascomycota; class Dothideomycetes; order Pleosporales; family Didymellaceae; genus Nothophoma; species Nothophoma quercina. The sequence continues at coordinate 189,242 of JAKIXB010000032.1, read as the reverse complement.
GATCATGGCGATGCTCGACACAAGATTGGTGTTGTGATGATGGAACTTGACCATGCGCTCTCGCCGTCCTCAGCTGGCACGGTCCACCACCGACGACAAAGTTTGAACTCAACACTGCCACCGCCTCGCAAAGCAACCGACCAGCCATTGGCCTAGGCCTAATCGTGTTGGCGCGCATATATGTATGCCTACAGGCTTTTCCGAAGATATCGGCGTAATCGCTATGCAGTCGCGGCAGCGCCTGCCAGTCTTCAGCTCGGTTCTCAGATGACAGTGATATCAATGCATCAATCATTTCCTGGTGCTTTCAGTCGAATCTTCTTGCTCAATTCAGGGGAAAGACCTTAAGTATGTCGTGCTTGAGGCGAGTTCAGAATGAACTTGAGAAGTTATCGTTTCGTATTGCTCAAAATATCCAGCTCTGAAGAGGTTTCGGATCAATCATACCTCATTTGTCGGTAACCCCAAGTGTAAGATATCGTCATTACGACCACCGTAAAATTGTGAGCCACCCACTGCCATTCACTGTAGATCAGACGATAGCCTGGACGTATTCCACGAATTGAATCAAACTTGTAGGAGGCGAGAGTACGAGAGCTTGAACTAACGGATCATATACTACAAGTGCACATCCAATGGAAACACAAAGTAGGGCGGTCCAGAGGCCAGGATGAGATCACATTAAAGAGCCACCAGCAGCAGCATTCAAAGCTGATCATCGTCAGGCATAACACTACCACCAGGGTCTGACTTCGGTGAACAACTCTTTCTAGGAAAGAGCTTCTCTACCTTAGTATAGAACCTCTCCAACGCCCCCTCCGTCAACTCCTTCCCCTTCTCCGACTGCGCTTCGGCATTATCACCTGCAGTCTCTGCCTCCAGCTCCACCGTTGCATCTTGAAAGTGCAGTGCGCCGGCTTCCTCACTGGGGCTCCTTTTCACAAACCCCTTGGTCAAGAAACTTTTTCCGAGACCAAAAAAACTCCCCACCTTCTCCTCCGCCAATTCATACTCCTCCTCCTCAACGAAAACTGAAACATCGGATCGAAGGGCTTCGCGAGTCTCCCTATCCGAGGAAATAATCTCGCTACCAAACATTCCCCTCTCCACACAACTCTGCCCGATCCCAACGAACTCCGCCTCAGGCAGCATGAACAACCTAGCAAGGCGTTCGGGCTTGCTGCACTCAATGACCACCTTTTTCGCGTCGAGAAGGGTGTCACCGAGGACAGTGTATAACTCCGTCCAAGTGGTGGAGAGGTGTTCGGTGGTTGAGGGTGTGATGACGAGATGCAGAGAGACGTCTTCGTCGAAGAGGATATCTTGGAAATCATCCCCAACGAGAATCGAGTACAGCTTCAATCCCCATTTCTGGGCTTCAGTCCGTGACTCTTTGGTGGTGGTGGTGAGGAGGGCAGGGGGAAAGGAAACGCTGGTCACTGCGAGATCGGCGCCTTCTGTGATGGTGACGGTGATGGTGGTGGGCTTGGAGAGGGAGTAAATCATCGAGCGGAGCTCGGAAGGAAGAGATGTGAAGGTAGCCATGATGGTGATCTGATTGCAACCTGTGATGTGTCTTCGAGAAGAAGTAAGATGTTATGAAGAGATATGTGAGTGATGTGTGATGAAGAGAGATCAAAGGAAATGTTCGCTCTTTAGATACAGCAGTGACTGACTCACACTCAACACTTCGCGCCTATGTTATTGGTGTCGAAGATTGTTCCATGGTACTGGTGTTCTGAGCATATGATATATTGGTTCACATCTCAATTTCCCGAGTACCTCCAGCCCTACCAATAGCAGAGGCTCCGCATATTTTATAGTACTGAATGAGTGTAACATCTTTGCAAACTTGGTTTACATTCTCAACATGCTGTAGGTATCGTGGATGTCAGTCGTTAGTGCGTCACCGTCCCCCAAAGATCTGGCTACCTCTATCCTACAATATTGACCTCCAAACTGTACCTTGGTTCTTGCTCTGAAGTTCGATAGCACTTTGTGGCATCACACTATATCTGCCTGTCAGCTGCCAAGATGTATTCGAGTATCCATACCTTCGACTGGTAGCGAGTATGGTGTTGATAACAAGGGTCCTCTCGAACCACGGAATAGACTGTGGCAGTGTCAGGGTCTCTCTATCGTGCAATCTCATATATATGATCCGACGCTTCGGACCTCCACCAATATTATTCTGCGCTGATTTCCAAGCGGCGCGCCAGCGCTCCATATGATCTTGATCGAGGATGACGTATACTCTTTATCTCTGGGGTTTACACAACTACTCACTTGCTATACATTGTATTGCTCAAGAAGAACAACACTCATGTGAAAACCTTGGGGTCCAAGTCGATCGTCGATAACGACATGCAAGGAATACGAATGTGCAGATAGTGGCTGAGATGCCTCGGGAACATGCAACCGCAGATGGCCAAAGGAGGCACGTATTGCTTCAATCGAAAGATGGCCCTTTGTCCCCCGATAGCTCTGCTGGCAAAAGCGATTTCTATAACGGATCTGGAGATCGATATCGCCGGTCGAGATAGGAGCTCATTTGTCATATTCTCCAACAAACAAATGGCTCAGATCCTTGCCTGGGCAAAGTTGTTAGAAGATGTCACAACCGCCGGGCGCTTGCGGTGAGGCGGGGGCAGCCGGAGGCGTGACGGGAAGCTATCCGCGGTGGAGCGTCAGCGCTATGGAACAGGAGAAAGACGATCGCCAAGATAAGGAAAGTTGGGGTACAACATGCATGCCAAGTGCTCGAATGGAGAGCGCATGCCTCTAATCGAATGCAGGGCCAACTTGCAGAGAGCTTCTTTTGGCCTCACAAGAGGGGCTCAGGCCGCGAAGCATCGAATGAGGCTGCGACAACGAGCACGGCGATGAGCGCACTGATTGCTAGGGGCAGTGTCTAACGTCAGCCATTGTGAAGCCTGCTGTAAGGCCTGTACGTTTGCAGACACCTTCGAAATTGGACGCGTGTGTGAAGTCAGGGTCTTTGTGTGTGTGTCACCTGGGGTACAGACTAACTGGGCACCAGGGAGGAAGGAGCTGACGACCTCAAGGTCGATTCTCTGAACAAGGAATCGTCAGTCATCAGAAGGATGCCTGTAGCTTGCTGTATCAGTCATGGATCCAGGTGCTGAACGACGTCAGAAAATGCCGTCGGCGGCTGACTCTGGCCTTGACTGTCAAGCTCAGCTGCGTTGTGTGGGCCAGAGACAATCCAGCGCGTTATGTTGAGTCGAATAAGAACCGCGTACGTTGCATATAAATGCTGAAACAAGATTCTCAGCCAGTCGTCACAAAGGCGGGCAACCTCAGCGCTTGTAGAGCAGTTAGTCGACGAGAGGCTTGCCGTGCTGGACGGATTCTTGGTGGGGCTGACCACGCCGCATGCTTTCCTGCACCTGTTCACACTCTTGCTGCCCTCGTCCCCATTCCTCACGCTCGCTATTAGCTGTCCTTTGCCTGCGTTCTCTGGTGTCTGCCTGTCAATCGTTAGCTCACGCGAGCAGCTGTAGTCGCTGTCACAGGCCCTGAACCACTGATTGTTCGAGTGCCTTTTGCCTTTCTCGGCAAGCCTCGTTCAGCACGCGCCGGCTCACCTCTCCACAGCTGTCGCGAGCCCCTCAGACAGTCCAGCATTCTGAAACAACCCGCGAGCCACGCCTTGGACCGCCGATAGCAGCGCCCTTCGCAGCTTTCTTGTCAGCAAAGCCTGCCGACAACACCAACATCTTGCAGCCTTACCCGCACCGAGTCGCGCCTGCCGCCTACGAGCCGCACCTGCCTAGGACTCGTGGCCCGCCAACGTCACTTGCCTGCCCAGTCCTCCAAGCCGTTCTCCACCACAGCTCTTCCTCCCACCCTTCCCTTCTTCGCACTGCAAGAGTCGGTCAGCATTCCTCGGCTGACGGCAGCGAACCATCCTGCTGGAACCCACACTGCCGGCGTGCAACCCTCAACCCTCCACGAAGATCTACTTGATCTCTCAGAACCCTAGCACGACTCTGGGGTTCGAACATTCCTGGCTGACTACTCGTCCGCTGTGCCACTTGCACAGCAGGCATATCATCCTCGCTAGCACCTGCTGCATCGAGAGCATTAGCAGCTGTTACACAGTAATTGCTGGGCCGCTCTTGTGAACAAATAGCTAGAGATGCTCCCCGGCTTCTCCGCGAACGGGACATCCAGTCCCCAGCCCAACATGGCGTCGCCCGTACCTCTTCTTCGAGCACCTGTCCCTGGTGGTCGCGGCCCTCGCAAACCTGCCCTCGGTCTGTCGATACCTCCATCGCCGAACGCACGACCCGTCGTGAATGGCACGAGTGAAGGACAGCCCGGCACAGGGCGTCCTATGCCTCCCCGTCTACAACTCGCAACACCCATGGGCTCGAACACCACACCACAAGAAGGCGGTCGCCCAAGGTTACAACTCGCAACGCCCATGGGCTCAAGTCGAACACCTCAAGGGCTACCCCCACTACAAATCTCGACTGGTCTTTCTGCCAACTCGAGTGATGCAAGCGCAAATTCAAGGTCTGGCAGCTTTGGCGAGATGCAAGCGAATGGGTCTGCATCGTCATATCAGAACGGCTCGGGCTTCTCCTCGACCTCTCTAGAACCAAATCAGGCGACAGACCCCATTTCGGCGATATCTCAGGGTGGAAGTGAGGGTGGTTCAGCTATGCAAAGAGGAGCCAGCAGTCAGCCAATGCCCGACCTCGAGTCTCTGTCACTGGAAAAGGGTCGCCCTTTAGATGTTGAGGACCTCGACGACATGGGCTGGCGAGCAGCCAGCAACAAAGGTCTGATAGAAGAGCTCGGCAGTCTTGGGGAGGGTGCTGGCGGTGCGGTGACCAGGTGCAAGCTCAAGGGTGGAAAGACTGTGTTTGCCCTAAAGGTACGTAGACTGCTTTGGATTTCGACGACTTGCTAATATTCCTTGACAGATCATTACGACGAATCCCGACCCAGATGTCAAGAAGCAGATTGTACGAGAGTTGTCTTTCAACAAGAACTGCGCCAGCGACCACATCTGTCGGTATTGGGGCGCCTTTGTTGACGACAGCTCTGGCACAATCAGCATTGCCATGGAGTTCTGTGAGGGCGGATCTCTGGACGCAGTATACCGCGAGGTCAAGAAGCTGGGTGGTCGTACCGGTGAGAAGGTGCTCGGAAAGGTCGCGGAGGGCGTCCTGAATGGCCTGACCTACCTACACTCCCATCGCATTATTCATCGAGATATCAAGCCCAGTAACATCTTGCTCTGCAAGAACGGGCAGGTCAAGCTGTGCGATTTCGGTGTGTCCGGTGAGTTTGGGACCAAGGGTGACGCCAACACTTTCATTGGCACATCGTACTACATGGCTCCTGAACGAATCACTGGACAGAGCTACACCATCACTAGCGATGTGTGGAGCTTAGGTGTGACACTTCTTGAAGTCGCACAGCATCGCTTTCCGTTCCCCGCAGATGGCACAGAGATGAATCCCCGCGCTGGACTGATTGATCTTCTGACCTACATTGTTCGACAACCGATCCCCACGCTCAAGGACGAACCTGAGGCTGGCATCAAGTGGTCTGAAAACTTCAAGTACTTCATTGAGTGCTGGTGAGTATAGCATGCTTTGAAATTTGATTCCTTTGCTAACTTTTGGCAGCCTTGAGAAGGAGTGCCCGCGCCGAGCCACACCATGGCGCATGCTTGAGCACCCGTGGATGGTAGAGATGAAGTCGAAGAAGGTCAACATGGCTCATTTCTTGAAGCAGGTGTGGGATTGGAAGGATTAAATGTCCACCGCTACACTTCGACAAAAGAACATCTTTTCTTTCTGGATCTATACTTAGGTCGTGTGCTGGACATAGGCTAAGAGCTGATGAGGTCATGCTTGCCATGGTACGCACTGAGGCGGACGTTTGCACGTAGCCACATGGAGCTGTGCGGAAGAGCAGTATGAGCTCACGACGATCTGGACAACAATATATTGCAACTTGACGATCAGGTTACGCATAGCAGCACGGAGTGGAGGACATCCGGCATTGATGGCGTTGGAGCTACACATTCATTGTGGCATGCAGCCACTTGACCGTGGACACCACCACACAATACGAAACAATATGACATTATCAGCATCTCATTCAGCCTCACGCAGCCCATTCTGACGCTGTGCGAAGGTCTGCTTGCATGTGAAGTGGGATGCGAAGCCAGTCTGGACTTGGACTAGACTGAAACGCTCGGGCCTGTGACATGCCAGCTGTGGGAACAACTTCGAAGTTCGAATTCGGAGTCATCGAGAAATAATTACTCGGCAACTTCGACGCCACAACAGTCGCCAACGAACGCATTGACGGTGGACAGAAGCTCCTTCTGCACTCGAGCGATATTCTCCCACGAGTCTTGCAGCCAAAGTCGAACTACGACGCGCTTGCTGCACGCGACAGCCCCGCCAATTACCCCACCATCTTTCTACAAGATCGTATTCGAGACCTACAATAACCCAAAATGCCTACCATCGCGGTCGACAAGGCGGCGCTCTTCAAGGAGCTTGGTCGCGACTACACCACCGAGGAGTTCGACGAGCTATGCTTCGAATTCGGTATCGAGTTGGACGAGGACACAAGTCAGAGCACCAAGCCTGAGGACCAGGCGCAACCACCGCAGCTGAAGATTGAAATCCCTGCGAACAGATATGACATGCTCTGCTTCGAGGGTATTGCCCTGAACCTCAAGGTCTTCCTGGAGAAGGAGAAGCTGCCCAAATGGCAGGTCACACCGCCCAAGGACGGACAGCTGCAGGAGCTGCATATCAAGTCAGAGGTGGGTCACAGATGGGCTGCATAATGATGGGATAATATTGATAGAAGTAGACGGAACAAGTCCGACCACTCTGCTCTGGTGTCATTCTACGAGGCATCAAATTCACACAAGCACGATACGACTCCTTCATTGCGCTGCAGGATAAGCTGCACCAGAACTTGGCTCGCCAGCGCACATTGGTCTCCATTGGAACACACGATCTCGATAGTAGGTGGTACAACGTTCAGTATCTGCGACACAGCTAATTCCTGGCAGCGGTCAAGGGTCCTTTCACGTACGAAGCTCTGAAGCCAGAGGAAATTGAGTTCATCCCGCTCAACCAGACAAAGAAGATGAACGGCAAGCAGCTGATGGAATTCTACGAGGCACGTGCTATGGGTTGTAATGGGAGCAGAACGAGCGCTGACACAGTAGCAGAAGGATAAGCATCTCGGTCGCTACCTGCACATTATCAGGGATTCGCCTCTCTATCCCGTCATTTACGATGCGAACCGAACCGTCATGTCACTACCGCCCATTATCAACGGTAATCACAGCAAAATCACGCTCGACACAAAGAATGTCTTCATCGAGATCACAGCGACCGACAAGACTAAGGTTGAGATTGTCAACCACATGCTCATTGCTATGTTCGCAGGATACGCCGAATCGATAGAGGCAATCAAGATCATCTCTCCTCACAACAACGAGTCAAGGGAATCACCAGACCTGACACCGCGTGAGTGGAAGGCCGAGGTCGATTACCTCAACAACGTTACAGGCCTTGACTTGTCACCCGAAGAGATCTCGAAGCTCCTCTCGAAGATGGGCCATGATGTTTCCCCGTCCAAGACCGACAAGAACATCCTCGATGTCTCCGTCCCCATCACAAGAGCAGATATTCTCCACCAAGCCGATATCATGGAAGACTACTCTATCGCCTATGGCTTCAACAAGCTTCCTCGCGTCTACCCTAACAAAACCGCCGCCGTCTCCGCCCCGCTCCCCATCAACAAGCTCGCCGACATCGTGCGCCTCGAGTCCGCATCCGCCGGTTGGACAGAAGTCATGCCTCTGATTCTATGCTCGCACGAGGAGAACTTCGAGTGGCTGAACCGCGTGGACGACGGCAAGACAGCCATCAAGCTGGCCAATCCTAAGACTGCAGAGTACCAGCTCGTTCGCACATCTCTCCTTCCAGGTCTTCTGAAGACCATCAACTCGAATAAGCACCATGCTGTGCCGATGAAGATCTTCGAGGTTAGCGATGTGGGCTTCAAGGATGAGAGTCAAGAGCGCAAGAGCAGGAACGAAAGGCACTTTGCTGCTGCTGTTATGGGCAAGACATCTGGATTTGAGCAAGTGCATGGACTTTTGGACCGTTTGATGCTCATGCTGCGATCAAAGTTCATGACACGGGAAGATGGGCTCAAGAATGCCGCGCTGGAGGGCTACTGGATAGAAGAGGTCGATGGTAAGTTTAGCCCTAGCTACAGCCCCAAATTCTACGTCAATGTAAACGTTGAGTGCTAACTCTCCCCAGACAAGACCTTCCTCCCCGGCCACGCGGCATCCGTCAAGATCAACCTCGGCGGGAAGAACCACACTATCGGCGTCTTTGGTATCTTGCACCCCAGCGTGCTGCACAAGTTCGAGCTGCCGTACCCCGTCAGCACGGTCGAGTTCAACCTTGAAGTTTTCCTGTAAATGCGCAAGGAGATTAGACATGAGAATTCGAGTTACACGAAGCATCATCAATCTAGAACAAAATGCATACATGAACGACCACAATGGGTCTATACACCTGGGATGGGTTGCGTGATGATTTGATGATGTCAGAAATCGTTTGGGTTCTCTTCCCGTGATACTGATGAAAACCGGGTTCAGATGTAAGCCTCGAACCACTACGAATGCTACGGTCCCCCTCGCTCTGTGATTCTACCAAACCGCTTGCCATACATCATGCAGCACTCCAAACATGTCCGACCATTGGCACACACAGATGCGTATTGTCCATCAACCCCTCCCTCATCGGCAGATTGCTCTATCCGTCTACCTTCCCCTTAAGATCAATATCTAGCAAGAAAGGCCTTGTCAAATACCACATGCCCGCTATTCCCCAAAATCAAAATCGTAACCTGGGTACAGTGCAGTCCACCTCCCGAATGCCTTGTGAATAGTCCCGGTTGAAATCTTGCGTTGAGCTGACAGTCATGCGAACACAATGCGGATATGAGGCTCATGATAATGGCTGTTGGAGCGGTGTTGGGGGGGGGGGGGGTAGAGCGCGTCGTCAAAGCTCGATGCGCTGTGTTATCTGAATCGCTTCAAAATGCATCGTTGGTAAGGAGCCAGTTGTGGCTGAACTTGCATCATCAGCTTAAGAAGGTCCATATTCAGATGTTCATTCGGTCCAGTCCGACTTGTTCTTCCGTGGGCATCGCTGTCTAGGTATGTGCTCCAGATAACACTCGGCCTGGTAGTGGGCCAGCCTCAAATCGTTGTTGCGGAAAACAATGAGACACCTGTAGTTATATCACTTTGCTAAACCGTTGTTAGGAATCAGGGTGCGACCTGATCCTTGTGTATGCGTCATTCGTTCAGTGTGGTGTGAGTTGAGCGAAAGGCGATGCGTGAGTGATGGGCTTGGTAACGGAAATATTCGGATAAGGAGATCGTGTCGTAGGCGGTCGTGACCTTCGGACGGTTGACTGGGGCTGGGTCCGAAAAAACTAGCTGCCACAAATCTAGGAAAGGTTATGCTCAGTTACATATCAGCGCAAGGTCAATATTTCGGTCACTCTGGCCATGAGCAGTCGGTTCAGGAAGCCTGTTCCCCGGAGATGGAGGCCCTACTTGACGCACAGAGGCTGTGGGGTTGTTAGTCGATTAGTGCACGGAGTTGGCGCATTTCAAAGAGGCGTGTTGGTAACTGTGTATGATATGGCGACCTCAAGGATCGCCCTGGGACATGGTCCAGAGGGTTGCGAATATTCCGTGGTATCAGAGTGGGATGGACTCGGTACGTCCATACAGTCCGCTTGATATGTCCAGCAATGTGCTGCCATAGGTTTGAATGGTGTCTAGGTTTGTGATGCCAAGGAGCACGGCAACGGATGGGCATAAGGAAGATGGCGACCGCTGGGCGGATCAGGATCTGAGGCAGCCTTAGGGATATCGAACTGAAAGTAAGCACCTGAATGGCATAGATCCGGAACTGTGCAAACGGGCAGGTGTCCAAGGCCGTCCTGGATTGTCCGGAGGTGGAGTTCCAAAGTAACGCGCAGGTCAGTTTGCTAGGACAAGAGGGGTGTACGGCCACGAGAAGCTACACTGGAGGAGATAGGAGAAACGAAATACTTCAAGAGCACATTCGAGACAATGAAAGGGAAGCAGCGATCAACCCAAGGTGAGTGAACTGATCATCAAGGTTTGTTGTTCCATGCTCCTATGCTTGGTCTCTACTCATGATCAATTGCAAATCGAGGCGGGCACCACCGTGATGAGTCGTGGTCGCGCGACGAGTGGATCCCAATATCAATGCTTTGGGCAATCCCATTTCGCTTCTGCACCAAGCTTTCAAGGCGTTCTATTCTCAGCCTGATTCCGCGAACCGTTGGCAAGGTGCAATTCGGATCGACGCTGGTGGCATCTGAACGATTGGAGGAGACTCATGGAAAGTATTGACACTGCTTTCGCGGTGACATCCGGATGAATGCAGGAGTTCGGCACGTGCAAAATGTACCCCTAACATCGAGAGGCGGTCAGCGGCCTGTGTTGTCCACATGGAACGTGCATGGCCGTTGCCACGCTGCTAGAAAGCCCACAGCGGCTGAAACACGAATGGGGGTCCGCGATGAGAGGAGCAAAAGACCCGATGACGGCATTCACACGGCGAATTGGGTGGGACTAAAGTTGCGCAAGGACAACGAAAGGCTGATGCCGAAATGAAGGTCGACCGATGGGCGTGGAGAACAAGAGGAGGCTAATGAGAGAAGGGGTCGTCACATGATGGCACTAGCTAGAAATAGATCCACCCATGGCTTCATCTCCACAATTCACCGCAGCACTGACTCTCTCTTGTTTATCGACCCGGCGGCCAGAGCGCCTCGCACAATCAATCCAGCGCTTGTGCGGCACCAGCAATTGACAGTCCAGCACGCGGATAGTGGTCGCGATGATCGAGTGGGCGAAAAGCGACAACAAACAATGTTGTTGTGGGTTGTTTCGTTTGATCATATGTGGCTGAGGAGTTCGAAACGCGCAATGAGTGCTGATCAGTCCGCAGTTTCTGCGACACTGACACAAGCAGCGACCCTCTGCTGTGCTCTAACAGGCGAAAGATCTCCAGAGAGCCCCATGTCTTGTTCTGTTTGTGGAGGCCCTGCGCTTCAATGTGCCAGGAAGATAAGGCTGCCCCTGAGATGAGCTTTCCGCTCTCGTCCGCTTCGGGTAATGTTCGCAGAATGCGACATAGCATCCCAGTTACCTCTGCTACCCAGTGGTTGTGCAGCCTTGCCGTGCGACCAGCTCCTCCGTTTGTTGGCGCCCGCAATACGCAAATCAAGCAATACTCCCCGTGCTTACTCGCAGCTGGTTGCGCCTTTGCGAATTACCAGAGAGCCTCGACTAAGCGTGCAGCGCCGCACCTCGGACGACCGTTCATTTCTGCAACACGAGAAACAAAAGCAGCCATTCACAACCAACCTTCCGATCCGAGTCTAGCATCAGGCACGCACGGCCTATGAATGGTTGAGCGTTCGGCAGGATCGCTTGGTTCCTGCATTAGCCCTAACACCCGTCTGGCCACTCGCAGCGCCTAGACAGTCACCACCCCTGCTGCCAGCGCTGTCGCCCCCCTTTCACTGGCCGGCCCACGCTACCTCGCTCGCAATCTCCCAGCATACATAAACCTCAGCATGCTCGCAGTACTTCTTTTTCTCCACTTCACAGCCAATCTTCAGCTTCAAGTCCAACTCTGACTTCGGTCGTCCATTCACTTACCAACTAATACTATCATTAATAATACCCACTCGCCAACCACCCTCAACTTTCCCAAGTTCTATACCCTAATCAGCCAAAATGCGTTACACCATTGCTGCTTTCGCGCTCGCCGCTACCGCTGCCGCTGTCCCCCAGTACGGATACGGTGCTCAGGAGAGCTCTGTTGCCGCCTACCCTGAGTCCACTCCTGCTGCCGCTACCACCCCCGCTGCCGAGTACCCTTCCTACCCGGTCAGCACCCCCGCCAAGTCTGAGGAGTACCCAGTGAGCTCTTCTGCTCCTGCTTACCCCGTCGTCTCCGTCTCCTCCAAGGCTCCTGAGTACCCCGTCGCTTCTTCCAAGACCCCCGAGTACCCCGTCGCCTCTTCCAAGGCTTCTGAGTACCCGGTCGCTTCTTCCAAGACCCCCGAGTACCCCGTTGCCTCTTCCAAGGCTTCTGAGTACCCCGCTTCCTCCAAGGTCCCCGAGGCTTCGTCCAAGGTTCCCGAGTACCCTGCGTCCTCCGGTAAGCCTTCCAAGCCTTCCTCGACTGCCTCGTGCGTTAGCTCAACAACCATCACCGTTACAGTCCCTTACCCTACCGGTTCCGCTTCGGTTCCCGCTGGTCAGGCTTCCACCTACCCAGCTGGCCCTAAGCCTTCCGCTCCCGGTGCCTACTCCTCTGGCCCGGCTCCCTACCCCAGCAGCAAGCCCTCCGGCGCTGCCCCTTACCCCATCGCCTCCGGCACTGGCGTCAACCCTTCCGTCCCTGCCGGCACTGGCTACCCCACCAAGACTGGGTAAGTTCTTCTGTGCAATCCGATCTCAAACTGCCTGCTAACAAGTCCTAGTGGCTACACCAAGCCCAGCTCCCCTGCTGAGTTCACCGGCGCTGCCTCTGCCCTCAACGCTGCTGGCTTCGTTGCTGGTGTTGGTGCTTTCGCCGCTTTCTTCTTGTAAATGTCATATCTCAATTGAGCTTGCCTGCGGGTAGGCTATGACTTTACATGATGCATATATTCTTCTGGTAGATATCCTTGGTTTCCGGAAAGGGTAGTTGTAATTAGTGGGGACGGTGTTGGCTGAATTGAGAACTGAAAACTACGTCTGTCTTTTGCCTGTGATCATGCATCATGTCTGTACCGTTCGCATGTCCTCTGAGTATAGTGATGAACTCTTCTGTCCCACTGTAGCCATCTTAATTAAAGCAAAGACTTGTTGCAAACAACTCCAATGGCTCATCAATGAGCTGTGAAGGTTAATAGAGCGATGTTGCATGCTCTACTAAAGGGCAGCTGTCTCTGCTCGGACGCGTCGTTGACCGCTGTTCTGCAGGCTGCTGCTTCCTCTCAGACCTGTGCTGGTCACGACATCTGAGTTCAGCTCAACAACACCTCACCCAACATCCGCTCACCCCACACGTTCAACGCCCTTGCATCCGCCCCGCGATACAGGCGACGTTCAAACAACCTTAGGTTGAGTGATCGCCGCTACCCGTCCAGCTGTTACGTGTCGGTACGTAACCGTCGATGGGAAATGAGGTGTGCGACCGACACGCGTCCTCCCCATGGCTTCGAACAGGGCTTGTCCTACCCCACAACTATATCTCAACCTCATTGCTACGATTGCTGTCGCTACAAGCGCACTTGTGTGCTCGTGTCCTCCCAGCGCGACGATGGTGCAGGCTGCACCGATAGCCGCCCGTGCGACAAATTGCATCTGCAAGCCTTCCCAACAGCATGATGCAAGGTTTCCGCGCAAACAATATCGCAGATGCTGTGCGCACGTCGAAGCAAGCTTTGCGCGCTGTCTCAGTAACACGAGGTGAACGCCTGGGCGAGGGCCGTTCAGTATTGAAACAATGACGTCTTGTCACTTGTGGCAGCAAGGCAAGGGAGCCTTAGGCAGCCATGCAAGAACAAAGCCGTTGTACGGCTCTCGACCCCCCACATGGTCGACGTGGCGCATTACGGCAGACACGGTGGGTCGCACGTGTCGATGGGGTCGAGCCTAGAGGGTGATGATTTGGAGGTTAGAGTTTGGGCGCAGAGTGAGTGAGACGGCTTCGTTTCAAGCAGGCGCCAGCGGTTGCTACGAAAGCCACACGGAGAACCGCAGGATGTCTTCGGTCAACTCGCAACCATGCAGATCTCATTGCTAGAACACAGCGATTTTCTTTGCGTGGCAGCTGTCAGAACTTTTGTGTTTCGAAGATCAATACTTGGATACGAGATCTGACAGCAACAGGTGGAGAGCACACCTAACAAACACCTGGATCCATGAATCAAAGCAAATGTTTCGACAGCCTTGCTATGTTTCGCAAACGGGTGATCGATAAAGTCTGGGTAATCAAGCGACCAATTGGAGTCAGAGGTTGAGACACCGTCTCCTGCACCGAACGTGGGGTTCCGTTCGGTACCTGCATCAGTAGCCTCAGGGACCGCTGGTCGACGGACAAATACCATCAACATCAAATCTTGAGAATTATGCCGACAGTAGCTCACAAGAGCGGTTTCACTATCAACGACCATCGACCTTGGACATCTATCTTTGGATTTATCGATGGAAGATCAGACAGCTAGACGAACACTGACTATAGTACTTGCTGTTCAAGTCTCAGGCACTGACAAGCACTGAGCTGGTAGACATAGCGACGACCTGGTATTGGGTCCATTACAGTAGTAGTGAGTACGTGACATGTTAAACCAAGATTCAGGCCTGTATCTTGCTGTCTTACCGAGTATAAAGGTATCGGCCATTGCACTCGTCTGTCATAACCATTCCAAACGCCCTCATCGTTCTGCCGACTCCGCATACAGCGCCTTTGAATAATTGAACTCTTACCATGAAGACCTTTACAGTACTGTCTACACTATTGGTAACAGCCTTCGCTGCACCCACCACGCGAGCCACATCCGCGTCCTTAGAAGCACGCACCCTCGACCTCCTCGGCAAGGTCCTGACGCCAAAATGTCCAGCAAATTCAGCCCAGCCCGACGGTAGACTACCAAAAGGCTCTATCTCGACATCTGCCCTTGTCCCAATCAGCGCAAAGAACCCTACAACTGCATACCCAAACAGCGACTGGGCGAAGATCACCCCGGGCGGTTTCTGCACCATCTTCAACCTTGTCGTTGACTCCGATGCCACGCAGGGCAAAGTCTGCAACCTCGTCTTCGATTTTCCAGACTATCTTCAAGCGCCAGGCGATTTTGTCTTCCTTGGATCCGGCAAGTTTACGTTCACAGGCTATGACATCAACGCTGGTGCAGTGCCGGGACAAACAACGTATGCACAGCAGCCGCGTCCTGGACCGAGTCCCCCCAATCCGCCTCCGGTCATGAAGCCAGGGAACAGCTATATTGTCAATTCTGCGCCTTGTGGGATACCACCGGGTATCGGGCCGGTGACCGTCAGTGGAAGTCTGTGCTCGAAGGATACGACGTTCATGTTCAAGCAGAGCAACAAGACGTGTCCGCTGGGATTCTACGTTGTGCTAACGGACGACAATGGAGCGGGCGTGTCGCGTTAGCGCAGTAGCGGAGTATATTATATCCTCTGTACAAGTCTCATGACTTAAGTTATGTTTTTGCACATTCGCACTGACCTTCTTGATAATGTTTATTTCTTCTCATCTCGCTCAACACAAAAGCGATGAACTCCATAGAGTCATGAATTAGTTCCCTCTATTTTTGTTCTCAATCAGAGCTCTCCATCATCTCAACAGCCCTAATCGTCCAGTCATCGTTCAGGCCATTCATTCAACGCTTTCGTTTCCGCAAGACCATCGTTACTCTTCCTAGCCTCAATAAGGTGCCCAGACACTGTCCGCGACAACTAAATGGATCTCTTGAGAAAGGTGGATGATTCAAAAGGAATTGAAGAGGGCGTAGGCCTGCGTCTAGTGAGAGCATTGCTGAGACAGTAGTCAGTACACACAAGAGGTGAAGTACATCCGGAGCAGGAAACTTTTAGCCCCAGTGGCAGTCAAAAGGCGATCACGATCCAGGCTTGTATGCCATAATCGAAGACCGAGCCCAAATGTCATCGGAGCATGGGTGTCTGACCGTGGTTCCACCGTCGCTGCGAAGTACCCAAACTGTGGCTCTTCCGGATTACGCACCTCGAGAACAGGTTGCGACCGTCCTTGCGAGTAGGATACGAGGCATTTGTTCACCCTGAACGGCGATCAAGTCCATCTTGAACCTGTTTTCTCAGATCATATTGAGCGCTTCAAAGGTCTCCACCAGGCTGTAACGAGGATTGCAGCGACCGTTGAGTGCCAAGATCAGAGGGCCAATTCCGATTCCGGCGAGTGAAAGTCTGCAAGTTGCAAGGTTCTCCATGAGTGGCTCGACTGTGAGCAGAATATCTATCTACGTGGCCCGGAGTAGAGAAAAAGTCTACACAACCACTTCCTTGAAACTACGAAGAGAACCGGAGATGCCGGGGTTCTTTGCTGAGCAGCTCAAGAATATGATAGAAAAGAACGTCCAGTAAGAGAGGAAGTCTTGCAGAGCTGCGATGGCGAAGATGTGGGCCGTTGGGGGTA
This sequence comes from Nothophoma quercina, assembly GCA_021642125.1. NCBI lineage: Eukaryota > Fungi > Ascomycota > Dothideomycetes > Pleosporales > Didymellaceae > Nothophoma > Nothophoma quercina. The sequence continues at coordinate 172,905 of JAKIXB010000032.1, read as the reverse complement.
ACGAGGTCCCTTGCGTCGAGCCGTAGGGAAGGAAGAGTCAGGTGAGCGATGTCGAAAGTAGACCTCCATTTGGTTAATTGTGTCTCAAGGCTAGAATGGGAGCGGGGATTCTGAAGTTCACCGCTCAACGTGTTTCTTCTTGAGTGGTCGACAAAGCTTGGAATTATCCCTGGAACCAAACTTGTGGCATGCGAAGATTACGAGGCCCTTCAAGCGAACAATGACACCCTTCAATTCATCATGGTGAGGAAGCTGTTACCAGGCAAACCGATCAAATAGTAGGCTCCATTAGCGACGATACAGCAATTAGACTGTAAATTGAGATTGCAGTTCTGAACTAGAGATCTTGGGGCGCTGCGCAATGATCTTTCCTTTGCGTGAGGGCAAATCAAAAAAGGCCTAGGGCCCTTACCGATTTCTATTCTTCCAACCAACTGTCTGTGTCAGAATATCGTGAACAGCTCCAGTGGTGTAAGCCAGTCCTCGATTACGGCTCCAGCTGTACAGCTCATCTATAGTTTAAGGGGCTCGTCATCCCCTTACCCCTCGAGTTTCGTAGGACCGATCAACAAAAGGCGATAGCCCAGGGGGGGGCCTCGGTGGATTGTCGATAAACTGATTATTTCCAACCTTTCAGGGTCCTTCTTGCGAGTAAGCGACAGAGCGGGCACGTATAAAAAGGTGTCGAATATCTGCTAGCTTACTTCTTTTTCACCGCATCCAGCATCATGAGACTCCCGTTTCTTGTTTCCACTGCCTTCACGGCTCTTGGTGCAGCTGCACCTTTCCCACCTAACAATAACGTCGACGAGGTGTCAACTGCCTCTACGCTGAACTCTGATGAGGTCACCGTTCCCACCACCAGCTTCGCCTCTGTCTCACCCGTGAATACCTTCCGGCCCCCCTATGTCCTTACTCTTGCTGGGGTTTGCGGCATTTGCGATCATTTACCGGGCGATGTTCAGGATGAGTGCTATGAGCATTGTCTCAAGATCTCAGTACTCTCCCGCCCCGATACTGTTCCTTCACTCAGGGAAGTCCTGGGCATGGCGAACACCACTCGCAAGGATCTCTACCAGCCTTCGCTTTTCGCGGCTGGTCTAAAGGTTGACGACGAAAAATACCATCGTCGCGACGCCACTGCCAACGATGATGATTCGACTCCCTCCTCGCTCGACGATCCTGTCAACCAGCTCCTGCAAGACATTCAAGATTTCAGCAACGTTGACAAGCGCATCAGAGCCATAACCGGTGGTGGCACGTTCAGCACAACAGGTGATTCCGATCAGGCAATAGACGAACATCTCTTCAATTTCCTCATGGACTATAATCGCTGGCTGGTCAAGCCACCTGAGTTCCTGATCGAGGTTCTGTTGCACCAAATCTCGATATCTCCTTACCACCCAAGTGCATGGGCTGATCGTTTCCGGTTGGTCACGCATGAGGATATCCATCGTCGACTCTTCAACACGGTTCAGGATCTCGGAATAACGCAACGTACGGCAATCTGGCTTCAGGTCTCTGAGCAATGGGAAGAAACCTACGCTGAGGCTTTTGGACCACCCGGTAAAAACTCCCCCGGTGTTATGAAAAGAAAAGCTAAGGCAATGTTGGGTTGGATGGTAGCGTCAACGGTATTAGTAGCACGCAGGGTGAAAGTCGACTGCACCCCCAACTAGCCTTCATGATAATGGCACATAAGTGCCGAGATGGATAGTGTATTGAATGGGGGATAGCAAGAAGGAACCTATTAGATTGACTACATGCAGTTGCCCTAAAAGCGTCTAAAGGTGCAAATATTAACTTATGTAGTAAGTTAGCGTAAGTATTGACAGGCATACATCCCAGATCAGGATTGTATCAGAGGGTATGAAAAGTTGAAATCCGATCAGCATTAAATCATGTGTGCGTGGTCGTTGTCCTTGTCTGTCTTTGGGTCTTCGCGAAGATAATCTCACCATCATTACCAACCTTTTAGGCCAAGCGCGTCTAGCTGTCAATTGTATTGGTAATACCCTATATTAATTACAACCAAGTGCGCGGTTAGGCAATAGCGTCTATCTCAATAACAGCGTAACAGCCAGTATTTAAGAAGGTAGCTATGGTACTGTTGTACTGCTAAGACAAAACTCTATATAGGTCGAGGTGTAGGAGACACGTAGGAGATGCGTAAGGTAGCAGGAAGCTAGGTAGGTTGAGGGCAGAAGAGCTAAGGCTAACATACATTCACCCTTCCGGCCTAGTTGGGTATTGTAATTGTACTACAGCCTCAGTTGAGTACACACGTAACTAATAGCAGTTAGACAATATCAGGCCTCTAGACTAACCTGTTAATAGTGACCATTTGCCCAACAATGCCGTACTCCGCCCCGTTGACGTACTGTTTCAAGCCTTACCAACCGCAGCACCGTCACCAGGCTTCCACTCTTCCACTGCACATATAGCCCTTGCTTTCTCCATCACCCATTCAGGAACACCGCAACATGCTTCATGCCGCTCGCAAACGTAACCAAGAGCGGTAGCCAGCGCATCACCATGGTTATCGATATTCGGCTCGTCACAGTCGAACAGTCCACAACCTGCATCGATAGCAAGAACCCCCGCAATAGCTATTTCCGACTCCCCGAGAGCTGAGTTCCACACCGTTGTGGTTGTTGCCCGCATCCTCCTCCTTGCCTTGCCGTCCACCTTCTTGAATAAGTCTCTGGCATCTCTGCTGACGAACCAGTGCGCTGTCTTTTTGAACATGCGCGCCCATTTTTGCACTTCGCTCTGAGGCCTCTATTCGATCAATCTCATCAACTACTTCACTTGTACTCTCTGCTCTTTAGCATAGGAAGTCCACTGACGTTTGAACATCCATTCGTTGAGGTAGTCATCCATATTAACATCGAGAGGTTCCAGGACGTCGAAGGCCTCGATAGCGAGGATGTTGCCGTAGATTTCGCCAAGAGTGTTGATCAGGACGAGAAGATTGCCCATGACGTCGGAGAGGTATCTGGGGTACTCCCGTTTGCAGGTGAGGCGGGAGGGAGTCCAGGTATCAGCTGCAGCACAGACATTGTGGCCGTCGATGTTTGTTACGGGTGAAGTTCTGGACGACCTTGGAGGCAGTCAACAGCAGTGCTGGCACGCGCGCAGTCGGGACCGGACCAGCATATTGGAAGCCACAGCATCCATCGGTGCGGACAGCAGCTGGACCAGTTGATGGTATCGCGTGAGGCGAGTGGGTTGACTGCCTCCAGGCTCCCAAGAGGTGAAGGGGTGACCGCGGTGAAGGTGGCGGTTGCTGCAAAGGCAGCAAGGAAGCATTTGGCCTTCATGGTGAATTTTTGAATGAATGTGTGAGCTGATTGTGGTGATAGTCAAGGCTTTCTTATATTGACTCATCGAGTAGAACCATGGCACTGAGTACGATTTTCGAGTACAGAGACCATATGCCAATGTGGTAGTGTGGACGCATTCGCGAGTCTTTGGTTTCCTTCTCTACCAGACAGTCAGCGAAGCTTCCTGGGGAGCTGAAGGTTGGTTCGAGGTACGGTTCTAACCAGGATCAAATTAAGGGTCACTCCCCCTCATCCAAAGATCGTACTTATCACAAAACCTTCCCCCACTTGCAATTTTCCATGGTCAGATTTTGTTCTACAGGTAACGATCGTTTGACATCCCTCAAGGACTTACTAACGATACCATTATAAAGCTCACCCCCGAAGTTGAAATCTGTCTGTTTCACTGTGAGCTGTCATCACCGCCCTGGTGGCTCTCGGAGCCGTTGGCCCTCTGCCTCCCGCTATGATTACCACCTGCAGTCTAAAGATATCCAATGCCAACAGCATCCTTCTCCTCACATGCCTGTATGTTCCCAACAACACCACCAACGCCATACCCTCTGCTGGTCTTCGGTCGTCGAGCACTCCACACTACGGTATTATATCCGATGATTTTGTCTCTTCATCTAGTGCAGGTGGTGCTAGGGTCAGTGTGATCGTAAGAATTCATTCAGCGACAAGCCTGCTCGCAACGGGGCTTGCCATAGCTACTTTGCTGAAGTCAACGACTGCATGAAGGTGTGGGGTGCTCCGAAGGCCAGCTTTGACTTCGTGATGTGCTGCCAGCTCTTTATCTGCGAGGATAGCGTCTTAATCTTCCAATTGAACTATAATAGCGAAGTATCTAAGAACAATCTCTACACCTCGATGATACTGTGGTTTGAAAGCATCAAACCGTGCTATCCGGAGATCGAGCTGCAACGTCGTGGCCAATGTACAGGCTGTCAGATATTTGTTCGCCCATATCGAATGGTCGTTAAAGCTGTTGCTGAAAGCGTTATAGCGGTCGCCATACATATTTCAGGTTTCGTTTGTACTGCGAGCTCGGCGTTCAGGTGCTACTATGGATGAACAGAGGTTCGTTAAGGACGAATCGGACCCGACGACATGGCTTGTCGACGCTTTTGTAGGTTAGCCTAAAATTTAACGATCTCGCTCGCGTGGAGACGTTACAGCACTACCATCGTATTCAAGGGATCTAGACCATCACGTTAGATAAGTGTCAGTGGCTGAGCCGGATCAGGCTGAGCCTTGAAGTCCTTCGAAACTCAACCCGAGCGTCCTATGAGGTCAGCCTGACGAAGTTGCGTCAATTTTTGGTCGCTGATGTTGCGATCTGTGCAACCAGTCTGTAGCCTGCCGCGATACTGAGGTACCATTCTTTACGCATCACTGAGGAAGCGGAGACTTCGAGGACTCGGGCAAGTGTGGTACAGCACTAAAGCCTTGCCTGCCAAGATGCGCTAGTTCTTTGGGCGAGCTTCGAGCTCGCGATCGTTGATCAATGCTACGATCAGCAACTCCAGTGCTGTTGATGACAGGGCAAATCGACATTCAATGCTGGTCTTGTTGAGAGGTCCAGAAATAGATTGGCTGGTACATGGAAGTTAGCGATATTCAATACTGGGTGCATGATCAGGGCTTCTGCCTCGATAAGTTTTCGTCATCGGGGAGGCGTAGTATTGTCGCAGGCAGGTCTACCGGCGTGTTTGCCCAGAATGAGGCTCACGACGCAATGTTCAGCGCGTGAGGTGTGGAGGTGGCGTTCCCAGGTAAGCTAGCGTAGCACAGCCGCAGGATCATTGAGGCGCGGGACGGCGCACTTCTGAAGTATATACCGGTGATCCGGTCATTCTGTACCATCGAAGGGCAAAGGAAGTGTTGGAAGGATGAGTATATCGCGCGGAGACCATGTCGCATTTCATGCATATTCCAGCACGTTGCAGCTTTACACCGAACAACACACCGGATTTGGGTAATACCTAGCCACCATGAGTTACAACAACGAACAGCTTTATGGAGCTCCTTACACTGAACCGGACTTTGACGATTGCATACCTTGGGAAGACGATCGTACGCGGACGCTCTTACTCCGACGATAGCTGATCATACTAATAAAGTCTTAGTCCTGTTTTTGCAATCAACGAACACCAACAACGCTTCGCAGACCAACAACCAATGGTCTAACACACCACTACCTACAGATGAAATTCCTTTAAGCGATCTCGGGCTGCAAGACTTGAACATCAGGGGCCCCGAAGCCCATGTGCAACAAAGCTTCCCAGACTCGCTCGACGTTAATCTCTTTAGGTGAGAACAAACTCCTCAAACGTCTTTTTCTGCGCCGAGGCTAATATTCCCCTTGTAGAATAGGTCCAAGCCATCATCAGCTGAGTGGAATGACGTTGACAACAAGTGCCTGTTTATCAAGGCCTCGAGCTGTCTCAGATGTATCCAGGCCGACGTCGACTTCACCCATACCTCAGGCCCGCGCGAACGATAGTCTCTACAGATCGGTGTCAGCATCAGGTATACCACGCATCCACACACCGGACAGCCATACTGTTGGCAGGATCAAATGCCTGGGCGAGAGCGATGTCATGGTAGTCGAGTGCTGTGTTGCTGGCTGTGATGTGGGTCCGTTTGGGCGATGGCATGAATTCAAGCGACACTATGATTGCACTCACGCAGTCGCGAGGCCGAAATTTTGGTGTCCAGAGCCGAGTTGCGAGCGAAGCGAGGCTTTTGGCTACGACCCTTTCCCAAGGAGAGACAAGGTGGAGAGCCATGCTTCGAGCGTGCACGGCTTGACTCCAAGCCGAACGAACAGCAGACGCAGACGAAATGCATAAGCAGTATGTGTGTAGTACCGACGGCTCTACATGGCGCAGCAGTAGACTGACGACAATATTGATAGGAGGAACATGCAGCGAATAACGATGACACGACCATAGTGACAATGATACTTTGTTGAACAGGGTAGCTGAGAAGGACTGTTAGTGGGACATGTTTGATGGACAAGTGTTGGTGGTCGAGTAATCGATCTGAGCGACCGATCGTTCAAGGAATCGGTGTTAGTCAGCGGCGAGCTATGACGTTCTTGACTCCCTCGGCAACAGCAATTCTTCCGTATCAACAGTTCATCGCCCAATTGGACCCTTTCGAACTTCGAACACCACAATGGCTTCCTCAAGGCTTGCTATGCGCTCGTCGCGCGCTTTCATCGCTGCCCAGCGCTCGACCTACCGCTCCTTCAGCATCTCGGCTGCTCGCAACAACCAGTTCGAAGCTCTCAACAAGCGCACGAATGACACCTCCGAGCAGTACCGCAAGTTCCAGATGGAGAAGAACCTCAACCCTCACATGACCAACACCACTTCGACCATCGCGAACGAGATGCCCTCCGTTGGCAAGGATGCGCCCCCACCTGAGCTCATCTCCCACGTTGACGGCAACTTCACTCCAAAGGACTCTGTTCCAGAGAACACACACCGCATGACAGGTGGAACTCAGAGCAACGAGGGCTCGGAAGTCAGTGGAAAGAACGCTGAGCTTGGTGTTGGAGAGTTGGAGGGCGCCAAGTAAGCAGCATCTTGTATCTGGGTAGCCAAGCTAGGATATATGCTCACTTCGTACCTTTTTCAGGTTCAAGGTTGAGCCGTTGAGACGGACTGGAGAGGATGCGAATACCATGCGTGCACGATTACTATGTCCGTTCCACTGCCCCTGCGTTGCCCTTCCTTGCCATGGACTCCAAAACCAATCGAAATCATACTTCCCATGGCAGACGCTGACAGCTCCCAGACCAAAGTCGTAAGAGAGGTACACTCGAGAGCGATCTTCTCCTCAGCACCTTCGCCGATGCCAAGTTGGGCACCATGCCCCCCCAACTCCTCCAACAGTATGACCTCTTCCTCGATGAGAACGACTGGGACATTTACTACTGGGCTACCCAAGAGCCCACACCAACCTCCCACGAGACCGCCGAAGGCGGCCACGATAACCTCGCTACAAACAATGCGCAGGGCAAGGATATCGAGCCCAAGGATGAGTGGAAGCGTTCACCTGCCAGCGGCGAGTGGGCTCAGACCGTTGGTACCTTCAAGCCTGCGTACAGACCTGTACCACAAAGGTGGAAGAACAGCGAGATCCTGTCGCTGCTGAGGCGTCACGTCAAAGAAAGGAGTGCTGGCGGCGTTACAGACACAAAGGGTGAGCAGAAGGAGACAGATGGCAAGGGTCTGGGCATGATGCCTCCTATCCGCAACTTTGACCAGGCAGCTTAGATGGTATCTGTGCAAATCTTTGTAAGTTTATGTATCATGTCTGTACACAATGCTGATGAGTCGGTCATTAATGTTCCTACTTTCTCTTACGATGGTGACACGATTTGGTTGCACAAACACACCTAGGTTGAAAGCACCTTAAACTGGTCATCAACAGCAAGTCCACAGCCTCTCGAACTTCCCCTTTACGTGGCAAAGAGACCATGTACACTACGGGCATGGTCCATCATCTTATCCTTTCTGTGAAACGGGTTACCGTTAGTCTCTCCACGACTACACCCAAGGATCGGGCACCAATGTACCGATCTCTCTACCGCATGAACCCCGTTGTAATGCCGCATGAAGTCAGCCCATCGACTGTAGCTGCTGTTGCAATCTGAGATCTTGCACGAAAACAGCATGCGATCAGACGTGTCTGGACGATAGATCGTACAAATCGACGTACGTATTGACATCTCCAAGCCGTTCGGTGGGCCGAATGCGACTGAAGCCCCAAGAGATGAGGGCAGTTCATGGGCGTGTATACCGCTTTGCAGGTTAGCTGTGGTGAGGTATCTTCAGGAAGGAGACCTACGTAGCACATGCATCGCTTGATCGGCCATGTAGTCCAAGGCTTGCGAAGCCAGGCTGATCCAGTCGATCGCCGAGTTCCGTAGGCATTGGCATTGGTGCTACCGTCTGAAAGTGTGCGGAATTCATCCAGGGTGCGTAAGTATTATTCCAATCATGACTGCCTTGATATGGAGTTCGAACGTCTGCTTGAGCTTGTGCTGACGATCGATCAACTGGTAAACTGGAATCACTGCGGAAATTACGTACGTCCGCTGTATATCGTTGATACTGTCGAAGGATCGGTTCCGCAAAAGTAAGGTTCGGTCCATAAATATTGGTTAGAGTTTATACTGTTCGGATTGACCATGCAGTCGAGTACTACACAAAATGATGTGTGTTTGAAGTAAACGCACAAAAAGAATGCATTTCTATAACAGGATCTTGCGACCTTTTAAACTTGTACCTGGCGATTACAGCACGGCTGGACCGGTCAAGCCAAATCGCCCTTCGTTGTCATCATGTGTAGAGGTCCCCTGCTGCGTTGCATACAAGACCCAGATAACGATCCAGAACACGCTCGTCTCCCCTTTCCCACCTCTCCTCCAAGGGCTACTGATTTGACATATCCCGGGGGGGGGGGGGGTTTGGCGCGAGTGAGCGGTTTTGAAGCAAGACACCTCACGACCAACGGATCAACAAGAACGAGAAGATGTGATAGGTCAGCTGTAAGCCACTCCAGGAACACCGTTTCTGTGCCCGCGGTGCGCATGTTGCCGCAACGCGCAACTTAGCACTTACACCCTCTATAGAAGAATAAAGCTATAGAGCTACACATAAATACTATCTTCATGCAACATTTTAGTAGAACTACCTATTAGCTTAAAGACTAAAATTTACTAACCACCACTGACGACCGATAATTTTGGCGCAAAGGCGAAGGCGAATACTGTTTGCTGTTATTCAAGTGTCGGCTGGAGCAATGCCAGACCTGTGCTTACCTGAGAAGGTGATAGTAGCCACAAAGGCGCAAAGCCTGCCGGAGGCTCCAGTGACGAGGTACTCATTGACAGGACAAGGATTACGCCAGTACCTGAAGTCATAAGCCTCACCATCGGTGTCCCACCACAAACTAGGACGAGAGCCATCACAAGAAGACCGATGAACCCCATAATCATGAACGAAGCAAACTAGAACTCGGCTTCTCCATACACGCGAGCAGCGAAGCCATTGAAAGCGATGATAACAACTATAGTGATTGTGATCCATACGGGAACGTGCACCAGAGGATTCTAGTAGCCAATGACGAGGGGGATTGCAGTGATTTCGGCCGGTACTGTAATCACGAAGATGTAGGAACTACAGCTTAGCGTGGAATCAGTCAGTGATGCTCGGGTCGATTTCTATTGGTGCTTATTAGCCAAAAGCGAAACCCTTTCTTAGAGAGAACAAGTGCTTGCCAAAGTACGACATAATTACAGGCAGGTACTGGCTCATCTCCGCAGTGACCAGTTCATAAATCACGATGGGAACAATCACGTATGACAGGACAAGGAAGAGCGGACCGCCCATCCTCGATGCCTGGCCAGATTCAACGAACAGACCCGTACCAATGGTACCTCCGATGGCGATCATCTGTGCATGACGGCTCTTCAGGGTGCGCTTGGTACCTGCTTTGTGCAGATCACCCACATCACCTACATCACCTACCGGGTTGGCGGTAGCGACTGGGAGCACTTTAGGCATACTCATGATCGTCTCGTGGGCACCCTTTTTCTCGAGGTGGGACATGATGCAACAAACTCCAACAAGATTAGAATCAAAGGTAGACAAACTGATGGACTCGATGCTCAGGAAAGAACCATGAGATCTCCACTGTCCGTCAAGGTGGCCATTCTCACCACATTCTATAGTCTCTCGAAACACCAAGACCTGGGCATCCACTTACCCATCCAGTCCATCGCAGCTTCAGTACTGCTCATGGACTGGTATCTCAGCCCTTGATACCCTAGCTCCAGGTCTGGATATCAGCCACCCGGTCCTGGTATGAGTCTTCCCCAGGTTTTCTCGCGTGCTGGGTGCACGCTATCCCGCATGTGTCCAGAAGCTTTCGCTAGCTATCTCTTGGCGTGATACACAACGACACAAGGTTGGCCACCGAAATGGCGGTCATAATGATAAGATATTCGTGCAGTGTAGACGTGATGCTTCGAGAGACTTGTCAGGAGTGGATTGCCGAATGCAGCAGGCCCACCCGCAGCACAGACCACCCTTCTTTCCGAGCGCTAAGGCCGTTATCCCCACATCTACAGCTGATGATACGGTAATCGTGCATGGATCATCATAACTTTCGATGCAATCGCTCGTCTCGAAGCTCACAGTTCCGAGCATTGATGCCACTTCGATGAACGGGTTGGGACCGAGGTCGCAATAGTAAAGTGATACCCCACCACGAAGTGTAAGCTTGCGGAAGGCTCTTTGCCCCTCTGGATACCAGAAGACTGCGCCTTCGCAACTCAGAAGTCAATTTTGCTTGAGCCCCTCCATTTTCACAATACCCAGACCTTTCGTACATCAATCTGCAAGCATGGCACCTAAAACAATCACATTGAAAGCCCCCAATGGCAAAGAGTGGGAGCAGCCTACCGGTCTCTTCATCAACAACGAATTTGTTGATTCAACCAAGCCTGACAACACAATCTCTTCGATCGATCCTGCAACAGAGAAGGAGATCGCATCAGTCCAGGCAGCAACACCAGACGATATCGACCGTGCTGTGAGCGCCGCAAAGAAGGCGCTGAAGAGCCCGGAATGGAAGCTGCTGCCCAATACAGACCGTGGGCGACTGATGGTCAAGCTCGCAGACTTGATGGAGCAGAACCATGAACTTCTGGCAACAATAGACGCTTGGGATAACGGTATATTCGTCTTTCAATCTTGCGGTGCTTACACTGATTCAACTAGGCAAGCCATACACCGTAGCATACAACGATGATCTCCCCGAAGCTTTCAACACCATTCGCTACTACGGAGGATGGACGGACAAGATATCCGGTCAGACAATAGGTACATCACCACAGAAGTTCGCCTACACTGTACGACAGCCGATTGGCGTTGTTGCCCAAATCATTCCCTGGAACTACCCTCTTTCGATGGCTTGCTGGAAGCTCGGCCCGGCCCTGGCTTGCGGTAACACCATCGTGCTGAAGCCTGCTGAGCAGACACCTTTGTCCATCTTGGTTTTCGCGGAGCTCATCAAGGAAGCTGGCTTCCCTCCAGGTGTTGTCAACATTGTCAACGGTCTTGGGCGAGAGGCTGGATCTGCGCTTGTCCAGCACCCGCTCGTTGACAAGGTTGCGTTTACAGGATCCACAGCTACGGCAACACAAATCATGAAGATGGCCGCAGTCGGGCTGAAGAACATCACACTCGAGACTGGAGGCAAGTCACCATTGCTTGTTTTCGACGATGCCGACATGGAGCAGGCGGTCAAGTGGTCACACTTTGGTATCATGTCAAACCAGGGCCAGATCTGCACAGCGACATCCCGTATCTTGGTCCAGGAGTCGATCTTCGACACTTTTGTTGGGAAGTTCCGCAAACAAATTTCAGAAGTCTCTGTTATCGGAGACCAGTGGAGCGAGGATACCTTCCAGGGACCCCAGGTCACCAAGCAGCAATACGAGCGCATTCTCTCCTACGTTGATATCGGCAAGGAAGAGGGCGCGAAGCTCGTCGAGGGTGGCGAAGCTCGAAGCGGGGAGGGATACTACATCAAGCCCACAGTCTTCACCGGCGTGTCGTCTAAGATGCGCATCTACAGGGAGGAAGTCTTCGGACCTTTCGTGGTCATTGCTACTTTCAAGAGCGAAGATGAGGCTATCGAGATGGCGAACGATACTATCTATGGTCTTGGTGCTGCTGTCTTCACCAAGGATCTTGAGAGGGCGCACAGGGTAGCATCTGAGATCGAGTCCGGCATGGTATGGGTGAACAGCAGTCAAGACTGCGACTACAGGGTACCATTTGGTGGTGTCAAGCAGTCAGGTATAGGACGTGAGCTGGGAGAGGCTGGCCTTGAGGCTTACTCTCAGGTCAAGGCGGTGCACATCAATATGGGTAACAAGCTATAGACATGCTTGCATTGTGCAAATGACCAATAAAAACTTGACGTTCCATATATGACTTGCGATCTCCTCAAGGTTATTATCGTCAACGCCAACCAAACTGACTGACGGTCGTCGCGATGGCTCCCTCTATGTTCAAACACCGCTTGCTCACGATCAAAGATGAGATGCAGCTGCACATTATGAATAGGACGCTACGAGGAGTCCGTAGCGGCGTATGTCGTCGAACCTTGCAAAGTGGATCATGGAAATGTTCGAGTCTCACACGATAGTCAAAGCGTTATTTCTTTTTGCAAGAGAAACATAACGTTCAGATGTATTAGTCAATGGTATTACATTGCTCGTCAAATGCATTAATATAAACTTTTCTCCTAATTGTGCCAACCATCTAAGCACCGTTCGACAGCCACTTTGCCTTCTGAACTGACACCCCCGATGCAGTAAGAATCTTCGTGATCTCATCGGTCTCCTTCTGCGCAAGGAGCTTAAAAGGCTTCCTCAAACCACCGGTCTCCCAACCCCTGAGCTCCATACCAGTCTTGATTGCACTAGGGTAGTTGTAGCTCTCGAGGAATTTGCAGACGGGGAAGATCTTCCTCCATAGCTCGCGACCCTTTTTGATATCTCCCTCAACGGCAACAGCGTTCCACAGCTCGACAGACAGCTTGGGGATGAGGTTGGTTGTACCCCATACGGAGCCCTTTGCGCCGGCGCAGAGACCATAGAATGTGAGGGTGTCCCAGCCGTTGAAGGCAGTGATCTGGTCGTCAAGTTCGAAGAGGAGCTCAGTGAGCGCAGGTGCGTTCCCGGATGTGTCCTTCAGGTAGTGGACACCGACATCCTTGAGCGAGGCCATCTCGGATGGCGAGAGCGTAAGGCCACTGACGGAGGGGATGTTGTAGTAGACGATAGGGATCTTGGAAGCCTCGTAGGTCTCCTTGCAGAGGTCGCGCAACTGCTCGTAGTTGACGGGGTCGTAGAAGGGAGGAACAATCATGGTCGCTGCCGCACCGACCTTGGCGGCGTGTACAGCAAGCTCGACGACGTCCTTGGTGGAAAGAGCACCTGCACCAGCAACAACAGGGACAAGGCCATTTGCGTACTTTACGCAAAGCTCAGTGACTTGTTTCCTTTCCTCAAGAGTCATGGCTGTGAACTCTCCTGTTGTGCCACCCGGGACGAGACCGTGTACGCCTGCATCGATCATGCGGTTGATGTGGGCTTCGAGACGGCCCTCGTGGACCTTGCTGCCATCATCTGTGAAGGGAGTGATGAGTGCAACGAGAATGCCTTTGAGCTCTTGAGGTGCCATTGTGAGTGTGAATGAAGAAATGTGAAATCTTAGGGTATCAGAAGAAGTGTCGAAATACAGTGAGCTGAATTTACAGAAAGATGAGGGGTAATGTTTACGTCGAGCATCTTCGAGAGCTCTTTTGTGTTTGGAGGGGTTCGTGGAGGTCCATGGATCACTCCGATGACGGTTGATAGCGGTAGGAGACTCCTTCCTATCTGGGTAAGCGCGGTGAAGATGGTTGGATCGCGCATGTGCAATAACTTCCGAGACCCTTCTTCTGGTGTCACAGATTGTGGGGAGAGAAGCCGTCGAGAACACCACACTTGAACCAGTACGCTTCTCCGTGATAGAATAACTCATGATTCCGCAGTTAGGTCACGCTCCCAGTTGCTGTCTCCACTATGTCTAGATTACCAAATTGGTCGTGGCAACCCCGATCGCCAGCAAACCAATGCGGAGCGGATTGAGACCTTAAGCCCTTCGCCTCGGGCTTAAGTAGTGTGCTACAATTATCTTCACATCTCCGCTTGCGGACTTTCAAGTCTTCAATTCTCCACCCCAGACCTCACAAACGAGCACAAAGAATGGCCAATCGCCCACCAGCACTTGACGACCTTGTATTCTCGATTCACGATCTTGAGCACTATGGGTCACAGAATCTTACGGAGAGCTTTCGAGAGTATTACAATGGTGGTGCCATGGACATGATAACGTGAGTGTGAGCTGTGGTGGCAAGGAAACGCATTGGCTAATCGAACGTGTCCAGGCTCCGTGAGAATGTATCGGCGTACGATAGATACAAGATCCGTCCCCGCATCTTGCGAAACGTCTCCAACGTAGACACAGGCGCCGAGATCTTTGGCAGGAGGATTACATTTCCGTGTGGATTCAGTCCAAGCGCGATGCACTGCCTCGCACACCCAGATGGCGAAAAGGCTACATCGAGAGCAGCGGCAAAGATGGGAGTACCGATGGCTTTGTCATCCTACTCGACAACGTCTTTGGAAGATGTCATCGCACAGAGCACTGGAAACCCGTACATGATGCAGATGTGCATTGTAAAGGACAGGAACATAACCATGCAGTTGCTCAAGAGAGCAGAAGGTGAGTGGTTTCCAAAAGTCGTTGTAGTAGTGCTGACTTGCCTGCAGATGCTGGCTACCGGGCACTTTTCCTTTCGGTCGATGTACCGGTCCTTGGTCGCCGGCTGGGCGAGATGCGGTCGAACTTTACATTGCCAAAAGACATGTCATGGCCCAACCTATTGTCAACTGGCCAGGATGAGTTCGGCGCTCCTGACGGCAAGAGAGACGGACCTCAGGCTTTTGATGACACTCTTGAGTGGGAGGAAGTTATCCCTTGGCTGAAGGCGAATACTAAGATGCAGATCTGGCTCAAAGGAATCTCGTCACCAGAAGATGTTGAGCAGGCGATAGCGGCAAGCATAGATGGTGTTGTCATCTCCAACCACGGCGGACGCCAGCTAGACGGTGTGCCGGCTACACTCGATTCTCTGCGTCAATGCGCACCAATCGCGAAGGGCCACATCCCGATTGCGGTAGATGGAGGGATACGAAGGGGGTCGGATATTTTCAAAGCCATCGCGCTCGGTGCCGATTTCTGCTTCTTGGGAAGAATTGCTATCTGGGGCTTGGCTGTAAGTGACCTGATCCTGAGGTTGTCATTGCGTATGTGCTAACATTGACCAGTACAAAGGCCAGCAGGGTGTTGAGCTTGCCATCCAGATTTTGCTTGAGGAATTCAAGTCAACAATGGCCTTGGCCGGATGTCGGTCGGTGGCGGAAATTACTCGTAATCACTTGAGCGTTCTTGAGAACAACGGTATTCTAGCCAAGTTGTAAAGATAGGTATATGCAAAATCGAAAAGCTCGTAAGACATATTCGTCCCAAAGCCATGATTGGAAGTAAGACCAACGCCAGTCCAAAACCACAACCCCAATCGTGCCTGTTCTCGCCACTTCTCAGCTGCTGAAGTTTACATGCATTGTTAGTATAACATGAGCCAGAAATTGCCCTCTCGAAGCACATCGATCCAGGAATAAGCGTCCTTCCTCTTCTTACCCGGGTTTCGCTGCTCCAGAGGACTATTTGGGTCTTTGTCGACATTCTTGTCCATTCTGTCGCGACGATCCCACACCTCACGCATTACTTGTTGGGGGGTGGTAAAGCCGTTGAATGCAGATTGCATTGCGCCTTTCTGCATCCAACTCATCAGCCAATCTCGCGCTGCTACTGACATGGCTTCAGAGCCTGCAATGAAAGCCGGCCATGGGGTACCAGGCGATTTAATCTCGCATACGTCGTGAGCAAGATCAAAGTCTTTCAAGGCTGCGATAACGTCGTTGACGTGTGCTTGGAGAATAAAGGGATGAACCTTGCGAATCCGTCGATAGAAGAGTATTAGCAACGCTGAGGTCATTGCGCGCATCATAGCCCGACTCGCCATTGATGGTTTTGGGGTTGTAGATCCGCCTTGATTGTTCCGTGGGGGCGATATGTCTCCCGAACTGCTGTACTGCGCAGAAAGGGAGCAGATACGATTTTCGAGCTGTGTAGTCTTTCTCTGCAGACACTCCTGGAATGTTCTGGTCGGCTGCACTGATGTCTCGTCGAGATAATCCATGATGTTGGCTACTCTTGTGGTCTGTGAAACGTAGCTGAGCCATATCTCTGGAATTCCGTATATGTCCATATAGAGAGTATGTGTCCACGGACGAGCGTCTTCCAGATGGATGTCGCGCAGCCCAGTCTCGTGGTCTTTGTGTGCATCAGCGTCATCATCGCTCTCAGAGCCGTGCGATTGTATGCGAAGAAAGTCGTCTAATTGAGAGTGTTCGGGCGATGTGTTGACGTCTTGGCTTGGTCCGCACGATCCGACGACAGGAGCGGGAGCGTGATTGCGAAAGGTTCGCTCGATTTTACCCTGCAGCGAAGCATTCTTGTGGTCATGAAGAACGAATGTACTCTCGCCAATGATACGCTGCCAGGTGTAGACATGATGAAGAAGACGAGCTCTGCGGGAGGCTTTGTGTTTGGTAATTCCTCGCAATCTAACAAGACGTTCGGCGTCGATCAAATAGCATCTAGCGTCTGCTGCGTTGCCAGTCTCGGTCTGATTACAATCAGCGGTGATGCCAATAGTAGTGAGTGGGTGTTTAAACTTACTGCAAGAGCTATAAGACTGAAGATAGCCATGAGCTGATCCTTGTACTTTGCCTTGCCCTCGCCAGCGGTCTCGAGCCGCAGAGATTCTTGCATATGTCTTTTGGCTCGTTTTGAGACATACTCGAGGATGTGCATGCCTCGAACAGGGTCAAGGTCGCTTGACGAGGGCGACTGCTTGGTGGCCATGTGAGCGGAGCAACCTAGGAGCGCGAATAGGTTTGCTTTGTTGGCATGCTTGACGTTGGAGCCTTGGAGCCAAGTCATCTCAGCGTGAGTCTGCACTGCATTGCTCCATTGGAGGGTTTCCCAGGGCGACTTGCAAGGCATGGGTAAAGGACCAAACTGCGGCACCATGTGATCTCTGAAGTGGCGCAGTAAGAAATGCGCGTCTCGCAGTACCTGCGCTTCGTCGAGCTCTGCTGGAGCGTATGGTGGGGGCTGTGAATCAAATAACATGTTCGCTGCGCCTATGTTCTGTTTCTCGTAGAATTGATTTGGCGTGAAGGAATAGTCGTATGACTGAGTCGCATGATTGTGGCCTTGAGGCTGGTTGGCAACGTGTGCGAGAAGGCTCAGCGGATCGCCGTAAGGTTGGTCCTGAAGCTGATCGTGAATCATGGGCATTGACATATCAAAAGTAGTGTCGAACAAGTCGTTCCAGATGAGACCGTTAGATGACTCGAATAGGGACTCAAGATCTGACATCGAGCCAACTGAGGAGTGATTGAACAAGTCTGATTCCTGCGGTATGAGTGAAGTGTTATCCGGACCGTTTGCGTTTGTCGATATCTTGTTGTTTCCGATCTCAAGCAAGCTGGGATCAAAAGATGTATCCTCGATCATAAGGTTGCTGCCTTCATTCTGTTGATTGATGTCCGGACTGGTGATTGACTGAGCTACATCCGGCGCAGGAGGCTGGTGATCAGATGACGGCCCTTCAGCATCATGATTTTTGGCGGCTTCTGTATCTATTTCAACATACACTTCATACACACTCGGGCTGACTCTACTCACGCTGCCTTGACTGTGCTGGAGACTTGTTCTCCTGAGATGCTTCAGCTGGCCTTGAGGGTCCGTAAGACACGGAGGCCCATCGAATCTGCGATTGGTAGCCGCCGCATTCGATCCCTGCCTTGCGGCAAGTCGCGCAGGTAGGCCGCGCATGGTCGCACTTCACGTGGCGTCGTCGACATGTTGCGCATCCTCCTAGGTTGTGTGTGCGTTTTCGTGTTGCACCTTTGCTCTTGCTGGCGGGCATAGTGTCAGAGTCGGTCCAAGCGTTTTGACGTCATCGAAGGGCGTGTTGTGCCCGCTTGTCGAGGAAGGAATCAATTGCACGATTCGGGCACGCAATCTCCCATTCCATCTCATAATGTGCAGAGATATCTCGGAATTTTGACAAGTCACTGGAGCATCCCACCTTACGTATCGTTCATTGGTGAGTTTTGGGCCGTGCGGGGCGATCCAAGCCGTGACAGGCAGGAGACTCCGGGCGCTCTGGAGACACGCCCTTTCAACATTTGCGATTCATCAACTGAAAACCAACACCAAGCTGACAAACAGTGCTCAGAAAGAGTTCAGAGCGATCAGTTTATTCAAGACACAGGTATATGAACAGCAGGCACATCGACTCAGCCTAACAAGCATCTAACGAACTCCTTCGATCGTCAAAACCTCTGAACTCATCATGTCTGTTGCCAAGATCTTGCTCACAGGAGCTACTGGGTATGTTGATCAAGCGACTGCTCAGTATTTCACTAATGCTTGATAGCTTCATTGGCGGAGAGATCCTTCACACTCTGGCTCGCGCTGGACACTCGGGCCTTCACATCACCTCGCTTGTGCGGGACGCTAGCAAGGCGCAGCAGGTGCAATCGGCTTACCCCGAGGTCAAGACAATCTTGGGAGATCTCGATGATACCGAGTTGATCAAGGAACAGTCAAAGGCGGCAGACGTTGTTTTGAGTACGTGGCACCAAGCATTTGACATTTCCAGCACTAATGTTTCGCTTAAGACTTCGCTGCTACTGGACACGCAGCTAGTGCCAAAGCCATTGCTGAGGGTCTGCAGGCCCGTCAGAAAGAGACACAGAAACCCGGCTACTGGATCCAAATATCAGGAGCTACAGTCTACGCTACGGAAGAGATCGGCTCAGGCAGTTTCGGCAACGCAACTGATGACACCTACGATGACCTCAAAGATCAGAAGAAGATCTTGTCCGCTATCCAGAAGAATCCCAAGCGAGTCGTGGAGAACCTTGTCATCTCGCAATCTCCATCATCAGTCAAGACAGCGTTGATCGTGGGCCCCCTCATCTACGGTGTTGGCAATGGTCCAGTCAACCAAAGGAGCGTCCAGGCACCAGAGATTGCGAAGACGACCCTGAAGCTCGGTCATGGCTTCAAATTGAACGAAGGTAAGAACATCTGGAGCAACATCCACGTTCATGACCTGGCTAGCCTTGTCTCGCTATTGGTCGGAGCAGCGAAAGATGGCAAGGACGGTTTCTGGAACGAGGAGGGTGTATTCAACGTCGAGAATGGCGAGCTGGTATGTCATCAAATTGCTACAGATGATATTCTACTGACAGACCAGGCGTTCGGTGACTTGAGTGCCTTGATTACGAAGGAGGCGCACAAGCTGGGTTTCATCAGATCTGCTGATCACCTGGAGACCATCGACGCAGCGAAGGCTGACAGCCTGAGCGACCATGCATCGATCTTGTGGGGTACTAATGCTCGCACACGGTCATCTAATGCTCAGAAAAAACTTGGATGGAACCCAACCGGAGCTTCGCTCGAAGACACGCTTGCGGATCTTGTGCAGAAGGAGGGTGAGGCATTCGACAGTGAGAAACCCTCGAAGAGCAAACTATGAATATCAGCTGATTGCATACCTCTAGATAAGAAGAGTGAGTTGTAAGTACAATTGCGAGGCTCATCAAGATGGTCAACGAATAAAGGCCTATAACGAACAAATGACACGAGTTATAATGACTCTAGCTCTCCGTATAACCTTCCTCAGCTATTCGACTCTGTTCCCTTGTATGACTTGGCGTTTCACACTCAAACCCCAAAACATTCGGAACAAGCCTCGCGGCCCGGGGGTGGCCCCACAAGTTACGCGTCCGCCTCGTCGTCCTACATTTCCGAATCTGAATGGCGCTTCAAACATCTCCCTCTTCATTGGTCTTTCTCAAATGCCAATCTATACAAGCTTTTCGAGTGAAAGGGTGTTTACAGGCTTATGGGATCTAGCAGCCTCAATCTGAGTGTAGCGCACGCCGATCTCTAATAGACATGCGCGTACAGTGTTGTCTACGGCATATCGTCGCGATGAAAGAGCTGGGTGACGACGTGCGTTGTCCCGGTATAAAAGGGCTGCACTGGTGTGAACAATTGGTAGTCAAACCGCAAATCCCTAGCCTTCACCATGCGCACCGATATTCTCTTGACCACTCTCGCCCTGGCCCTCGGCGCCGTTGCGCATCCGCATCAACAGCTCTCCGCTCGTGAGGTCGCTGAACACCAGTCAATTTCCAAGCGATGCGCTGCATCCGCCGGCGCATTTACGCAAGCACGCAAGAAGCGCTCTCTAGCCAAGCGTAACACTCTCATTGCCAGGGACACCAACGTAACCATTCATACCGAGTCTCCCCATTACGAGACCATTCAAAACGATACCTGCATCCTTGTTCCTGAGGTCACTGCCGGACCCTATGTTTGGCCTCAATCCGACACGCTCCGTCAGGACATGAGTGAGGGCCAGGCTGGTATTCCAATCTACCTTGATATCGGTGTCCTCGACACAAACACTTGCGAGCCTGCACCTAACGTCCTGATCGACCTGTGGCACTGTAAGATTCTACCGCCTCGAAGTGTCAGAGACTGTACTGATACAAGTAGGCAATGCCACTGGCAGCTACTCCTCCTTCGAGGCTCTCTCGCCCAACACTCCCTTCGCAGAGCTCCTCGAAGAACTTAACGTGACCATTGGCGCCGGTACCCTTGATCTCCACACCGGCGACAGCACCTTTCTTCGCGGCATGTGGCCAACTGATAACAACGGCGTCATGGAGATGAAAACCGTCTTCCCCGGGTTCTATGTCGAGCGCACCATCCACATCCACGTTCGCTCGCACACGGACTGGACTGTCCGTGGTAACGGCACCGTCGTATCCAGCAACATCGTCTCCACGGGACAGCTGTTCTTCGAGGAGGATTTGAGTGCTCAGATCATGGCTATGGAGCCGTATGCTAGTCACACTCAGATCAACCGTACTACGAACGACGTCGATAGCATCTACTCTGGCGAGACGACTACTGGTTGGAGCCCGAACTTTGTGGTTGAGCCGCTTGATGGCGTTGACGTGGCCAACGGTATGATTGGCTACATCACCCTGGGTGTGGACCTCACTGCGACAAGCTCTGAGGGCAGCGGTACGAGTGGTGGTGGCGGTGCTGCACCTTCTGGCACCGCAGCTTAGACCCAGTGCTTCGAGCCATGGTGTAGTGAACGAGGGTAAAAGGTAGAGGATAAAAAGCGGAAGATAGTCTAAAAATGCCAATGCAGAAGAGTTCCTGGCCCTGAAACTGCGTCTTTACGACTGAAGTAGTTGTGGCTGACGAATAGGATTGTGCTGATGCTTGTCAGAATGTGTGTCATATGCTAGAGGCCCAGAACGCTTACTTTCATACGAGTTCCGACGTCAAGAACCAGCCCTTCCTTACCGAAGGCAATGAATGTGTTACTAGCATCGACAAGGTCACCCACATCCTCCATGAGTGCTTTTTGCGCCTTCCTGACTGCCGCGACAGACCTACTATCTTTGATGTAGATCTTGTAGGTGACTGGATACTCTGGCATATTCTTTCCGCCAAAGTAGGTTCGAATGTCAAATTGAGACGTTGGTGTGCCAATATTTGCCTGCAGACCATACACATCGCTAGCCGCGTGGGCTTGCAGTGCCTTGACCAGAGCAGGAGAAAATGATTGCTCAAGCTGCTCCTCGGTATCTTTCGACGTAGACGCCAGGAAAAGCACGGCGACTGTTCGGTAACCCTCTTGAGCCTCCGAAGGCACTGCAATGGCACTCTCGAATTCCAGCTCCTTTTCGGCGGCCATCAATGAGATCGCCGTTTCCAGGTCATTGAAGTTTGCACCATCAGGTCCTATGGTTTTCCTGACATGTTCGGATCCGAAGCATGCTTTCAAATGATCCCAGTCTCGGAAGTAGAGCTCGGTCATGTCATCGCGACCAGTCCAGGCATGGTTTCCAGTACCAGCGACACTTCCTGGCCGGTCGCCGAATGCTGAATCGAAGAAGTGGGTTTGGATGTATTTGCTACAGCTCTCAGCCTTGAACTAAGCAAATATCATAGGTGAATGCTTACTGCGGCTTAAGATCGTGATCAGACGGGTCATCAGAGATCGAGCCGTGAACTTGGAAGTGGTAGTCAAAGAATTCTTTGCGTGTGAGGTTTGACTTTCGACGCAGACAGGCAATCTGCTTTAGTTGAGGTGCGGACTGAGAAGCCATTGTGCGATTGGAGTGATGTTATATGCGGATGCGTTGTGAGACGACAACGCGAGGTGGTCCACCATGTTTTATAGACAATTTCACGCCCAAGAACTATCGCCCGGACGTTCATGTTCGTACCATTGGTGAGGGATTCTGAGGTACGGCGTGGGGGTGCCGCAAGCGCCAACACGAGCCATCGCGGGTGCTCCGCGCGCCTCCTTCCTTGATTCGGTTCGGACCGACGTCACCTCCACCAACAAGACATCTGTACATTGGGGTGTTGCGGACCATAAACTCACGGCCGATGTACGATGAATGATAGCCCCTCACGCAGAGAGCCGATGGGTCGAGCCGACAGCGCCACTTCTGCGTATAAGATGACTGCGCGTTGAGCGGCTGGTACAAGACACCACAAGCATCCAACATCTATCTTCATTATGTCTTTCCCTCACCCAGGTACATTTCAGAGTGTGCCCCGTCGCAAAACCGAAGAGACAACCCGTGATGGCTATAAGCGCATGAAAGATGTCTACATCCCAACTAGGGACGGCTCTGAGCTGTGCGGCAACGTCTACTTGCCAGTAGACTCCAACGCTCAGAAGTTCCCCGTCCTTCTAACCATAGGCCCATACGGGAAGGACATTCACTTTGCCGAATTTGGCAAGCCAGAGACAGACATGTATGCAAACATGGCGAAGGCAATCACACCGCTTGGACCAGATGCATGCTTCGAAACTCCGGATCCGATCGTCTGGGTGAGTCACTGTGTTCATAGAGAATACTGCGCCCGCTGACCATTTTGAAGTGCAAAGGTCATGGCTACGCCGTTGTGAGAGTTGATGTCCGTGGTTCTGGAGGCAGTCCCGGTGTTCTCGATCCGTTCGGCATCGGGCGGACAGCGCTCCTTGGGTACGACTCGGAGGGGAAAGGTACGTTTCGCTTGTCAATCGACCGCCTGATGCCCTGACTGATGTCCCTGAGATTGTTACGATGTTGTAGAGTGGGCCGGCACCCAACACTGGTCAAACGGCAATGTCGCCATGTGCGGAATCAGCTACTACGGCATGGCTTGCTACTGGGCAGCGATGCAGCAACCGCCTCATCTCAGCGCGATCGTCCCTTACGAAGCATTGACGGATAAATATGGTGATATAGTCCGACAGGGCGGTTTGTGGCACTCTGGCTTCCAGAAACATTGGTACAACAACATCGTCGTCCCGCAACAGTACGGAAAGCTTGAAGGTCTGAGCGAAGAACAGCTTGTCAAGCAGCGATTTGACTACGAAGCTCTTGCAACGAATTGGGTCTGGCGCAGCGAAGGACCATGGCCTACTCTCGACCGTGCAAGGGACCTCGCAAAAATCAAAGTCCCCATGCTCACTGCAGGCAATTGGATGGACTCCGAGGTCCACCTGCCTGGAAATCCCACATCGTACGAGCGGGCTTCCTCAGAATGGAAGTTTCTCGAGATGCATACAGGAAACCATCTCGCCGCCTATTACGAGAGGGATCAGATCCAGAGGCAACTTAAGTTCCTTGATTACTTCCTTAAAGGCAAGACGGACAACGGCCTGGAGGAATCGCCCCGCATCGACCTGCTCATTCGAAAGGGTATCGAGAACTTCTATCGGGCGGAAAACGCGTGGCCACCCACAGACGCCACGCAAACACACCTGTACCTTGCGCCCAACGGGTCGTTGTCCTTCGAGCAGTACAAAGCTTCCTCACCAGATGATGCCCTATCATACGCAGGTTTGACAGGTGTGAACTTCTTCCAGACTGAGCCACTGAGGGAGAAGCTCGAGATCTTGGGCTTCCCGCATCTCGACCTGACTGTGTCCACAGACGCAAAGGACATGGATGTCTTCGTCTACTTCTACGTCATCGATCCCAATGGCAAGAAGCTTGTCTTCAGAGGCAATCATGACGAGCCTGCAGTGTCGTTCACTCGAAGCTGGTTCCGTCTCTCACATCGTACGCTATCGAGCAGGTCGACGCCCGACAGGCCGGTGTTGGAACAGATGAAGCCTGCATCCGTGGAAGCGAACACGTGGTATAATGTCAAGATTCCGATTGTCTGCACATCTATGATAATCGAGCCGGGACATAGACTTGCGATTGCGCTTCGCGCTAATGACGAAGAAGAGATCATTCCTCCTATGCGCCACGTTGGGCCGGACAGGCTGGAGGAGCTACTTATTGGCATAAACCGTATAAAGCTTGGTGGAGAGTTGGTGTTGCCTACAGTAGAACGAGATTGAGCCATCCTTTTATGCCACTTTTGTAGTAGATAACGGAGGAATGATTGTTAGCAGAGTCCCTTCGTCCACGTTCTCGCAAGATCAGCCATTCCAAAGCTGAGACCAATCAGTGGTGTCTGCGCTCAAGTCTTTTGAAAATCCCCCAGCGCCGAAGAAATATGGTTGATGACCTAGGTAGAAGTCGTCGGTTGGATCGATACTATAAAGTGCTCCATACATCTCGCTTTGCAGAGCATTCGGAGAGATGGAAGGCCACGGGATGCTGTTGTCAAGACAAAGAGCACTTCCCATATCATGACTATCTTCTTGCCTTCGCCCTGCATTAGGGTGTGCCATTCCGGTCTGCTGCTGTGCCAAAGTTGGGTCGGCGAATGTATCATCAATATCTCCGCTGATATCGACCGCGCGGCGGTTGACATCGCCATGTTTCTGCCGCTTTGCTCGTGATTTTGTGCGCCGTCGAATGTATTGACGTACAACTTCTGCACAACGTTGTGAGGCCTTGAGCCTGATCTGTTCGAAGACCTCCACTGCGCGCATACATATCAAGTCATCCGCAGCATTGTGATCATCTGTCCGTGGTAGCAAAACCAGTATGGCTTGCAAACAGTAAAAGGTATAGTAGCTCCATCGCCTGAGGCCAGGCGCAACTTCGAAAGACCGGTGGATGTGTATGATCATGTCGCGAGCGGCATCCAAGCAGATCTTGCAGTGCATAGCCATCAAGGGACAGTTGGCAGCACCAGGATCAACCTCCTTTTGTATGGTTACAGCACTCCTCAGTAGTATGATGTTTGCTAGGTTGAAGTCTAATACTGAGTCAGCGTGACGCAATTTTCAAGCGCAACTTTTCACCTACGAATCCTCAAGCTACTTTGTTGCCTCGCCCTCCAATCGCGGAGAAATGAAACTCCGGTAATCCCACCATCAGGTGCCTCGTTGTCATCGTTTTCGATGCTCAGATACGGCGGCAGGGAGCCTCGCCAACGCTCCAGTTGTTGTCGCAGAGATTCTCGTTCTTCCAAAAGCAGGATTGGCCGTTCCTCGTGCACGCCGGACTTGGGAGAGGTCAGGCATTTAGTTGAACAGGTTTGGACTCTAGACTTACCAGCTTCAGTATGTTTCTTACAATTTTAGAGATATTTGCTAAATGAGTTATGAACAAGACTTGCGCAAGGTCCGTTCGCGACTCATCAGTAGCTGGCAGCTGCTGGATGTTAGCGTCACGGTCAGCCGTTGATCAATGCACCTACTTGAACAGTCGGATAATTCATTTCCATATCTGATGAGCGGACTGACATAGGTCTACCCGCATCGAGGCTCAGCTCGATCTCCTGAATGTAGATGATTGCCCAGGTCCGCTTAGCTTCCTCTTTGTCAAAGCCCAGTGAATGATGCAATGATTCTACATTCAAGCCAATGGAGTATGCCAATCGTGCTGCAATGCCGTTAAGATTGTACGCCACTGCTTCATGTTAACTTACCCGGACTTTGGACTCAAAGGAGTACGCACTTACAGTTCGGCTTGATCGCATGCTGCGCGTACGCCCCAAGGAACGTTGCAGCCTGGGCAAGATCTAGATTGCTTGCATCAAGAAGACGTCCTAGCATGCTCTGAGCTTCAGCGAAGTACCACGACGCCCATGTCGGACTATCTTCCTGGTCATCTTCGTAAAGTGCGCCGAGCGCTAAAATAGCATATAGAAGGCACACAAATTGTGGTCGATTCGAATCCTCCGTGGTAGCATAAACGAGCCGCTTGTCGCCAAAAAATCTGCGTAGCGCGTTGTATCTTGATTTGAAGCGCACTTTGTCCAGGATAGGAAGAAATATGTGGATAGTGCGAAAGAAGCTCTCAAGATGCCTGTCGGCAATGTGTGCTTGCAGACGTCGGTCGCTACGTAGAGCATGCGGCGGAACAACATAGTCACAGAAGCTGGTCAGCTCATCCAGATCCAGCGTCTTAGGGGCTATCCCAGGTGAGTCCGGAGGACTCTGAGCGACGTCAATTCGGCGCTTCTTAGCTGAAGAATCCGTCGTTGCTTCTTCCCGATGATCAAATCTCTTACCAAGGGCAGATGCAATCTGGAACGTTGATGTTCGACCTAGAGTTCTTAGCGAGACTCGTTCACGTGTGGAGAGGCGAAGAACGTACCATAGTACTCAAAACATCCGGTCTGCTGATTGAGCTTGACTATACCTCTGCTCTGAGGATGCAGGGCTAGAAATTGAGGTTTCGCTGCGTTCATCGAGTGGCCAGGGGCCACTGCATTGCGATTGCTTTGTTGATCTAATCGTTGCTCTATGTTCTCAAGACGGGCGAGTACAAGGTCAAGCTTCCTGTATAGGTCAGCATCCTATCGCACTCGAGGTATGAGCTGACGTACCCCACAAGAGCTTCGTTCCCGCTTGATGTCGGCAAAGGTGCGATTGCGAAGTCGCATTGGAGATTCTTCTTCGTGCATTGGTTACACGGCTGAAGTCCATTACACTTTCAGTTTGTTAGCATGCATCAGAATGGGACATAGACATACTTCTAAAGAACAGAACTGCAACTCACCTTGATCCTTTTGCCTCGACACCTTTCACAAGCCTCCACCGCCTTCTTTCGGGCACTGCCCCGCACCGTGCTATGAGCGCCCTGATCCGCCATTGTCCATCAAGCTCTCGAGCAGTATAGAACTCGCCATGGACGCAGTCATGGTAAGGTCTTAGGACAGAATGCTCGGTCCGAGGTGCAGGCGCATCGAAGTGCGGGACGCACTAGCCACGAATGTGGGGCCACTTTCCACGCCTCCCTCCAGCCATCCTGCTCTCTGTGAGCTGTCCGTCACCAACAACGTCGTATCGCACTTCATGTGTATCGTCGCCGCGCCCAAAACCTCGCATAAGCATAATATGTAGTTACGCCTAGCGTCCGACATCCATCGGCACACATAGAGAGCTGCGGCGTTTGCGGACTTAACGACCTGAACACACCAAAAGCTACTCAATGCCCTCCAGCTACACTGGTCTTGGAAGGTCCAATGCTTGCTTAGTTGTGATGCCATGAAGGCATTCGTGGGCCGTTGTGTTCACATTTCTGACCACTCTGACATCTTCTGACGTTTTGGACAACCCCACAATGGAGATAACGCCCTGCCGAACTTAATTCCTGTGATGATCACTTCCTTGTTACAGCAACAGTAGGAATATATAAACCTGCGCAATTGCTACTCGAGCATTGAAATCGTCTCTAACTATTGACATCCCATGTGTACTAATCAGTTTGGAGACTCATCAACATGTCTTTCAATACCCTCGAGACCCCCAAATCCCTGCTCGGTCGGCATCGTATACTGTCCACCACCGCCGGTGTTCGCGTTTCACCACTATGCTTGGGCGCTATGAACTTCGGCGATGCATGGAAAGAAGCACTGGGGGAGTGTACCAAAGAGACTGCGTTCGCTATGTTGGATTACTTCTACGAGCAAGGCGGCAACTTTGTTGACACAGCAGTCAACTACCAGCAGGGCGAAAGCGAGCAATGGATTGGCGAATGGATGGAGACCAGAGGTCGACGAGATGAGATGGTCATTGCAACAAAGTTCACTGGCATGCAAAGTGCTGCAGAGCAAAGGCAGAAAGAGGGAAAGTTTGAAAAGCAAGGGGTCATGAAGGACAACTACAGTGGCAATAGCGCGAAGAATATCCACACCTCCATCGAAAGATCGCTCAAGAACCTACGTACGACATACCTCGACATTGTGAGTACCAATAAGCAAGTGTGTAGCGAATCCGCGCTAATAGCATCAACAGTACTATGTGCATCTCTGGGACTACACCACATCCATCCCTGAACTGATGAACACTCTCAACGACCTTATCGCTGCCCGTAAAGTCATCTATCTTGGTATCTCCGACACTCCCGCCTGGCTTGTCGTCAAGTGCAACGAATACGCACGCCAACACGGCCTACGCCAATTCTCCATCTACCAAGGCCGATGGTCCGCCGCACAGCGCGACTTTGAGCGCGATATTGTCCCTATGTGCATACACGAGGGTATGGCAATGGCTCCGTGGGGCGCGCTTGGTGGTGGAGGTTTCAAGACCAAAGAACAGCGAGAGAGTGGTGAGGGACGGAAGAATTTCGTTAGGGTTGCTTTCACAGGGAAGGAGGAGAAGGTGTCGCTTGTGTTGGAGGAGATTGCAAACAAGAAGGGGACGCTGATTACGAGTGTCGCGCTGGCGTACATCATGCACAAGGTATGTAACGGGATTGAACAAGATAGAAATCCTGCTGACAAGCTCCTTAGACCCCATACGTATACCCCATCGTAGGTGGACGGAAAGTGGACCATCTCAAAGGCAATATCGAGGCGCTCGGACTCCAGCTCGACGCAGACGAGATGGACAAGATCGATGGAGCGTATGGCTTCGAGATTGGCTTCCCGCACGACTTCTTGAATCCAGCGAACAAGTCCGTACTGGGACCGGAGGATGGCTGGTTCATCAACGGCATCAGCTACCTTGACTTTGTGCCGGGTCCCAAGCCCATTTCGCCGCATCAAGGTGCATTGGATAAGCCTTTCAAGGAGCTGAAGGCGCCAGGAGAGAAGTGAGTTCGATATAGAGCTGAGTCTCAGCGCCGCTTTCCGAGAGCGGCTGGGAGGACAACAGTGCACAGCAGATGAAATACACTTTTTCCAATTGCAGTCACTACCTATACGCCGTAGCTACCTATCTCTGGGTGTGCTTCCGGTGTTACATATGGCTCGGCTGAGCAAAAGTAGCAGGCCTACTAAATCATCAACAATCACCATACGCAAAGATCATATCTCGAAACGAGGCCTGCCACTCTGCAACCCCATCGGGCACTTCCGCAACAGTGTTCCGCCCTTGGCAGACTCCCTTGGTCGACAGCCGCAGCCGTGCTTTATCCGCTAGCGCCGGCAGTGCGAGCGCGCTAAAGCCTAGAGCAAGCGGTACATGCATCGGAACGGCACTTGGCCCTACCAGAGCTGCAGCCTGACCACCTTCTGGCAAGGCCTTTACGATTCAATACATGTCCCAAACCCTCGGTATGCTCTCTATGTCCTGTGAGTTAGGCTGTATGTGCGACACAAGCATTGATACCTCAAAGTGCTTCTGTGAGGAGAAGAACAATAATTGGTGGTCCGGGTAAATGTTGAGCTTATGTGGTAGTATCTAGCTTTAAGGAAGCGAGAAGTAGCGAGAAGGTGAGTAAGCGGTCCAAGAAGTCAGGCTCGATAAGCAGAATGTCGGAAGGTGCACTTGGCGTGAGGAAGATTTGAGGTCCGGACCTGTGGGGAATGTGGGGCAGTTGGCTCGTATCGCGGAGGAGTTGACGCCAGCATAGTTTGGCCGAGAAGAGGAGCGAATGGAGGGGGGACAAGTTCTGATAGTACGTTCGTTCAGTGATATTGTGAGACATAATTCGCTGTGTGTTATGAAGCTGAGAGTCATGATCAAACGCTATCATTATGCTTTCAGCATATCCTCATCGACTTCCCAGTCTTCCCAGGTAGGCTTGTCGTATCCGTTGGGTCTTGAGCTGCGCAAGAAGCCGTTCCAGTAGCCTTCGATATCGACGACAGGTTTGATAGTCTTCACCTCAGCATCAAATCCTTTGCTGAAGCAAGCCTGCATGTGTCGTGGCTCGAACAACTCGGGATGTGTTCTCCTCATCGTCTTCAACGCGCGTTTGCCGACTTCGTCAACCGAGTCATGATGCCTCAAACCAAAGAACTCGGCATCATGCTCTTCTCTCAGCGTAGCCATCATGTTGTCGTCGTACAGGTCAAGCTGCAATAAGTAGATGTCGTACTGGACAAGGGAAGTGGTACCGATGTAGCTGCCGCCGGACTTCGCTCGTCTGTAGAGACCAACCAATGCTGCGATTGTGCCCATGCATCCTGTTCCGTAGTCGCTCATAGGGAAGGGTGGCACGACAGGCTCCTGCAGACCCATGGCTTGACCTTGTGCCCAGGCAACGCCTGACACGCAATCCGCAATCTGCTGCCAGCCAGGTCGTGTCGACCAGGGTCCAACATGACCAAAGCAGTTCTCCGCCACATATACAAATCCGCGTCCACGTTGCTTTGCCATCTCTTGCAGTTGCTTAGGTCCATAGCCGAGGCGGTTCAGACTGCCAGGTCGGTAGCCGTCCAGAACGACGTCTGCGGACTGAAGTAGTTGTTCAAATGTCTCGCGATCCTTCGAGTCTTTCAAGTTCAGGTCTGTTGTGTGCTTGCCAATGTTCGCATCAACTTGGAAGAATGGAACGTCTGACAGGTGAGGTGCAGTCACTTTGATGACCTCGGCGCCGTACTCTGCAAGTCCACGACCCATAGCTGGACCGGCGATGATCCTGCAAAGCTCAAGAACTCGGACACCAGCGAGGATCTGGGGCTTCGGTGCAGGTGAAGGCTTGAATGGGAATGGGGTAGGTGGAGTCTCAGTCTCCAGTGATTCGACCTTCCATGGCGGTTGCTGCAGCAAGATCTGCCCATGCTCTGTTGCTTTGAAGTCGCTCCACTTCAAGCAAGTAACACCCGCTTGCTTGATCTGTGCGTTCATCTCCTCGAGTTGATCGATAGTAAATTGCTTGACGTGGTCTTCGATGATCTGGATGCACTCATGGTAATCAGTAAGGTCAGGGCGGTGTCCTTCCAGCCCTACCATGTTTAATGCCTTGGTAGCCTCCAACGAGCCGTGAAGATGGAAGAACTCGCCAGGATTCTTGGTCTCGTACAAGTTGGCTGATAATCTGCGGTACTGAATAGACTGCGCTTGAAGTAGATCGGTATCTGCAAGACTTAGCAGGTTGCATTGGGATCAGCTTAATGTATCCTACCTTTCAAGAGCTTCTTGACCTTGGGATTCGCCTTGTCCATGCCGCCAACGGTAGCCAGGTATGTCGAGAACAAGAATGCAGTAGCCCTCTCCAGGTCGACATCAATGCTCCGTGTCTTGCCACCATCTTGAAGATCAGCTATCGCAGAAGCTACACCTGCTTCAACCGCTTTCAGCGCTGTGATGGCTTCTGTTTGCTTGAGAGGACTGGGAAAGTATGGACTTCCCGTATTCGCGGTCGAGAAATGTATCCTTGAGATGTGGGGTAGAGCTTCTTGTGGAAGGTTGTCTTTCGCCTTTACTAGCAGCTGCTCCAGGGCTGACTTGGTGCCATCAAGCAACGTATAGACGTCTGAGGATCCATTTGTGTGTCCATTTGCGGTGGTATCAGTCCCAAGATAAGGCGTCATTATGTCAACCAGTAGAGTACAGACTTAAGAGCGAAGTTGTTCAATACATGAGCAGAGGCTTGAAAGGACCTAAAGAAAGGGACCGGAACGCATTTGACGTACGGGAAGCCGTTGCAAGCTTTCCGACACTTTTTGCTAAGCGACATGATTAACGTGGGATTGGTGGCCACTGAGCAAGGCATTTCGGATGCTAACCGCACCCTGCGTGCAACGGCTGCACACAAGCGTCCGGTCAGGCTCTTCAGGATCGCCCTGTGATGAGGTGAGGCGATGGTTCTGGATCAGCGCTACCCGACCTCGGCAGCATTGTGGACACGGTGCACGTGCCCAGCAACGCAGCTGCCCAGGATGTGGTTCACAACCACAAAGACCGCCTGCCTGCGTCTGTCTCTGGCATCGACGATTCGCCGGACGCAGCGAACTCGGTAAGGGCTGCAGCACCCCTCACTCGTCATCCTGGAGGGGAAGCGCGAGCTACGGTGCATTTTGTGCTATCTTTCTGCCCAACTCAATCCGTTTGTCCCTCATCCGACACTCTACTTCATCCATCCGAAGCAACGTCCCATCAGTCTCGATTCACGTGATGACCGTGTAATGTAGCCGCGGACCATGACGCGCCCGAAGGTACCACCTGGTTAGTCTGCGCGTTCTCGGTGGTATTGCTTGATGAGTACTGACATGGCCATCTGCAGAACAGCGGCAGCGCACTGCCCAGGCGTGCGAGAGCTGCAAGAGGAGAAAGCAGAAGGCGAGTAGCACCACCATCACCCCTGCAGTGCAGCCACACCACATGCGCACATGTTCTACGGATGGTCAAACCTTGCGTCAGCATTATGCTCGTGAAATGACGATGTTCGCTTCTGAGTCGTTCAACAACAGAGTGTGTTGTTGTCGAATTCACCGGTTCTCGTGTGAAATGTCATTGAAGAGTGGGTCCTGAGCTAACACTCCACAAGTGCAACGGTCTTTGCCCATGTAACACTTGCGAAAAGGTACGTACTCTTGATACTGCGGATATTGCCCAGATCAACTGTTCCGAAAGCGTCAGCCGACATCAAAGCTGCAAATTGGTGGCTTCTGTTCCTGTTCCTGGTCCTTGGCGCAGCGAAGGGACGTCGATTGTCACGGTGGATTAAGCTGACGATTGTTAGCGAAACTTCAGCTGTATATATGCCGACCGGGAGCCTGGCTCTCCTGGAGATGGCGGGCCACCAGCAAAGAGGCGAGCAGTCCAGGACGGTGAAACAGATAGCCCATACGCGGATGGAGAATCAACATCGAACACACCTAGCAATGGCAATTACCACCCTTCACCGCTAGCTCCAGCTAGACGAAGGTCGTCAGTCACCAATCGCCCCAACTCGAAAGTCCAGGAGGCGCGTCCTCATCCTTTGAAACAAGCGACACCTTTGAAGTCACCTGGAGCCAGACCTAGTGTAGAGGCGGTCAACGCATTCCAACAATTACCAACAAGTCATGCTAATGGAGAGCACCTACCTGCTCGATCGCGGGGAACTACTGTTGGCAGCGGTCCCGACGAGGAAGCCATCATCTACAGTCAAAGCCGGATGCTGCAAGACCCTACTGGCCGAGTTCTCTATATTGGAGACTCGGCAACCTTGTCATTCTTGCAACTGTTGCGAATGATGGTTGAGACGGTCGCTGGAGGATCGCCCTTTACCAATGACCCCCGACGACATAAGATAGTCGAAGGGCAGTATTCGCTCCCCCCAGGCTACAGACATACACATCTGCTGCCGGACATGCAAACCGCTCGCGTGCTTGCAGATGCATTCTTCATTAACACGCACGGCCTGCTCCAGGTTTTCGAACGAGAGCGTTTCGTGGAAGAGATGGAGGCATGTTATGCTGATCCCTTTCAAGTGCAACCACCATGGCTTTGTCTTCTCAACATGGTGTTTGCAATAGGACTCACAATGGCCACACCCCTTTCTGGGAGTCCGGAAGCACTTGTTATTGACAAGCTCCGCAGTGAACATCTTGACCGAGCAGAGGTGTTTTATCTGAACGCCAAGTCGCTGAATGACCCTATGAATGGTTTAGAAGACCAAGACTTCTGGTCTGTGCAAGCACTCCTGCTCATGTCCGTATACATGCTTGCCAAGTCGAAACGGAATACGGCATTTGCCTTGCTCGGCATGGCGGCTCGCTCTGCGCACGCACTTGGTCTCCACCGCGAAGAAACAATGGTCATCTTCAGCCCTGAGGAACAGATACAGCGCAAGAATCTGTGGAGATCCATCTTTGTTATCGATCGGCTACTATCCTGTTCACTTGGTCGACCGACCGCCATATCCGAAGACGACTGTTCAGGGGATACCCTTCATCCGTCTGAGCCACAAGCGGAGCAACCGTTCGTGATCAACCCAACGCCTGACTACAACGAGACCGGGCCCTGTGCATTAGAGGCCGCTGTGCGCAGTTGCTCCGTCATTGGGGTTATCCTACGAAAAGTCTATCAGCAGCGCAAGATAAGTACACGACTGGCGCAGGAGATTGCAGACATATGCAAGTCATGGCCACGTGCGCTCCCTTCGATCTTGCACTGGCGGCAAGCAGCGAACGCATCGCCAAGTCAAGGTGTTGCAATCCTACACGTCAACCTGTTCTATTGTCATTCAATAATACTGCTTACAAGGCCGTTCTTTCTGTACATCCTAAACCTCGAGACTCAACGGCACGTCAGCCAAAACCAGCCTGGAGTTAGAGGCCCTCGACCATATCTACGCATGGAGAAATTCAGCGAAGCGTGCGTTATTGCCTCGACACATACTATCCTCCTGGTACAGAACGCCTTCGACGCTGGCTACTTGTCTAGACGGAACCCTGCAGTCATCTATTTTCTCTTCGCTGCGGCGCTGGTTATACTTGCAAACGAGTTCGCTGGGCTTTATCGAGTAGATGCTTCGGATACTTGTATCCTCAATGCGGTCAATATCATGAACTACTGCGCCGAGAGCGACCAACAAGCCAGTCGCCTCGTCTACATCCTCAGTACCTTCCGCGACGTCGTGGCACAGCAACGCATGCGGCGCAAGCAGAGCCAGGCTGACAACAGCAATCTTCCTAGCATATCCTCACAATTGTACGGTGTCTCAGCGCCGACTCAACAACACACTCAAGCATCCGCAACAGGTCTGGCCAATTCCACGGACCCGATGAACGCCACGCCCCGACTGCATCAAGTGCCGATACACATTTACCCTGGATTGCAGACGGCACCTCTCGATGCCACACCGCCAGCCTTCCAGCCACCACAGCTGACGCACGCCAACTCACTTCCACAGCAGAACATCAACCAGCTCTCGCCACCACAGACAGACTTCTCTGTGCATCTGAGCCCGATCCAAGACCCACCCAACAGCGCGCCCGGCTCAGACACGTACATTCTCGGAGCGTCTGCACTGAACACGCCATCGAAGCCACCAAGCCTAAGTACCATGCTAGATCTCAGCGCGTTGGACAACACAAGAGTGCCGAGCTTGCATAGCGAGGAGAGTGGGTTAGATGAGCACATCGACTTCGATGCGCTCTGGGCGTGGCCGAACAATACGCCGGCGATGGGCAGTCCGAGGCCGGTTGGAGAGGGCGCAGGTGCTGGCCAGGGCGGTATTGCAGGCGAAGGGGCCCCAGTGCCACTTTTTGGGATCAGTCATGGCGGGTCGGAGGGGGGGGAGTAGGCTAAGGTTATGGCAGATGTCAGTTGTTTCAAGCGGTTCGGCTGGTCTGGACAAGCAAGTAATACACAATATCGGATGAGATAGGTTCCTGGAGGTCGGATAGGTATGAATGAAGGTATTGTAAAAGTATAGTAACTGGGGTATTTCCGAAACAAATAAAATGATGGCGCTCCTGAACTCCTGTTGTATGCATCTTCTTCGGCTTCGGCTTCGTTTTGCGTGCTTCGCCAATGTACTCGCTTGGCTTGGTCGATCGTTCCGCAGTTTACACGCTTCGCTGGGGCACTCGCTGCACTCGCCTACTCGCGCCATTCCTTCGCGCACTTTGTGCACTTGTAGAAGGCGGTCATGGGCTCGTCGGCACTGCGGATCTGCAGCTGGTACCAGTATGCCTGGTCGTTACGGCACTTCTCGTTGGGGCATTGTACTGTTCTCCGTCAGTATCGTCCGCATACACGCCGCCACCCTCATCCTCATCCTCTCCCAGTCGCCTCTCATCCTCCCTCTGCACCACAAATCCCCCTCTTCCTCCGCTGTAACCCAAGCACAAAGCCCCCAGTATAACAGTGTAAGGGGAAGTAAACGCACCCTCCGTCTTATCGACATTATCCCACGCGCCCTTGCCGCCCAGGATATCTTCGACTTCCTTCTTCTTCAGATACTTGCGCTCGTAGTAGCGCTTGTTGATCACGAACTGATATGGGCAAGTCAGGCACTCGAAGCGGTTCTGGCCGACGTAGGATTCGGTAGTTGGATCGCCGGGTGCGACGCGCGAGACGCGCAGCATATTGCTGCATGTGGGGCAGAAGAGTAACATGGCGACGTGAGAGTGTGTGAGAGTCCCGGGTCTGAATGTAAAGCTGTGACAGCAACGGGGCTGTGAGAAAGTTACAGTGGACCCTGTCGCTAGCTAGCTAGGCTCGTAGCGCAAAGCGCGGGGCGATGCTGGCTGCACGGCGGTCCTGCGGTCGACCAGCGCACGCGTCTGAAACATTCGTGCCTGTCTCACCGCATAGATTGCTCGTCCCGTATACAAACCTCGATTCGCTGTTCAGTCTCCTCGTCTCGAATTGAGTGACGGATAGCTCCCTTTGTACCTGCTGTCTAACGCAACAACCAATTCACCGCCGCGTACCCCGCCAACCCTAAACCAGCAGCCACAACAGAGCAATATGGCGGACGAAGATGTACAAATCCCCCCCCCCTCCGCACATATATGGATGTATATTGACGGGTTCAGGGCGCATCTCCCCGCGAGCTGATCCTCGAAGCGTGCCGCCGCAACAACACCGATCTCCTCGAAGAAACAATCGCCGACCTAGCATCGTCCGCCTCGAAGGCCGGAAAAGAGCCCGCGGCATACATCGCGCAGGTGCTGAACGAGGCAAAAGATGGGACAGGGAACGGAGCGCTGCATGTCGCTGCTACGTATGGAAGCTGTGCGTCCTCAACATTCACGTTCACATTCACTGCCAATGCACTACAAGATGACTGTCGCGGTAGTCAGAAGACTGAATTGAACCACTTGCTAACGTGTGTATGGTAGATGAGATCCTAGACGTCCTGCTCGACCAAGAAGGGCTCGAGATCGAGCTCACCGACCGCATCGAGGGCGACTTGCCCCTGCACAAAGCCGTCCGCTACGTCAACTCGCTCTCCAAGCCTGACTGGCCCGCTGGCGCTCCCATAGTTGAGATCCTGCTCGACGCCGGTTGCGACCCCAGGATACGGAACAAGGCGAAACTGAAGCCGATCGAGCTTGTGGATCCGAGGAATACCGAGCTTAGGGAGATTCTGAGGAAGGGCGAGGTCGCGATGATGATGGGAGGGGCGGGGGATGTTGTCGAGGACGATGAGGGGCCGACGGGGAGTGCGAGTGACAGCGATTGAAGAAGAGATGCTACGCGAGGAGGAGTTTTTGTGAGGCGGGTAGGGCCGCAGGAGGCCCGGCAAGATTTATTAGAGATACATGCATAGCTGAGCATACATCATTTACCATCATTTCGGCCCCCTTTCTGCATCCAGGCTTGCTGCTTGGCAGTCTTGCTTGATGTCGGTCATGCTTCATCCGTCAAGCTGCGTGAACGATTGCGCCGTTGCAGTGATGAATCTTCGTCAGTGCACTGCTTCGGTGCCGTCCATGTTGCCTCTATCGTGGGTACCCTCAGTATTTCGACGGCATCTAGTCTTCTATATGTTGTTCGTATCGTAATCCACATCGCAAACCGCCTCAATCTTGGTTCTGCCGAGTTGTCAGCTCCTTCGTCCATTCATAATCAACCTCATTCACTCACCTCAGGCGGGGGCCCAACCGGCCTGATCATCCGCTCCAGCAACTGCACCCGAGTCTTCTCGCGCGGCTGTCCCAAGCCGATGCTCATGTACTGCAGCAGCGGAGGGTGGCCGACGTACGAGGAAAGCGAGTCGCGTGCCATGTTGGATGTCCATTCGTGTTTTGTAGTGTCTGCCGACCCGATACCGATGTAGCGCGCTTGCAGCGCTTCGAGCTGTTGCTGGGCGCGGAGCTTGTCGGCCATGTTGGAGCGAAGAGAGGGGTGTTTGGGAGGCGAGCGTGATGTGCGAGATGTTGTAGCAGTCGGAGTTTGAGAAGAGCAGCCGGAAGAAGGGCGAGAGTCTATCGATAAGGAAACCGCGAACCGCGACCGCGATGCGACCAGCGCCCAGCAACCGCTCCGTCGCAACAACCAGAGAACACCCACCCCATAAGACACCCTCTACCAAACCACAAAACTATTGTCGCATTACTGGGCCGTGCAACCAAAACACAATAATGGCCGACACCGACACACCTGCGCGTCCACGCCTCCCAACTCCCGGCCTCTCCTCCTCCCCAACATCCCCCGTAATCGACTACTCCCCACACACAGTCCCATACAAAGAGGACTTTGAAAACGACATCATGCACGCAGTTCTTCACACGCCCCCGAACCTTTCGCCACGAAGAAAAACAGAAGACACGCCCATGATCTCCGCCTCCGACCTGCCCATCCCACTATCCTCACATCTGCGCACCCACCCAGGCCCGATACCGGGTCTATTCCTGACCCACGAGAATGGGTATCATACCGGCGGCATTGGGCCGAGTGCGCATGTGGTCGCCGAGTTTGCGCAGAGGTTTGTTGCCGAGAGGGATATTGGGCCGGGAGATGTCTCCGGGCTGGAGGATGCGGTTAGGGAGGAGGTGGGCGCGCGGTTGGAGGAGGTCAAGGCGCGGATGAGGAGGAGAGAGGAGGCGGTGGGGAAGAATGAGAAGGTGTTGAGGGAGTTGGAGGATTTGAGGTTGCAGCGGCAGGCGGAGTTGAGGGTGTTGGAGAAGATGAAGAAGAGGTGATGCGGAGAGGTGGTGAAGGGGGTGGGAGTGAGGGGACTGGGTGGGTGAAGTGTGGGAGAGGGAGGTAATGTGAGGAAGTTGCGAGGCGATGAAGAGATTACTTGTTCAAGGGCTGAACTTGATCTCGAAGAACGCCTTCTGAGCGCCAGTCGGAAGAGGTGAAGGCATTATCGATGAAGATAGTCTATGCGGGCTGGATTATGGACTACATAGCTTTGTTGGCCTGCGTGAGCGTAAGAAGCGCACGCGTTGAATCTTCATGACCACTCCTCGATCGTTGGCCTAGCCTTCTTGCAAGAGTCGAAGTCTGTGTGGTCTCAAGAAGCATGTTTTTTGAGTGTCCTCAAAACTTGCAATGGTTTCTGTCGTATCAGACATGAACTATCAATAAACCGAGGGATGAACGAAGCCGAAGCTATGGCCAACCACGTCATTCTCAAACGATCACCACTGAATGTAACCTCCAACGCGTACAGACACGCCATACCGAGGACTATCCTTGCTACATCCGAGCTGCCTCCTAGCTGACAGCATGGCGTCTTCCCGATCAACGTGGCTGCTCCCTTGGCTGGGCTGTACTTGCGTATCTTGACGACCCCACAACGCGACTCACACGATCCGCAAATTCCACAGCACAACCACCACCACACATCAGATCGCATGTCAGCTTTCGACCATGCCTCCTTCACCATCTCTCACAACTCGAAAATCGAGTAGTAGGC
The DNA here is from genome assembly GCA_021642125.1 of Nothophoma quercina. Lineage (NCBI taxonomy): Eukaryota > Fungi > Ascomycota > Dothideomycetes > Pleosporales > Didymellaceae > Nothophoma > Nothophoma quercina. Next base: position 133,311 of record JAKIXB010000032.1, on the reverse strand, counting down.
TCGCAAGCCTGGCTTGGTTTGCCTTCAAACTTGGCTTTGGGCTGTTCAGCTTAGCTTTCACATGGGTCACTGTTGCGTGGAAGAACGGCATCTTCCAGCCAAAGGATACAGATGAGGAGAAGAAGGAACTGGAGGCTGGTATGCTTGTCATATACGAGAGTACGAGAGGTTAAATGTTTACTAACAAAACGTAGCACAGCAGAGGTACTGGAGTATCGATCGCGAACCACTACCCGGCTTCAGACATGCCTTCTTCACGACCTCCAGCGGCCTCAAGATTCACTATGTCGTCAATGCGAATCCAGAAGCTCCTCCAGCACGCAACGTAGCTATCTTCCTGCACGGTTTCCCCGACTCGTTCCTGCTATGGCGACATATCCTTCAGGCACCGGTGCTGCAGCAATCCCATACACTCATAGCAGTGGATTTGCCAGGATACGGTGGCAGCGATGGTTTGCCCAACTATGGGCCGTACGAGATACTCGAAGCTATGTCGGAGTTCATAATCGGAGTCAGGAAGCAATTCTTGCAGGAAGACAGGAAGTGTGTTGTGGTCAGCCATGACTGGGGATCGCTCATCTGCGCAAGGCTTGCGTCTGAGGCGAGCGAGCTGGCCGACCACTGGATCATCACAAGCGGAATCATCGTACGTCGTCGATAACTCTTCCAAGAACAATAGACTGACAAGACACAGCCCCACGCAACCGCCAGTAACGCTTTTGCGCAATGGACATTAGCCCGCCAAATGCTGCGCACTTGGACGAGCCATCCTCTCAACACCGCACTTCTCAAGAACGCCCTCCGGGCCCTCAAGCCTGTGTTGTCGCAGTTCAGCCGCTCCTTCTACATATTCTGCTTCCACCTGCCCGCTCCCCTTGACTCGTTCTTCACCTCTTTCGGCAACTACTGGTTCTTGCGTGTCATGCACAGCCTCGGCATTGGTCATCACGAACAGGGCGACGACCTTCTCACCAGACTGGACGCTAAGGCTGCTGCAGAGGCAATGTGCATGTCGACTGGTCCTGCGCTACCACAATTGGTCGATCAGCCTGTACGTGGCACTCAAGGACGATACGGCGAGTCTGTGCGACGCAGGGTCAAAGATCGTGGGATGTCCGAGAAGATCAGGATCTACCGCGAGGGACTCTTCGTCGGGCGATGGGAGAAGTCTCTCGAGACTACGGCCGCTTTGTTCGAGCTTCGCTCCGGTAACGAGCGAACTTCTGGCTCCGCGCCTAGAGGCGCGCTGAAAGCACCAGCCACGCTTGTGCTTGGTGAGCGTGACCCGGCGTTCGATCTGAGGTTGGCTCTTGATAATGTCAAGGATTATCTAGTGAAGGGGAGCCAAGTGCTCATTGTGAAAGATGCGGGGCATTGGATGCCGACCGAGCCTACGGCCAGAGTCGTGTTAGAGCAGCTGGTGCTGTGGGCATTGAGTGAGAAGGCTGGAGCGGGCAAGGCGACGCCGTTTGCTGGGATCCTCAATGTCAAGGTCGTTGAGGAGCTCTGACTTCTTTGAGCTTTTGCTTATAGTAAGGCGATGTCGTTGATTTACTTTGCTGAACTGGCAGACGATGATCTCGCACGCAATAGTACTCCTAGCCTATGGATACTTTGACAAAACGGGATGGACTTGTCGGTCGACTGTCGTCCGATCACTATTTCTTACACCAAATTCTTGGTCCATACTTAACGATTAGGCATCCAATGCAGACTTAGTGGTGTCCGGTAAATGGCGGTTAGTTGAGGTGTCGTTCATCAAGGTCCCACTCGGATCAACAATTCAACAAATGAAGCGCGTCCGCACACGGCTCCCCGGCCTGCATGAGGTCGAGAAGGGCACGAAACAAACACCAAAGGGGATGATCATGCAGGTTGACGTTCAAAGTCCCTCCGTACCCCTCATTGCCCCACCATCACCAATACTCATATATGCAGATGAGTGATTTGTTCAGTCGGAGCTCGGTCATACCAAGAAGAACACGGGTATAAAGGAAGTGATTCTGCTGTCTGTGAACGAAGTTTCGATCCTCACAATCGAATCGAACGATTCTCTTATCTCGTCCCCTAAACCACACATCCACCACCGGTACGATGCCGTGAAGGAAGCACTGGGGCATCATGCCCCTCCTCTTCGCCCATCGGGTCATCACGTTCAACTACGGTCGACATGACATCGACAGGTATTTTCTCAAATCTGAAGCATGCATGGCGGGTGTTCAGGCTCGTTTTCAATGGTCCATAACTGCGGGAAGACCTAAACCATCTCCCCACGATTGTGGATTGTCGAAAATAAGCTTGTTCTGAGATTATACCGCGTGAACTTGATCTCGATAATGCGAGCGAAAAGGACATAGCTGCTTTCTGATCCCCTCCCCCGCGCCTCTGGCGTACTGACTTTTCTAGCTTTCGTGAATCCAAGCCATCATGTCTACTGACAAGATTACCTTCTTGACCAACTGGTCTGTCACATACCAGATCCTTGTTTACACGAAGCAGGACTGATGCCATACAGGCACGCTACCCCGTACCACGCCCCCCTCTATCTCGCCCAGAGCAAGGGCTACTTCAAAGATGAAGGCATCAAAGTCGCGCTCCTCGAGCCCAATGACCCCAGCGTACTACTCCCTCTTGCCTACACCCAACGCTCAACTGATCAAAATCCAGGATGTCACTGAGATCATCGGCTCGGGCAAAGTAGATCTCGGCTTCAAGGCCATGATCCACACGCTCGCTGCCTCCGCTCGCGGCTTCCCCGTGACTTCCATCGGCTCTCTCCTCAACGAGCCGTTCACCGGCGTCGTGTACCTGACCTCGTCGGGCATCACGCCAGACTTCACGACCCTCAAAGGCAAGAAGATCGGCTACGTAGGCGAATTCGGCAAGATCCAACTCGACGAGCTGACCGCCCACTACGGCATGCAGCCCTCGGACTACACGGCCGTCCGGGTCGGCATGAACGTAACCAAGAGCATCATCAACGGCGACATCGACGCAGGCATCGGTCTAGAAAACGTGCAGATGGTCGAGCTAGAAGAATGGCTCGTCTCGCAGAACCGCAACCGCGATGAAGTCCGCATGCTGCGCATCGACGAGCTCGCCCAGCTGGGCTGCTGCTGCTTCTGCAGCATCCTGTACATTGGCAACGACGCCTTTATCCGCGCGAACCCGGACAGAATCCGCGCGTTCCTGCGCGCGTGCAAGCGCGCTACCGATTTCGTCTTGTCTTCGCCCGACCAGGCGTGGAAGGAATTCGTCGAGTTCAAGAGCGCAATGGACTCGCCGACGAACCGCAAGATCTTCGAGCGCAGCTTCGCGTACTTCAGTCCTGATCTGCAGAACGTGCGGCGCGACTGGGACAAGGTGACGCGGTATGGCAAGCGGCTTGGTGTGCTGGATGAGGGCTTTGCGCCCAATTACACCAATGAGTTCCTCGGCTGGGAGCTCGAGGCTGATAGCAATGACCCTACTGGTGACCAGTGCAGGATGGTTAAGCTGCAGCAGGGTGTCAAGGAGAATGGCGGATTCAAGCGCCTTGAGTCTGTTGCTGCGAAGACCATCGTTGGTGCTGCTGCGCCTGCTGAGGTTTGAGTGGTGTGATTTACCACTTCGCTCTTGGTCGTTAGAGAGCGATGCCAGATCAATAAACCAGTCACTCGTTTCAAAGTTCTCCTAGTAGCTAAGAGCTGCTTTGCTTGCTCGCAGCAGCGATGATCGTTGAACCAAATTCCCCACGGTTAGGTTGAGGAAAGAGACTTGACATCTGCGATAGCTGATTGTCGGAGCCATGATTCATGAGGCATAGCAGTAAAGACTGCCCATGGCTGCAGGTGATATGTGGAAGGATGAAAGAATGCATTGCGCTCAATATCTACAGTGATATGTATCCACTCAAACAACGCTCTAAGTAACGCCAAAGCTTGAGGCTTTCTCACTGGAACGACAACGATTCCAAAACAGAACTCCGCCGCTTATGCTGATGCAGATAAGGCTTTTCCAAAAGAGGGTATATCTCATCAAATCGCTTGCTTGGGCGCATCGCTCAAGGGATGTCGCACTGATACACTTCAGGAATGTGTCCAATGGCCAGGGCTAGGACGCATTCCAAACCAACAACCATGTAGACCTCATCTACTTCTCTTGTTTACTTCTGACTCTTTCACTTACAATGTACCGCTCGTGCTCAATGCTTATGCGAGAGGAGGCACAGTGTTCAGCAGCCTTATCACATCATTCGCCGCCATCTGGCTGTTCTGCAGACTGCGAACCTGACTGCCCTTACGCAACCGTTGCAGACCAAGTGCGAGTTTCCAGCTCTCTGACTCATCGATGAGGAAGACGTACTTCTTCCCGTCGGCGTCGCGGACCGAAGCTCGCAGGATATGTAGACCTTTCGAAGGTTGAGTGCCGGTCTGTGAAACATGTCAGTAAGGTCGTGGCTACAAGAAGTACGAAAGATGCTTACCTCAACCAATTTCAACGTCCAGGCCTTCACATCCCATTCACGCTGCGGTATGTTGCGGACATCGTCGTCGATGAAGAGACCCTCGGACTGGATCTTCAGGATCAAACCATCGGTTACCTTGCCAATACTGGCCACCAACTGCGCCACTGGCTTCGGAAAGAGATCGTTGAAAAGATACACAGCTTTGATAACGATCTTGTTCGGATCGGCTGTGGTGTATGGCCCTCGCTGAGACGGCGGTGGGGTTGTCCGTGAAGTCGAGACTGTTTCAGCGTAGGAGGATTCTGAGTACGCAGACGATACATGCGAGCGCGATGCACTCGAGCGTGCGTCGCCGGTGAAATAGGACTTGGCCGTAGGCTTCTCGTAATTTGGCTTGGGCGTAACAGTAGCTTTGATGGGCGAGGAACGGGTAGAGGTAACGGACGGTGAAGGTATAGGAGGGCTGCGAGCACCTGCGTATGGATCGAGTCGCTCGCCACCACCGATACCACCATATGTCGTTGATCTCCGGCCTGCACTGGGGTCTGGTGTCGCAGCAGCAGCCTCGGCTTTGATCTTGTCGGCCTCTGCTTTCAGACGGGCCTCTCTGTCGCGCTGGGCTCGCTCTCGTGCAGCCTTGAGCCGTTCAGCTCGCTCAGCATCAGCCTTAGCTTTCAGAGCTGCCGCTTCTGCTGCAGCTTTCTCTCTTGCGGCAGCAGCTTCGGCAGCAGCCTTCTCGTCTTCAGCCTTCTTTGCAGCTTCTTCGGCTGCCTTGGCTCTCTGTTCGGCTTCGAGCTTCTCTCTGATCTCCTTTTCGATGGCTGCTCTTGCTGCAGCTTCACGGGCCTCCCGCTCGGCGTCTTCTTTCTCTCGTTGTTCTTGCAGCTTCTTGGCCTTTTCTTTTGCGAGTCTTTCGCGGGCCTCACGTTCGCGCTGTTCTCGTTCACGCTGCCTCATCTTCTCCCATTTCTCTTTCTCCGCTTTAGCTCGAGCTTGCTTTGCTGCTTCCTCCTTCGCCTTCTCCTCCTCTTCTCGTTTCTTCCTTGCTTCCTCCGCTTTCTTCAGTTCTTCCCAAGCTGCTTTTCGGGCTACTTCGTCTGCGATCTTCTTTGCCTCCTCGGCAAGTCTCCGCGCCTCTTCTTCCTGTTTTCGCTTGGCTTCCTCCGCCTGCTTACGTCTTGCCTCTGCTTGCCTGCGCTCCTCTTCATCCCGTCTTCGCCTTTCCTCTTCATCCCGTTTTCGCTTTTCCTCTTCGGCTCGCTTGCGGTCAGCCTCTTCCTTCGCCCGCTTCGCCTCGTCCTCTTTCCGTTTCGCCTCAGCCTTCTTCCTCTGCTCTTCCTCCTCAGCGCGTTTGCGCTCCTCCTCAGCTTTGGCCTGTTCTTCTTTAAACGTTGACTCGGTGTCGTCTGGAGGTGGCGATGACGCACCATATTGTTGATATCCACCCCATCCTCCCTGGGCACCTTGTGGTGGAGGGCCGCCAGCACCAGGGAACCCTCCGTTCGGCGGCGGTGGAGCGCGTTGGTAGCCAGCACCTGCACCTGATGTACCCGCTCCAGCTCCAGCGCCTGTCCCACCACCACCTGAGCCGAAGGCACCGAACTTGCCTCCGCTTTGTGTCTGACCAAAGACCCAGCCAGCGATTCCCACGAGCACCACTAACAGTATGACGCCATTGCCGCCTGACGACACGCCTTGTGTAACCATCTGGCAGTACTGCTTGACTTGAGGTTCTAGGACTTTCCATACGGCGATGCTGGCAAGTGTGCTTGCTATGCCTGCTAGGAAACTGTTCCGCTGCACCTGCAGGCTGGGCAAGTACACGAAGCCGCCTCCTGAGGAGTGTGGTGGTATGATGAAGATGTCGTAGTTCCCTGGAGGCAAACCGCCACTGCCACTACCTGGAGGTGCATGAGTGCCTCCTGTCGTCTTCGGATTCTCGCCATGCTTTGGCGGCGGCGGTGGAGGGCCGTCCATGGCGGTGCGTGCCCTTAAGGGCGAGGACGAAGGTTACCGCAAGCGCTTTGTGGGGAGTTTGGTCGATGTGAGCGGACCTGGGGTCACTCAGAGCGTTCGGTGGTGTGTGCGAGTGTGGAGGTGTGTTGCCAGCAGAGCATCAGCGGACGTGCCTTGCGGTGAGAGGACGCGGTGGGGCCAAGTGCGAAAGTTGTGGCAGGAACGGGCAAGCAACGACTGTCAGAACCCCAGAAAAAGCAATTGCAGTATGACAGCACGTTGAACAGTGTTCAGAGCAGGGTCAGGCATGGATACAGATTTTGTGGTACGAGCTGCTCTTTCCTCGGCGTCGCTCTGTTTACTTTTGTCCGAGCGTTTCGTAGCGCGGGCGCGGGCCGCCCATGCATCCAGCGTCATCCCCCATGCACCACAGCCACTCATGTGGTTGCACCCTGACTTTTGTCGAACAGCACACCTCATTCGTTGCATTTCCTCCCTTTTCATTCGAACTGCTGGAGACTCACACAACATTCATTGAGACTCGCACAGGTCGCGGGGTTGTCTTCGTCCACTCGACACGCCCAAACAACACGTCGCGCGTCAGCTAACACGACCTCGAGCTGTCAGCTGCAGCGTCCAACAGCAAAGCCTTATAATTTGACCGAATGCAGAAGCTCTCCACGACGTGATTCGATTCAGCACGCTGCATGAGCACGCGGCAGTACATTATTCGCCCAGATGTAGTGATTTGTGGGGTTGGAGACGCGAGGTCGCCCCACTGTAGCATTGTTTTGATCTTCACTGCAGCGCGGTCCGCAGCGCTGTCACCCAAATGTCGAGTTGCCATGGTGCAACGTGGGCGGCGTAGTCGATTGACTCGGCGCTCGTCAACCTTCATGTAAGTACTCTCAACTGCTAATGACAATCCACCACTATAAACATGCCGTCACAATCTTGACAATATGCATTTCTCGAGACCTTTTTTCGCGCCCAAGTCTACGTGAACCATTGTAGGATTGTTTCCACTCGCCAATTCTCCGCAAATGTCGATCTGTTCATAACACTAGGCAAGTTGCAGAGGTCACAGGAGAACATGGACGAGACAAGTCAAAACCACCTAACAACCCTTTACTGAAAGATCTAAACGAATCTTGCACGGTACGGTCTTGTCTTGAGCAGATACCATCGAGGCCATAGAGAAAAGACGCAAACCCCCGGCTCAGCATCTGAAACCGACAACAAGTTTGATACACATGCTCAATTGGTCTTCCGTCACACCAAATCCTACAATACATAGTACGATCAGAACTTCACAGGTGGCGCTTCCTAGCCCTACCAAGACGCCCAGGTTGACTGAACGCACTCTATTCAATACACCGACAGGCCTCCACCCTTACTCGCTGCATCGTCCCTCTACGTACGAAGATCTCCAGAACGCAGCACCCCACTTTACATCGTCATCCCGCCCTGCCGTCCTTCTCGATCCCTTCGAACCGACACACACAATACGACCCCCAATCAGCATCTCCATACTTCTTTCCACTCTCCTGACCGGCAGCTATTTCAGTTCAGCAACTTCCCTTCGGGTCATTAAGGCAGACGATTCTGCAAATAGTAAAATCTCCGCAGTTATCGAGGTCAGTGTCGACATGGCATCCAGTGACTTCGCACTTCTGCATATTGTCAGCATTTGTTTCTTGTTTGTAGGTAGAGTTACGCACAGCTATACGAGAAAGAGGTGTTGTCCAGGAGTGAGGAGTTGGGATGGCGGAGGTAAGAGTGCAGACTGGGATGATCGCGGAAAGTGCAGATGAAATTTTTATTTTGGAGGTAAAGTGAGGTTTGAGTAGTGTTTTGTGGTTGGTGAACGCTTTTTTATTCAAACTGGATGGAGTTGTTTGTGTATAGTAGGGTACCTGGCGCCAGTAGCCTTGTCGTATGTGTTTTATAGATCCTCCTTTGAACCACGAAATATCAGCTTGTCGGAGGGATGTGTGGAGGAAGGGTCCAAGACGCTTTGGAGGACCAGTACTGTCCAAACTCGAGAGCAGATCACTAGGATCACGCAGAATCTTTGATGTATCAATATGTCATATTGTATGCAACATATATACTTGATGAGCGTAGTAACAAATAACCGGATCCTAAGCCGCAGCGGGCGATGCCATCCAACGCCGTATCAGAAAACAGAACGCCATCCATGCAAGTCTTCATCTTCCTGCTTACTCGCCACCCACGTCTCCACCCTGCAACCTCAAGCAAAACTCCAGCTCGCGAATCTACCGCGGCCTTCGCTCTCGAGTTTGAGGCACTGGTAAGGGCTACTCATGGGATCGTAATACAACCCCTCCACCCGCCCATCGCTGCGTCGAAGACAGACATAGTAGAATCCCGAGATAGTTAAACCACACCCGCTATCATCGAAGGCCGCGTGCTCCGCGTCGACGAACTGTGGCTGAGGTTCTGAATTTGACGCCGGTACAGAGTGTCGAGCGAAAGTATGCGAATCGTAGACGTAGTATTCCCTATCCTCCCCTCCCCTCTCCGTGTGCATCAGTCCGTCTGGAGGCGCCGGTGTCGGACTCAAACTGCTCGTCTTGCTATTTGCACGAAGAGATTTGACAAAACATCTCTCTTTCCACCGCATAAGCACCCACTCCCTCCCCAGCCCCTCCCACCACCGCCGACTCGTCAGCGCGCGTACAACATCCTCATCTCCCATGTCCGCGAATGGTGGCAACTTGCGCCAATACAAGGCATCGTTCGCCGCGGTGCTCTTGAAGCTTTCGGTCAGAAGGGTGTGCGTGTTGAAGTCAAGGATCTCGCCCTCGAGGTACGTCGTTATGCTGCTGGTGCGGGTATAGCTCGTCGTGGATGGCGCGGGGTTGTTAAGCGAGTGTTGGTGTGGATGTGAGGGCACGTTGTAGGCTTCCATTGTTGCGGAGAGGGCCATGGAGGACCAGTCGACGGCGTGGATGGTCACTTTCACGGGCCAGCGATCTTGGTGGGGAGGTGGCTGCGGCGGGTCTACGCGGCTCGGTGGGTTCGGAGAGAGGTAAGAGGTCAGACTTCGGGGGGTGGAGTAGCTGGTGCTGAGCCAGGGTCGGGAGGGCGGTGGAAGTTGGCTCGTTGCGAGATTTGGCGGGGAGGTCGAGGTTGTGGCGTGCTGGCAGCCGCTGAGGACAGCGCCGGGAGCGAGCCAAGAGGTCTCTTGTGGTGGAGACATGGTGAGGGTGTCGGTGAGGAAGTCGGCGTACTGGATGCAGAAGTAGTCCTTGCTGAGGAAGCCGGCCTCGAGGGCGCAGTTCAGACTCTCGTCGACCGTGTTGGCGTGGCGTATCCGCGAGAGGTACTTGACTGTGTGTTCGAGCATGGGCGCAACGGTCGGTGGCTCGGGCTGTGGCTGCGACTGGGCTTGTCGACTGGCCTGATATCGCTCGCGAGGGCCGCCCCAGGGATCCTGAGTGCTTCGGCGCAGGCTTGCTGTGTCTCGTGCTGCTGCTCGTGCCCCCTCTCGAGCCGCGTCCTGATATCTCTCGCTGTCCCGCTCCTGGTTGTAGCGCTGCAGGTACTCCCTCGTGCGGGCAGAGAAGCGAGGATGTCGTCGTACCGCCTGTAGGATGGCTGTCGACCGCAGCGAGTCTGCTGCACCGCTGCCGCTTGTGGGATTCGACGTCATCTGCAGCCGCGACTGCAGCGCCCGCAGACTGCGCTCGTCGTCGTCGCCCAGCTCGACGTTCGGCAGCGGCGACCAGTCGTAGAGGCTGTTCTGGGACGGCACGCGCTCGCCGTACTGCGAGGACGACGACGTGGGTGCGGCGGCCGAGGCCTCATGCAGGCGGTTGAGCCGATCCATGCTCTGTCGGAGCCGGTCGCGGTGGCTTTGCTCCAAGTTGTCGGGGGTCCGCTCCAGTTGACGCAGTCTCTCACGCGAGTTCTCGAGCCGCTGCTGGTCGTCCAAGAAGCGCAGGCTGGCACGCGCCTCGTCCATGTCGTCGTCGCTCACCTGCGTCGTCAGTGTCGCAGCCAGGTTGAGCACGTCTTCATTTGCGCTGTCGAGGCCTTGGAGGGCCGAAGTGAATGGTGTGGGTTCGCGACTCTGGCGTGCTACGTCAGTCCCCGGGGTTAGGGCCAGGTGCCGGGCGATGGGAAATCCTCACCGGACTGTTCGCAGGCGGCATCGTGCTCGCTGCGCTTCCTCTTGCTGAAGGTATCTACTGTAGCCAGGCAGGCGCCATGAGGCTAGTGACAGGCACGAGGGTCGCTGGCGTGTGTGGTAGGAGTGCTGGAGTTTGGGATGAGACAAGAGGATGTCGCAAGCATGTGCTGCGGCAGCCGTTTTCATGTCAAAGCCCGAATCTTGGAATCTTCGGCGAAACAAAGGCGCACGACATGCTCTCGGCCTGCCTGTTCATGCCCATCGTTATCGTTCCATCTCTCCGCTTGCTCGCGTCTCTTCGGGTGAGCAGACGCAGACGTCTATTTCGAGGAGCAGCAGCCCCGCTCGTGCACCTTCCCCAGATTCCACAGCCCAGTGCATCGGCGACCGCCGCGGGTCAGGAAATCTTCAGATTTCGCCATCACCATCACGCAATTGCTGGGACTCGAAGACTGAAGTGTAATTTGTTTTCATTTGTTTCAAGTTGGTAGTCTTTTTTCGATTAGATTTAGACTGCTTAATGTATAGAAGCATGCTTCTGTTTGTGGTATTGTACACTCCACCCGTGGAGTGGCCTGGAGCCTCCTGGGCCCGGGACTTGGTGTCTCTGCTGCTCTGACATCGAAAACTGACCAAAGGAGTAGCGCGCAAGGCGATAGAGTGTTTGCTCCGCAAGCAGAGGACCACTCCTCCGCCAAGACCACGACTGGCGTGCTCTTGTCACGACCTTGCGAACTACTCCTTTTGCCAAACCTCCATGTCAGATTGGCAGAGACGAGCTATTACAGTGGCATCTCAGATGCGTGTATAACTTTTCTTGTCGACACCCTCATCTCAGTGTATTCCAGCTGGCAGTCTATACCAGACCGAGCGGGTAGGAACGTAAACATGATGCGTGAACTCATAAGCTGGATCTTGCCAGACTCAATGAAGAGCTCGCACCCAGAACGTTCCGGTCATGACGACATTAAACAAAAACAACCCGAAGAAGAAAGCTCGAGTGCCCGACTCGAGGATGCCGCGAGGCGATCTGTATCCTGTCTTCCGTGATAATGCAAAGCACATGCAGACCTCCCAGAGATGCAACAATGAAAGGAGCCGTCCAGCTAGTGGAGGTCAGTGACAAAAGAAACGCTCGCTAAAAATCAAACAGGTATCAAGAGAGATGTACGGTAAGAGAAGGGAAAAAATAAAAGCAAACGCTCGCTAAAGTTGATGAAACGCCGTCCCATGCCGTGGATGTTGTATGTTGTACGGTGACAACATGTGGGTATCGCTGATTTGTCTCGAACCGAAAGTGTCGAAGGAGGTTGGTGCGCTCAAAGGACTGGCCAGGTCCGCGCTACCAGGCATCGACCGAGGGGAGGGTATCACAGACTGACGTGTTCTGCTTATGTGAACGCGGCGAACTGTGTTGGGAACCCTGCGTCCCACCCGAAGCCTCCGTATCCACCGTGCGCTGCGCTCGACCCGCATTGCTGGGCCAGCACGCTCGGCAGGGGAAGGCAGGGGATCGGTGCGACTGCCTGAGGCGGGCTGTAGTACGCACTCGTCGAGTTGTAGCATGGCTGGCTAAACGACGGTGTAGGCGACGGCAGCTGGAATGGCTCCATAGCCTGAGTACCCATGGAGGCCCAGTAGGTGGGTGAGTGCTCACTGCAGGTGGTGATGGTCGGGCTGGGTGTCGACGGGACGACTCTCCACGAGTCCATCTGAGGCGGCGAGAGGTACTGTGTTGGCTGCCACCAGTTGGCGGCACCGGGTGTACTGGGTAGGAGAGGAGCAGGACGGACGACATCGACAATCCTAGGAGGAGGAGGCAGGAGCGGAAGGAACAAGCCCATGATAGCAGCCTTGACATCCTCACCTCGGCCCTCGAGTAGCTCTCCGGCACCCTCCTCCTCCATACCCTCAAGCGCGCGTGCGCCAGTACGGAAGACGTAGCGGTTAACAGCCTGCACGAACCCGTCCTGGAGCTTCTTGACTTGCTGCTCCTTCTCGGCCCACTCCCAGGTGCTGGCAGATACATCGACCGAGTAGATGTCCTTGTGGTACTCGATGAGCGAGTCAATAGTCTCCTGTGTAAGCTTGAATGCAACCTCATGCTGTGAAACCATGTCGACGTGCACAACGTATGCCTCAATGTGGATGAGCTGATAGTTGAACAGCGCTTCGACCAGTGGGTTGGAGTCCCTGCGCAGCTCCGAATCCGGGGCCTTAGGAACCATGATGGAGCTCAGCGACCAGATGGCGTTCTTTCCGGACAGAGTTTCTGTAAGGCATCGTGTGTGTTGCTGCACGCTGTTCAACGGGCGCTTCACTCTGTTGACGCGCTTCAAGGTCTGTGTTAACCAGGGCTCGGCTTTCGAGTTCAAGACGACGTTGACTGTTGAGCGTGGCGCAAAGGCAGCAGCCGAGGCGGGTAGCAGCTGGATCGGCATGGTGATGATGATGGTGGTCGGTGCGCTGTGGTGCGAGACAGTCGGGCGATATTAGATGGGACGAAAGAATCAACAAAACGAAGGGAACAAACGAAAGTAGAAAAACCGTTGTCTCAGGCGGATATAGTTTTTTTCAGGGCTCGCCGTGGAGGTAGAGAGGAGACAAGAGGGCGGGCGAATGAGGAGAGGGGAAGGCGAGGTGGGAGGTGGAGGGTAGGGAAGGCTAGTGGTGAGGGTGGGATCTTTCTTAAGAGCTCACAAGCGTCGATCATGGGTCGCCCGGCGTGGCCACAGCATCCCGGCAGAGGTGCATGCACACTGCCCCATCATGCCCCCGTTTAGCTGCATTGCGCATCTAGCTTGCTTAACGTGCATACGGCGAGATGCTGCAGCTGCAGGTTTAGTCGGGACTAAGCTGACCTGAACGGAGGCACCGGGCTGCGCACACGTGGGGACGTCGTGGATAGGCGGACACCTGCGTGCACTCAGATTGCGCTGCCCTGATGGCTCACAAGGCGAGCGAAAACGACGCGAAGTGCTACTCTAGGCCATGCAGACGGAGATGACGACCGAAACGGTGCTCGATCAGCTCCACGGCGGATCTCACAAAAGCATAATGATTGTCGATGATGCAGTCGTGCGCGGTCCTGACCATAGTAGCTGAGCAGGCGCCCGCCATCGCCAGTGGATACGAAACGCCCTCGAGAACCTGCTTGCTGCCCGCAGAGCCAGCAGAGCCCAGCAGAGCCCAGTGCGAGAGCCCGCAGCCGGCAGCAGGCAGGCGCCCCTACACGCGACTCGCGCGAGGAGGGTGCCTGTAGACTCTGCGCTTACTGCTCAGCGCTGGGCCTCGAGCATCGGTGACTTGCGACATGGCGCGGACTTCCAGAAGCTTGCCCTCAACGTCCAGAGGGAAAATGCACCGCAGCGGCTTTGCTGCCTGTTTGGGATGGCATTGCTCGCTGCGGATATAGGGAGGACGACGAAGAGAGGCCCGGCTGCTGGTGGTCTCTCTAAGGGTTTGACGGATGTGGGTGTCGTTGAACAGGCCTTGGCTCACCTACAGGACGACGTTACTTGGAGCTAGCGATGGGCGCAAGTTTGTGCACCCAATCACCTGGCGCAGCAGGGATCAGAGCAGGGATCGCATCCGCTGCGAAAGCCTCTAACAAACCCGCTTCTCATGTGATCGCAACGTCCAAGCACTGTCCTGATAATACCGCAGGTGCCATCGTGAAGTACCTCTGCGCGCGTACTGAAGCAAGATTCTCTGCGCAACAGCAACCTGCTCGAGCAACCTCAGTCCGCCTGATCGTGATGTGCGGCTCACGCGGTGAGGCCGGGTCATGCGCCACCTGAATGAACAGCCGAAGAGGCTGTGCTGGCAATGCTGGCAGCCGGAGGGCAGATCTCGGACGCGCCGACTTCAAGGCTCTCGGACTTGTCCTTCCAGCACTATCCGGCCGATGTTACTGCTGTTCTTCAACGAGCAATGACGAAATTCTCCTGCAGGAGCAGGGAGTGAGAATCTGTTTCAGGACATGTTTGCTGTCCTCAACTTTGCTCTGTCATTGGGACACGCTCTCGCCCACGGAAGCACTCCGAGGCGATTACGCAAGTGCTAGCAGCCCCGGACTGACCTGTCGAAAGACCCGTCTGCACGGTTGTTGCCATCTTATCGATAGCATTATACATCTGCCATGTTTCAAAACCTGCAAAGAGCTGCAAAGGATGCTCCGAAACCTGCACGCTGGATCTGCGGCGCCTGCGCCTCACAGTAAACGAGTATTGCGGGGCAGCACGCAACACCAGCGCGCCGGTTGTGGCGGACTGACGATGCTGCTTCGCTGGCACTCTGATAAGCGCACTCTGGCGAAGGGATTGTGCATGTAGAGCATGAACCTGAAGTTGCTCTTTCCTGCTTCGAGATATCCTCAGCTCGACAGGGGTCGGTACTCACGCTAACAGCCGGCTTCAGGCGGCGTCGCCCGTCTCCACATCCTCGATTTGTTGCAGGCTTCATCCTCACTCTCAGATCTTCAAGTGACGTCTGGCCTTTGACGACCACATCACTATCGTCAGTATCTGCAGCCTTTGCAAAAACTTCGGCGCCATTTCAGAAGCTGCCGGCGCGTTGTTGCAAGCGCATACGGCATGCACACCGACGTGGAGCTTGATGAGTCACCCAGCCGCCAACATGTCTTGGAGGATGAGTCCTCCCGTCGATCGGCCATGAAGATTTTCCAGTGCAGTCATGCAACCGTTTATTTTCTCTTGTCCACGATTCGCTTAACCCGCTCATACAAGGATGAACCCGTCACCTTCTCAACCATTGCACTTGCTGTACAAGTTGTCCACCATCAACAACATCCCTTAGTAGCTGCTCAACGCTTGCAGCAAGCAAGGACAAGCAACCTCCTTCACATGCACGTCGATAACACTTCGAATACGCCATCGCGTGTCTACAAAGGTCACACAAAGCGGAGATGGTTCGCTCGCGAAAGTCGCGCACGCTGCTGCAAGCCTCATTGCTCGTTCTCGACCCGCGAAACGGCACGGATGTGAGGGAGTACCTGTTCACATGCAGGACATACCGTTTACAGACACGGAGCTATACTCACCCGTTTGTGTTTCAGTTGGTGTACGGAAGGCATATCAGTGCTCCCCGTCGTCTCTCATTCACCAACCTTCAACAGATGTCTTGACACCAGTCGTCACCACTCAGTAACATGGATGCACCTCAAACAGAATCGGGAAGTTGTTGAGAATCAGCGGGACCAGGGGTCCAAGTCCGGGTGAGTGTGGTTGTGGTAAGATTCCCCCGAGACTGGGGGCTAAGATCTGGTCTGGCCATCCCAAAAGAGGTGGTGTGTCGATACTGCCGCCCTATGGATCCCTGAACGGCAGGGCTGGGTATCCGGGGATGACGGAAACCCACAAATGTGGAATCGATATTCGCAATCACTCGCATGAGGCGCCTGCTTCAGATGTTGATTCAGATGAAGGTGTGAAGATTAAGCGAACGGGGAGCTCGGGAGATGAGGTTGCTCGGTAACGTTCTGCGAACCTCCCTGTACTCGGTGACGGCAGGCACAAGCACAGAGCTGTTGATGAGGCTTGCAGAGGTCGACAACCTTGAGCAAGCATTGCTGTGCCATATTTCCATGGACCAGGTGCCTGCCGTACGGCGCTCGGCGGTGCACACTCCATCACTGTTCGACTTGGGCGCTTCGCAAAACATGCCACTGTTTGGCACATACCTGCACCAAGGATCATGGTATCGCTCGCAACAACCGTCCGAATCCTCTTGATCCTTCGCCCTGCATCGATCGATCACACGTCGCCTTGCGGACTGTGCGTGCTGGTGCCGATAGCCAAGGTCTGCGATGTATCACTTGGAAGACTGCAACACCTGATGAGAACATGGTATAGCAGCTCGGAAGCATATACCGGTAACAGGCGCGAAGACCTGGAAGGAGTAAGTCGATATGATTTGACTCCACTTCACTCACGTCAAGGCATGTCTGCATAACTCAACACCATGCAAGCTCAATGCGATGCAGCTACCTCGAAACACTGAACCGAAGCAAGTTTGCTTTTGCTATGGGCGAACACCCCAAGTTCTTCGAAGAAGTCCTGTGTCGCATTGATAGTGTTCCAGACTTGACTTCCACGCGATCTTGACAGATCTTCTGTAGCTAATTCTGTCATTGCAATCTGTAATTAGAACAAATCATTCCGGGTTTGCAATCCCCTTAGGCAGCACCTCTTGCAGTTCTCAGACTCGGAAGGTCATGGTAGAATGCAGAGGTTGGCGTGTGCCTCACTTTGTAAAAATGTCACCAGACGCAGGCTTGGCCATGGTTGGTGCAAGGCTTCAGTATCTCGTTTTTAAGCCTCGACTGTACCACAGAAAATAGTTGAAGTACTGCCATAATCACTTCTACACTTTTTTCAGATGCCCTTAAACCAAAGAGTCTTGTAGTTGTCAAAGTATAGAGGTCAAGTCACTAATTATTCTTGAATGTACCGATGATAGCCTCGGACGAGGTCACGCGCGCTACCAACCCCTCGGGTAATCCGGCTCTTATTCAGCACAGCCTGAAAGACAGCACAACGCATCTGCCGAGCAAGTTGCAACTGCCGATATCTCACACTCGTGCCACAAGATTTTACTATCGAGACCAACACCATCGGCAGTTCACAATAGAAGCAATACGGATGCCACGGAAGTTTTGCTGCATTTTCGTACATCGGGCTGTAGAGAGGTGAGGTACTTATGTGTGTGAAGCATCACAACGTCTGCATCGCAAAGGTGGGCACGATGGCTGCGAGTTAAATCGAGACGACCTTGACTGGTACTTGCCCCTTCGATGCGATCCGAGACGACGATGCAGATGCAAACAAACATACACGGTGTTGAGAACCGTCGAATGATTACCCCGCGCCCCGGGTCTATTCCCCACGTGCCAAGCCCGCACGGGGCAGCCACGACTCCACAGCATTATCAAATGTACAACCTCAGTTCCAATTTACAACTGCCGATACACTCCAGCCTTACGTAGCCTGACACGATGCCGAATGTAATCCGGAGCAGGCGTGACGTTGGCTATCAGACGTTGCCCGATCGAATGCCTCAAATAACATGAGCTCTTGTCCCGACTTAATGCGCAAGCAGTGTGCCTTTCTGCCATCGAATTCAATCCTTGTCTTTCATAGGTTGTAGAGCCAAGACACCCATACAAGATGCTCTTAAACGAGATACTACCACTGTTGGTACGGTACTGGCCTATCGTACTGGTGTCGCTTGTCACAGGCCATCTTATCAGCAACAAATACTGGAAAGGACTGAACAAGTACCCTGGCCCAAAGTTAGCGGGATACAGCAACTGGTGGAGACTGCGCGACGTGTCGAAAAAGAACCATCACTGGACCACACTTGCGCTACATCGCGAGCATGGTGATGTCGTCAGGTTAGGACCTAACGTCCTCTCTTTCGCGGACCCAAGAGCTATCAAGGCTATCTATGGACTGAACAAGGGTGTGCAAAAGGTATGTGACACCGTTGAATGCAACTCTGCATAGTTACTAAATTCAAGCAGTCGGACTTCTACCCAGTCCAGGGTGCAGTGGCTAATGGAAAGCCTTTGCTTTCGCTATTCTCGACTACTGATGAGGATTTCCATGCCAAGTACCGTCGTTGCGTCAACAACGCCTTCGCAATGAGCTCTCTTGTCAACTACGAACCACTGGTCAACTCGACACTGACTTTTTGGCTCGACAAAACGGAAGACATGTTCGCCAAAACAGGCCGAAGCTGCAACTTTAGTCAGTGGCTTCAATTTTTCGCTTTCGATGTCATTGGAGACTTGACATGGAGCAAGCGTCTTGGCTTCGTTGAAGGCAATAAGGACATAGACAACATTATCGAATTCCTGGGCAAGTTCTTCGATTATGTTGCGCCGGTAAGCAGAATCTGCCTTGCAAGACCGTTGCCTTACTCACACATCATCAGGTCGGCCAGATGCCCATCCTCGATCGCCTCCTTTGGAAGAATCCAATCAGCCTCTTCGCCCAACGTATCGGTCTCGACAAGCGCGTTCACCCCGTGACCCTCTTTGCCCTCTCTCGCTCCAACGAGCGCGCCCAACAAGTGTCCAGGATCAAGAAATTCGGCCTTTCAGACGACGAGCGCGCCAACGCCCGAGGCATCGACCTTCTCTCCAAATTCGCTCAAGCCTCTCACGATCACCCCTTCATGGACGACAACCGCATCCTGTCTACCTGCACATCCATGGTCTTCGCCGGCAGCGAGACAACAGCCATCTCACTGTCCGCCGTGTTCTACTTCCTCGTCAAACACCCGCACATCTACGCCAAACTGATGCAAGAACTTGACGAAGCAGCAGCAAACGGCACCATCGAGGAGCGCGCAGACAAAACCGTGTCGTGGCCCGAAGCCCAGAAACTCCCCTACCTCGACGCCGTCGTCCAGGAATCCTTCCGCTTGCACCCCGCGCCTGGCCTGATCCTCGAACGCGTAGTACCACCTCAGGGCATGACCATCGTCGACACGTTCGTCCCCGGCGGCACAATCGTCGGCTGCAACGCCTGGGTGATCCACCGGCGGCCCGAGGTCTTCGGCTCGGACGTCGACGCGTTCAGGCCAGAGCGCTGGCTTGAAGCAAGCCCCGAGAAGCTCAAGGAAATGAAGGGGAGTATGTTGCAGTTTGGCGCGGGTGCGAGGACGTGCATTGGAAAGAACATCAGCTTGTTGGAGATTTACAAGTTGGTGCCGAGTTTCCTCAGGAGGTTTGAGATCGAGCTTGAGTATCCGGGGGCGGAGTGGAAGACACACAATGCATGGTTCGTCACGCAGAAGAACTTCAACACACGCTTCAGGCCGAGGATTGCGAAGGCCGAGTAATCGTCATCATCAGAAGACATGTGTATCTTATAGTCGTAGCGTTCAAGCGTCAAGGTAGCAAAAATCATATTAGTGATCATAGCTCTACTTCTCGATAACCTCAAAAGCATGAGTCTTGGCGTTGTTTGTCTCCCTAACTCGCCACTCCTCGATATACCCTTCCACCTCCTCGCACCCGTTCTCCTTTCCTGGCACCGGCTCCCCCCATGTTCCCCAAAAGGGCACGACACCCGTCCAAGTGTTCTCCACCAAGCTCTTATCCTTCAGGTCCGCTCTGTCGTCACTAGGCCCGCCCTCCCTGACCTTTGCGCTTGCCGACACGATTCGTACCCTCAGGATGCTTGTACTGCTGAGCTCAGCTCCCGTTGGCGGATTCCGGCTCTTCGCCCAACGGTCGGGGAGCAGATTGTCGGTTATGCGTTCCATAGCGTAGAGAGCTTCTGCTTGGTCTGTCACAAGCGTTGCATAGCCATAAGCGATCGCCGAGCGGTAGTTGCAGGAATTATGGAAAGGAGCAAGCGCTAATACTAGGCCATCGAGGAACGTCGCTGCGACAGTGATGGGCAAACCCTCTTCGTCGCCTTTCTCTTTGGATTGACGGAAGAGACGACCGGAGACGTAGCCGTGGATGTAGAGGTCTTGCGCTGTGGTGCACGGGTCTGCATCTTGATTGTTGAAGTTCCCGGTGCAACCCAGCATGGGTAATACTACGGGAAATTGGTGCTCTGGATCGTTAAAGGAGACGTGGAGGACGGGGCAGGTGTTGATCAGGGTATGGATTGTTGCAAAGTCGTATGTGCCTGATGGTGGTTAGTATTCAGTCTTTACACTGTGAGCCTGAAGTTCAACTGAGTTTGTAGTACCTCGTTTCGCCAACCGCCCAAGCTTATTAACTGACGTTTTGGGATATTCTGGTGATGCCATTGCTTGCCTTGTTTGTGCAGTGGTCCTCTTCAATCGAGTCTAATGGGCATAAGAACGGTGTTTAAATTCAATATCGCATCTTCACTTCACAATGACTCTCAATGCTCTCAAATGATAGGGAAGTACTTTGCGAGGCGGTCTCCGTTCTGCCTGTTTGCAGGCATCGTTGTCGGCAGCAATTGCCGCATTAGGGTGCGGAGGCGGTAATCGCAAGGTGTTGATTGGCTGCGTGGTGTTGCCCAAGGTTCACGACATGAGCGTTTGAGGCGTGTAGGATAACTTGGAGGATACCACGAGATGCAGACGTTGGATAGTAAAGGATAGAGCCGGTTGTTCAGGATTGTAGGTACCATTTTGAAGGTTGTACTGACTCCATTGTGCATCTCGACATCGGCAATTGAGCATGATCTAATTTGCCCTGCGTTTCTGCATACCTGTCTTTCTCTTGCCCAAGATATCACGGCCTTCCTCGATCTGCAGCATTGCCTCGCGCTTCTTTTCCGTGACTGGCTTCAGAGCATCGCGCACAACCCTGCCCTCGATGCTGACGCCGTCCTCTTCGTATTCCTCCATCTTCTTGCCTACGCGCTTCTCGATCGCAAGAATTAGTTCGACGTCACGTTGCCCGATCAGTGTGATGCTCGTTCCCACACGTCCTGCACGAGCTGTACGACCAACACGGTGGATATAATCATCCGGATCGCGAGGTACGTCGTAGTTGATGACAAGCGCAACTTCCGGAATATCGAGACCTCGAGCTGCGACATCAGTAGCGACGAGGATGCGTGCAGCTCGTGCGCGGAAGCGCGCCAGGTTGTTGACACGGTCAGACTGCTTGAGGCCAGAGTGCAGTGCGGTTACGCGGTGGTCCAGTAGGCGAAGCATGTATTCCAGTAATGTTGCTGTCTTTGTGCGGTTGCAGAAGATGATGACGGACTTCTTGAGGTTCTCTGGCGTCTCGAGTGCAACGTGCAGATAACATTCTTTGTGTGTGACAGGCGTCTGGATGTACTTCTGTTGCAACTTGGGTGGGATAGCGAGATCTTCTGTGTCAACTTCGCACACAAAGATTGGTGGACGCCCGGGGCGTGGTTGCTCTTTCAATGCAAGAACTTCTGGTGTGACCGTGGCCGTGAAGAGGAGTGTCTGGCGTTGTGCCGGTGGCGGGACGACTGAGAGGCAGGTTTCCAGATCCGGGAGCATGCTACCTTTTCCTGGCGCAAGAAGCCGATCAGCTTCGTCAAAGACGACGAATTTGACGCGGCGCAACCCGCAGATGGTATCTTCCCCAGAGGTCTTTACATGTTCTGCAAGACGTCCTGGGGTGGCAACGACGATGTGTGGTCTCGAAGCCAGGTTGATGGCCTGTTCACGCTGATCCGCCCCGCCTGTAATCAGAATGGGCTTCATCGACTGTGGTGCTGAGATGGCCTTGACTTGTTCGAAGATCTGAATCGCCAATTCTCTGGTGGGTGTGATGATTAGGCCAAAGATGCCTACAGGATCCTCTGCCCACTTCTGCATGATAGGTACGGAGAAGGCTACAGTTTTACCTGTACCTGTTCGGCTCCCACCGATACAGTCCCTGCCCTTCAAAATCTCAGGTATACATGCGGCTTGAATACCGGTGGGTCTTTTGATCTCCATAGATCCCAGAGATGCGACAAGCCAAGGTGCTACGTTGATCGAAGCAAAGCTCAGCTTTTCCTTGGTTAGCAGTCCTTGAGGTTGCACTGGCGCAGCATTTTCGGTTCCATTTTGAGGCTTTGTCTTGATCCTGGAGATTGTCGAGACAGGCAGTACTGGCGCCGGTGCAGTAGCCTGAGCGTCCTCAGATGACTGATCGGTATCCTCCGCGCTGGGTGAAAGCTTCCTTCTCTTCCTCGATCCTACTTGGTGCTCCAAAATCTCCTCGTCCGAAGAACTAAACTCTGAGTCCTCATGCGCCATACTGGAGGTCTTTGGTGTAATTTTGATTGTAGGAAGCGGCAAAACGTTCCTACAGCGGCGTTCATCTCGAAATTTTGTGAGAAACAGCGCTAGCGCTATCGATAAGGCTAGTGCGGTCCGCTTCGATCCTTCCCCTTTCATCCATACTTTACTCTTGAGGCACACAATCATGGCTACAGCTACATTCCGAGTTCTCTGATTGTTGTTCTTTCGTCTATTCCAAGCGCCGGTTAACGCTCCCTAGTCCTATAGCGACAACATACCTCGCCACAGAGACATGCTTTGTCCAAACCAGCCCAGTACTTATCGCCGTAATCCAGCGTTATTTCCGCGCCTGCTTCGATTCCCTTACTGACAATGACGACCCGTTGTGTGTCCAGCCATGTAAAGGTGGACGATTGTGCATTCGCCTTACAGCTATGATTTGCGAAGCGGGTGTAATTGCCTATCCTTCCCTGCCATATCTGATAATTGGCCAGCGGCGTAGAACTGTCCATGACATCCAGGCCCCTCATGCCTTTCGTTATCAAACCAACAAGCTCTCCAATTGCTGCACCGCGTTCGAACGATGTCAGAGCTATTAGACCGTTGTTCTTGCCATCTGGGGTGCGAAACACCTGGATAGGCGGAGGCTTACGCTTCACGCAACCGAATAGCGAAGGGAAGCAGAAGCAGGCGTTCGATTTGGGGTCGTCGGATTGCTGCTCACCGCAAGACGCACAGATGTACTGACCGTTGATTCGGGCGATAGAGTTGGGCTGTGGCATCCATCGCGGATCCTCGCAACCCCAGGCGGACTCGTCGATGATAGACTCATCTATATGCTCAAATGCGAAGTACCGGTCATGTTCCAGGTAGGTCTGCCGTAGAGGGACTGGATCTGTACCATCTTCGAAGACTACCCACTCATGTGGGTGTCCTGGGTAGTGCAGCGTTTGAGGCTCGCCAACGATTGCTAACAGTTGACGCCAATGAGGGTGCAATGTGTCGGCAGCAACCTCAAGCCTTTTCCGCAGGTTTCGGAGCCGTCTCATGGCATCCTTGTCAAAGCCGACACGGTATTTGCAGAATCGGTATATGCCCATGCCGGCGAACACGAGCGCTGCCCAGCCTGCCGCATCTTTAACCTCTTTGTAGCCTCGCCAAATCGCCATCTTGTTTCGTAATTCCTTCTCGGACCACCCGAAGTCTTGACACGCCTCCATAAAGACGGCCTTCCTGTGTTTGGTAGCCGAAAGCTCGGGCATAGCAGCGGTCCGGAATTGGATCTGCTCTTCGAAGAGCTCTGTCCATCGTGCCTGCACGATCATTTCGATGGAACGGCATACGCGACTTGCTTGCGTGACCTTGCGACAAAACACGTTCATTTGGCTGAACGAGTCATGCGTGTTATCGGTTGTTGTACCGAGCATTTCCATTGTTGTCACGTCCGCTGTGTTATGACGGACAACATCCGAAGATCCCGCAGGGGCGATCTGAAACTGCTCAAAGATGGCTTTCGGATCAAGGTTGATGGATCCGTGAAGCTGCTCCCAAATACCGATGATCAGCTTGTCAAGTGTGGACGGTTGGAACACAAACTTCTCGGACGCCACCTTCTTCCGTTTGGGAAAGTTCCTCATGTCTACCTGCATCTGCCGCTGATGCTCGCTGTGGTCCTCTTGAATGGTCTGCGTCTGCGATATCCTCAGACCTCCAGTCCCCTTTCGACGGGCGTCTGAGGCATCATCAACCTCCTCGGTTGCGTCAGAGCTGTGCGACTGCGTCTCGTAATTCGGCGACATCATCTCTTGGTCTTGTCGAGGTATAGTTGGACTTCTCGAGGGACCTGGGGTCATCATTCCAGTCAACTCTAACGTTCTCTACGCAGAATCAGCAATGATCATCGTTCAGGCCGGCTTTGCGGTAGTGAGGGGTGCTTTTGAACTTTTGGGTGCCCGCCAGGACCCTCTGAGACTGTCCAAAGTGCTCAAGAGACGAGGAAGGTTTGCGATGAATGAAGAGTGGAGATGCTCACTGATGCCACTCGCTCTGAGTGGGGACTCGAACTGCTGCCGGGGCCGGCATCCTCCAGGAAGGCTTCAACTCTGAGGATCGGACGGACTAGCCCGTCTATCTGCGGCCATGCGATATTGATATTGGACCTCTTCAGGTGCTCCTGGATTGCTCGGCCAATGACTTCGTCGAGCCCTTCGACGTTTTCGAGCGTGGTCATGGTGTCGCAGCTGCCTGACAGCCCCAGGACTCAGGTGTTAGTCGGAATCTTCGCTTGTGCCTCCTTAACAGTCCTAGCAGGTCAACGGGACATCGACGAGCGAGATCAAACACTTAGCCTCGGTCGTAGGATGTGTTTTCCAAGAACAAACTTGCAGGTGGTGCTCGGGTAGGCGGCTTGAATGCATCGAACAGACGAGACAGACAATCCGCAAAGTAGAGTCAGTCGGATTGGTAGGACGGCCAATTGAAGCGGGAAAGACAGCAAATAGCAAAATGTTGACGCCAACTCGGTCGCTTTTCAGTACTGCAAGGCTGCCAAATAGTTGACTCTGTTTCAGCGTTCACGTTCGCTTTGTTACTTCGTGCCCTAGCAGCTCCAGCCGTTGCGCGCCGGCGATCTTGACGTTTACGATGGTTCTCGGGTCGAGGCTTCTATTCTAGAATTGGGCGCTTTCCTCGATAAGGCTGAGGATCAACATGTGAGCGCCATTTCGTTGCGCACGGCCTTTATCAAAGAAGAATGATTCTCATCTAATTCAAGATCGCAGGTACGATGAATGTACTTGAAGTGCACGAAAATCTTCCTGATATCGTTCTCAGCAACAGTAAGTACTCGGAGTCCGTTGTTGCGATTGAGAGTGCGATCCAACTGCAACATCTTTGACTCTCCGAAGTACAACCGAGCTGCCTGAGCAGAAGACACCTGAGCAAGATCGGGCGGGCGTCAAGACCAAAACTGCCTAGCCGCGAACTGCTCCCGCCGCCAATACCACCAGATCTTTCCGGCGAACGTCATCTTCTCCCCAAACTCATCAGAAGTTGTCTGCAACAATCTGTCTGCCCACTTGTGACGCGACAACCAGATCAAATTTGCGGGCAGAAATCGATGCTCCTACGAGATATACGAGCACGCAGCGTTGTGTCCATCTCAACTTTGCGTGCGCAGCAATACTCATCGAGCTGCAAATGAGCAGCAACTCTCGCACCTCCAAAGTCCGTGTGTAGTAAATGTGTGATTGGGACCCACAATGCCACACCTGCCAAGTCGCGCGTGTCGCCGTTTCATACCAACTCACGGGGACATCTCCCAGGTTTGAGACCTCTTGTGCTGGTATAAAGATGTCAAACACCCCAGGGTCTAGTGTTGACCCAACTACGCCAGCTGTCACGACCGCTTGCCTTCGAAGCCATTATTGTTTCATTGGGTCGTTTCTTACTTTTGCTTGAGCTTGTGCTTTTGTGCTTTTGTGCAACCCTGCATTGGGTCGAGCTGCATTGTTTACATTACTGCAACAGCCGTGCAGCATGGATGGGCTAGCAACCATGGATGTGATGGAGAACCAGTTGAAGAAGATCTCCACCGCCGAATCGTACACATTCCAGAACCAGAAAGGCTGGCGAAGATGGCGCATACTCCGACCCGGTTGGGGCATGTATCACGATGTCAAACGACGACTGCCGTACTACTGGAGCGACATTACGGACGCCTTCACCTATCGAACATTTGCTAGTACAGTCCGCATGTACTTCATCAAGTAAGGACAGTCCACATACCCCAATATCGTCACGTACTAACCTCTGCAGTGTTCTACCAGCTATTGCATTTACTTTGGACATGTACCGTCGAACCGGCGAATTCTTTGGCATCAATGAGGCGTTACTCGCATCTGCATTGGCCGCTATGGTGTTCAGTATTCTTTCCTGTCAGCCGCTCACCATCGTTGGTGTCACTGGTCTTATCGCACTTTTCAATTACACCATATACGACATCATCGAGATGCATGACCCTTCGATCTACCCAGAGTTCACGGCATGGGTGGGCATCTGGGCAGCAGTCTTTCATTGGATCGTCAGTATTGGCAACTACTGTGACTACATGGCATATGTCACAGATTTCTCTAGCGAGTCTTTCGGCATGTATGTGGGAATCATCTACTGTGGTATGCAGGAATGATTCAAGTAGTCCTTCTGTTACTGACGAGCTTGTTATAGTGAAAGGAGTGGAGGAACTTATATACCTGTTCGAAGCATCAGGTTCAGAAGGTGGATATCTATCCATCGTGATTGCCATGCTCTTCTTCGGGTCTGTCTATGGGCTCGAAAAGGTTGGCGGTAGTACTGTTTGGAAGCCATGGATCCGTGGTGTTCTTAGCGATTACTCGTTCGTCTTTCCCACTCTTTTTTGGGTTGGCTTCTCGCACTTCCCTGGACGTTTGGGTCGAACAGAGCAGTATCGAGTACCTACAGTTGGCGCCTTCGAACCTACACAACCTCGTGGTTGGGTGATTCCATTCTGGACTCTCGATATTAAGTGGGTGTTCGTAGCCGTACCGTTTGGCTTCCTGATGATGCTCCTTTTTTACTACGATCATGTGGGTCGACTATAATTCTGTATGGTACGTCCGCTGACCATATCCTCTAGAACGTTTCGTCACTCACCGCGCAGGCGCGGCAATATCCTCTTAAGAAGCCTGCCGGTTTCCATTGGGACTTCTTCCTCCTTGGCTGCACATGCTTCGTTGCTGGCGTAGTCGGCCTTCCTCTCCCTAATGGCTTGGTCCCTCAAGCACCCGTGCATACAGACTCATTGACTGTCTACGAGACTCGTCTCGATATTGTCAAAACGAAGGATGGCGATGAGATTCGAAAGCCACTTGTCGAGGCTACAGCTGTTGTCGAACAGCGCGTCAGTCACTTCTTGATGGGCATGGCCATATGGGGTACCATGACCGGTCCTCTTCTCACCGTATTGAGTACCATGCCCGCCGCTGTGTTTGCTGGTGTGTTCTTCGTTGTTGGTGTAAGTGGTTCCCTCACTTTGTGTGCGACAAGTATTGACTTCATCAAAGTGGGGCTCTATTGAGAGCAACGGTATACTTGCAAAGTTCTGGTATATCAGCTCCGAGCAGCGCTTCATTGACCCGCTCAACCCGCTCAACGCTGTACCGCGCAGGAAATTATGGATCTACATTGGCCTTCAAGCCCTCGGTGTTGCCTGCGCCGTCGCCATATCACAAACAATTGCCGCAATTGGCTTCCCCGTGCTTATCATAGCACTGATCCCGCTTCGTACATTCCTGATGCCAAAGTGGTTCTCCGAGCATGAGCTCGCAACGCTCGACGCGCTTACGGCGAACAACCCAGCTGTACTTGTTAGCTTCGGAGGTACGCCTGCTAAGATGAAGGGTCTAGAGCAAAACTCCAATGAGAGCTCGACTGAGGCTATGGGCGACGTCGAGCGAGGTGATGATTGCAATTTGAGTCGTACACGGTCTAGAGGCAGTCGCAGCCGTAGTGTTGTACGCCAGTGCGCTGGAAGCATTACAAGATAGATGTTACAGTCTATGGTCATTTTTTGGACATGGGAAGAAGGCACTGTAGAAAGTAGCAAAAAGTAAATAACAGATGGTGCTAATACGTATTTGAAATGGCCTTTCGCCTTCTAATCGAGCAACTGCCACCCATCCTCCACAATCTTAACTCGACGATCAACGTCTGCGATGTAAACACACCCGCAGGACTCGGGAAGGCTGAACCCGGTGTCAATGTAGCCGAGTTCGATTAGGGACCGATCCGACTCAGGCCCGATCTCGACACCTACTACTCCCACGTCGAGTTCCAGGCGCCACACATGCAGATCTTGGTCTGGAATCCATCGCGGTTTAGCTCGGTCAAGCGGTACGTGAGTATGCAGCTTGTGTATACGTGTGAATGTGTACATCAATGCTGTGTCCATGAAATGAAGCATTTTGGCATGTTCTTCGCTCAAGAACTGCCACTCTTTGCAGACACCCTGCTCGATCAAGGCAATGCGAGCTTGTTTGCCTACACAACGGACAAAGGTGTACTTATCGCGATGTATGTGGAGGAGCTCTGGCTCCGAGCGACGCATTTGTAGCGACTGTACGAGGTCTGTCACCGTATTCACGACGTGATCAATCTGCCGCATGTTGGGCATCGAGAGAACAGGTACAAGGCGTCGAGCACGATTGTGCGTTTCCACAAGATCACAGTCTACGAAGGTCTGGTTCAGCCACTCGTTGATGTCGTCGTTACGATCCCCAGCAAGTTGCTCAAGCTTATGTAGAAGCGTAGGTATATCACGTTCATACGCATGCCGTTTCAGAACTTCTCGAAACGTAAAGACAGTCTCGCTTGGATTGTGAAGCGCTTGATCGTGCCATGTACCGTTCGAATCTGACGGAAGAAGATGGGTAGCATGTGGTGAAAAAGTCGTTGTGTCCAGATTATACGAGTCATTGGCAAGTGTGGCACTCTTCAGAGCAGAGCCTGATGTAGGTGTGCTGCATCGCTCGTCAGCGCGTGAGACGCATGCCGAGTCATCAGAGCATACACAGCTCGGCACAGAGTACGCAGACGGTAATATTGACACGAGTTCTTCATCAACGTTGACCCATGAATCCGCATTCAAGGAAGCTGGTTGGAGGGTTGGTTTGTTGGATGACGCTGGTTCCAAATTGGGTTCTGTGTCGCCAGCACCCCAATAGCGTAAGGGACTAGTGACAATGTGACGAATCCTAAGCATAGTGTATTTGCACTCGGGGTGATTATAGTAAAGTGTAGAAGATATTATGGGACAAAATTGCAACACTTGATCAGGGCGGCTTTATGGAAGGGAAGAGTGGTGCATAGGACAAGCTGCGAGTCTCCTTGTGAAAGCACAATAAGTCGCATCTATCGATTGCTACATAGTGAATTGCACAAGGCTTCACCACAATGATCACACATGCTAATCACAGCAGTGGTTGCTTTGAACATTGATATCGTCCATAAGTGAAGGGTTTTATGACCCCACAATGTCTAGGGTGTTGGCGACTGAAGCACGTGTCTGGGCGCGGCGCACACATACTCGTGCGCTGGCATGGTGAAATTGCGTCGCATGTAATCGCGAACTACCAACACACTGGACAGACAGCTATTCCAGGCAGAAGCGTAGGCGTACAGTGACAGCGCCGACACTTTAGGCTGTGATATCAGACCGTGCCCCGGCTCTCAGCAGCCCATGTACAGCGGTCCGGGAGATTGATGAACCGATTTTCTTCAACCATCGAGTGCCGGTTGGGTAGGTAGTTGTAGCCTACCCGCCTTCTGATAGCGGAGGGTTGATGTAGCTTTGGGGTCTTGGACTCGATCTCGTATGTGGAGTCGTTTACACAGATTAGGTCGGAATTTTACCACCGGTGGCTTCGACGACCTTGACAACGTCATCTTTGAGTTCTGGTACGGCATTCGACAGCTGCCATGCAATCTGTTCTTGTAGCGAGCGGTAGGCTTCTTCACGGCCCTTGATCATCTGATTTGTACGCTGCACGAGCTCGACGAACTCACGAGTGTAGATGTCAGGGTTTCGAGAGCTCTCCACGTAGTTTGTGACCTCCGGAGGGATGTCGATGTGAACCGATGGTGCTGTGTTTGATAGCTTCACGAGGTTCTGAATGAGCGACTGGCTAGATGTCATGTCAACCCCAGATGTTGCCGTTGCACTGCAAGATACATACACCTCTCGCTTCATCGCATCTTGCGTCTTGCCGCCATGGTGATCGTAAGCCTGAACTATAAGGTTGTATAATGTCTGGACGATGTCTTTGAGCTGCCGCTCTACCGCTGCGATCGCTGTGATCCATAGTCAGATCATTTCTTCATTGCAAGACACAGTCATCATACCATTAGGGCCTGCTGCGCTCATCCTCGTCCTGGGCTTGCTTGCGATATCTTTGACGTTGATGATTGCAATTATATTGTAAGGAGCAGTCGCGTTTGGAAGTCGAACGCGCCAAGCCAAGCATCGGCGAAAAGAGCTCCGTTGACCTCTTGCGTCACCGCCTCTGTCTTACATCAACAATCAACACAAACCGCGACCTTCGATTCCACAGCATCTTTGAGCGAACCGTCACGTGCTGATACAGATTGTGCTTTCAGAAGATGGTGACAGGCAAGAGGTGGTCATGACCGAGAGCACGCAACAGGCGCTGGACACTCCTCGTTTGCAGCCACAGACCCAACAGGCCTCAACAACATCCACAGGCGCAGGGACTGATGGGAATGTCGTGCCGATCCAGATTCGAGCAAGCGGAGAAAGGCGTGTAGTCGAGAACCAGAGGGCCGAGACTGATACCACATCAGACAAAGCCACAGCAGCCTTTATTAGGCGAACTCTTTGCTCTCACAATGTTCTTCTCGGAAATGGTGAGAAAGGGGGTACTACGCCGCGCCCAACCGACGAGCTGCTTCCACCCTTGACGAGCTCAAATGAAGTCGATTTACAGTTGTACGGCATCATCTCAGTAATCATCAAAGAATTTGTGCAGACTTGGTACTCGAAGATAACACCTGATCATGTCTTTGTCAACGAGGTCATTCAAGTCATTGCACACTGTACAAGGGCGCTCGAGCAACGTCTTCGGAAGGTTGATTTGGAGGGCCTAATGCTCGACGAGATTCCAGGGCTCTTGGAAGAGCATTTAATTGGTAGGTGATTCCAATCCCTGTTGAGTCTGCGGAAAGCAAGTCTAATTACACATCCTAAGCATTCCGCCTCGCGAAGCAACAAGCCTCATCCCCACAATCACTAGTGTCAGACCCACGCCTCATCTACCACACCCTCTACCCGCACCCTGCTTTGGCTCCTGTCCCGGCCGATGCCGTGCCGTCAACCTATGTTGAACAGCGGGAGAACGAGTCCGCCTGGCGCCAGCTTATCATCCAAGGAGTCTTAGCTGTATTGCTTCCTACCGATGACCTGAACAATGGATGTCTGCGATCCCTGGTGGCAGAGATCTTTGCCGAGATGATATTGGGCAACGGCATCAGCGGAAAGGCTTGCGAAGGCTGGCTTCTATGGGAGGCTATTGGGAGAATCGCGGACATCCTGCAGACCGATCATGTTCAAGAGAAGGATCCTTCATCAGACGATGGAGCCGCGGACGAGGAACTCAGCCGCTTGGAACGATTTGGGCTATTGCCATCACAGGCCGAGGTGCAAAGTGATTCGACCAGCTTACCAGTCATTGATGGAAGTCGTCATGAATCCACGTTCAAGTCGATATCGACTTCAAGCTTATTTTGGATGATCATCCAATACGCATTTTTGGCGTGTACAGCGCTGCGCGCGGCCATTCTAACTATAGCCACAGCATCATCTTTGCCCCCCAGGACTCTGGCGGGCGGACCGATAACGATGGAAGATGGGCGCCAATCACATCTGCCAGATGGGGAGTCTCAAGCCCCAACGCATTCTCTGGCAGTCAAACGGCCTATCGTGAGCATGAAGTTGTGGAGCTGCGCAGGGCAGTTTGTGGGGTTGGACATGCGCATGCCTTGGCTAACTGGCTTCCTTTCAATGCTGCATTGTGGAGCGTTGTTCGGTCCAGGAAGGGTGGGTGACACCGACGGTGTATTGGACAGGTAAGTTGCGACAATTTCTTTCCTCAACTCCTTGGTTGGCCAGCACCATCTGCATCCAAGCCCAGTGCAACACAACGTGCAGAAGGACCGCATGCGGTTCTGGTCACTTGACTTCGCCTCAGCGAATGCGACGGCCCGCAGACCCTCACACGGCCATACCCTGGTTTGGGGGTGCGCCGATTCATGCAAGCCCTTGCACCCGTCCCAAGCGGTAATTCGACGCCCAAGCCTAGGCCTTGGCAAGGATGTTCCCCTCTCCATCACCATTCAAAACGGAACCCCGACGCTGGCAATCTGAATGGACCGATCATAGAGTACCGTTCCGTATGTGCAGCTTACAATGCGACCTACAACGTTGTAGGCTCTGCAGCACGAAAACCGAGTTCTAAGCCGTCTTATCGCGATCCTAGCCATCACGGGCAGCCCTTTACGCGCCCGGTGATCTACTTACATCGTCAGCCGTCCGTTGAGCTCGGGACTGGCCGTTCCTCATGTACAAGCACAACATTGGTGGCTGTTGCAAACCCGGACCCTACGACTAAGACCGCCAGACGAGTGCGCCTCATCTCACGATCGTTCCGCAGAAGTGCGATATCGCTACCGCATATTATACGTTATCGGAAGCAGAGCATTATCAACGACTGGTGCGGGACATCGAGACTGATCCCATTCGTTGTGAAGTTTGCCTGCGCGAAATGAGCTCGAAACGTATGGCCTTGCTGCGGACACAACCCTGCTCCTCTTATGGCTCATCGACTCGATGAGCCGCAGCATATTCCCATGTCGCCTCACTTTGCGGCCTGAAGATCCCACGATTACGTTTTTCCCAAATACACCGCTCTGCGGTACCGCTTTGGGGAAGTCCGATGGAGATACGCCTGGCGCATTGTACTATCGGCTGACTAAATCCTGCGGACTGGTCCACTCAGATGCAATACAGGCCAATTGGATATTATGCGCCAATCAGCGCGCTGTTCTGTGCTAAAGCCCACTGTGCTAACCATAACATTGCTAGATTCCTCTCTCACATCGTTCACACGCGCATCTTGAACCCCGCTCTACTTCCAGTTGTACTCCGGACAGTACGCGCTACTTTGTTTCCGAACAATGGTATGGGCCCTGCACGACAGATCCCAACCGGAGAAGAAACGAAAGAGATCAAACGCCGTTGCGCCGCCTCGCTGCTCGGTCTTCTACCACCCAAAATGGCAGTCGCGTTCTTTGCAAGTGATAGCAAAGTTGTACAGCACCAGCAGGTTGAGGAAATCCTTGAGTGTCTCGAGGACACATACCTGAACAAGCATCTCGTCTTTCAGATATTGGAGCTGATTGTGCTGAGGTTAGCGCCCGAGTTGGAGCAGCAAGGGATACGAGATCTAATGGAAGAGCGCACTGGGTAACAGGCCTCGCAGTAGATCCGTATATCGCGCACTTCAATCCATATTCGGTACACGACAACAGCCCATTACTATCACAGTCTCTTTTCGGTGTCTCATGTTCAGGTTCAACGACCGGCCCAAAAACCCATCGCCGTGTCAATTGTAGCTGGTTCCTTGGATTGGACTGTATGCTGAATTTGCTGTCGATCGTGGGCGTGCATAACGAACGATGGCAATGCCTTCCCAGCAAAGTCCCAAACTCTGTCACCCACAGTCAAACTCCAAACGGTTAAGGTCCCTCATATACATGATGTACCCTCATATACATGATGTACCCTCATGTACATACAGCTCATCCCGCGTCGTCGTGAAAAAGATACACCGCTCTACCCGAAAAGAGGGGTAAACAACCAATAGAAAAAAAGAACGGCACGAATTGTTGGGAGATATGCAAGTCCAGACTTCCCGTAGGACCGCAAGTGCATGCAGCGACGAGCACCTGACTCTTTGAGGAAAAGCTGGAGAGGGTTGAGTGAAGCGAAAAAGCAACGTAAGGTACAATGTACCCCGCTGTTCACGCTATCGTTCAGCCACCGGGACTTCCTTCAACGCTCCAAACCGCAAAACGCTTGTCGGCCGTCGTACGACGATCGAGGCAACTTGGCAGCAAATATCGTCATTGCTTCAAGCAGGAAGGTGGACGCCGCGATGCATGCACCTGGCTGATAGAGTTTCGCTCGGAGAGCGCGACGGACCGCGCTATATGCTGGGGTACGAACAGTCGGCTACACCAACATTTATTGCAGCCCAAGCACCACATTTCCAGCCAATGATGGTTCTCACGATGCAATACGAGCATACCATGTGCGTATCTCCGCCATTTGTATCATTGTGGGTACCTGACAGACAAAGGATCCGGGTGAGCTGTAAAGCAGGAAGGAGGTGGTGAAGTTGAGCTACCGTCATGCCATGTAGCGTTCCGAACGTCGGAAGTCTGAATTGTTGAAGGCCACGCGACGTCCCGCTGCCGGCTGACAACGACCTTGATGCAGCGTGGGCTGAACCGGGGCTTCCCTGAACGCGCAACGATCTGCTGTTCTTACGAACAATCAGCATTCTTTGAGTTGAAGATGCGTTTCGTTCGAGTTCCAGCCTTGAATATTCGGCTACACCCTGTCAATAGCCTTTACAGAAGCGACATTGTGTTGAGGTTCCCCCGCACGCCACAGCTGATCCCATATCGTCTTATTGTAGGGCTCGCGTACCTGAATTGCCCGTGCCGCCATATCTTCCCACGCTGCAAACATTATCGCAAGATACTGATGTCAGCTTACTTGCAGCGCAACATTGTCGCATACCGCGGACTCGACGGCGCTTATTCACACGACAGCGAGTACCGTGAACCTTGAAATCCTCATGTCGCCAACTTTCCCATTCGACAGTCACCCGTGTAGCGGCAGCCTGACTCGACATCCCCGTTGACCGTTGAACCTCGAATCCTTCGTCCTGCAAGGGTCTTGGCCAGACACCGCCTCTTTGTTAACTGTGAACTAAGTATCGATTTCATGTGATGAAAGACACAGGACATACTCCGCTGCCCAGGTGATGTTCAGGGGCTGTGAGCATCAAATCTCAAGCTCCGGCAGCGCAATGACTGTGGGCCTACGGGAAGAGGGGACGCAATTTGAGATGCAAGACATCCCGCGGTGGAGAGAGCATGGTTCTGAGGCACGGTGCGCAGGACACTCCCTCTGACGCTTTTGCATTGCAGCCCAAAGCAGGAATGACTCCATGTCAACTCGATATCGCAAAATGAGGCTGACGTCAACAGGCCATATTGACGGCCCACAGGGCTGGGCATGGTTGGGGGTGCCATTATCGACATGTAACACAGCGTCAGGAGCATCGCTCTGAAAAGAGAAGGCGCTTGACACGTTGCGAGCGACGGCATTGCGATGAGCACGTCAGTCAACTGCCGCTCCTCATGCTCCGGTGTCAATATTCCGGTGTCATGATCTCCCACATGACACTCGCAGAGCTTCGAGGTGCTGCAAGGTACCGTCTCTGGCAACTGACGATCAACATGAAGCGACGGCTTCGTGCGTTTGACAGGGTGCACAGCGCGGACGGGTCCGTCGACAGCGGGTGTCTCGTTCGTGCTGCGAACCACTGCCCAGTGCTCAAAAATTAAAATTACATTCAAAAGATCCTCAATTGATGCTATGCTAGCAAACCGCGCATACCGCGCGCTGGCGCTGATGTATTGGGCTCCAGTGAATTTCAGCTGGAGATCGAGCAGCCTCCCGCAACTATACTGCTCCAGATTGCATCGGCATCAACAAAACAAAGCCTCACTGACAGCCGGGACGTCTACAAGCGCAAAAAGATGGTCACTACGAGGGTCGAACTCGCGACCTTGGCGTCACAAGGATGAAAGCTATTAGCACCACGCTCTAACCAACTGAGCTAAGCGACCGATTGTCATGTGATTGATGGAGACGGTGTGGGAAACAGGATTTATATACTCAAGAGCTGTTTTCAAGCCGGCGTTGTGGCGGTGAAGTTCGGCAGCATCAACCTGGAGCCTCCAAGGAAGTATCGAACCGATCCCTGACTCATCTCCAACATCGTACACACTCACCCGAGAAACCTGCCATCCAGTCCCACTCACACCAACCGCGTGCATCGTCGCACCACATACACTTGCAATCACCTGACCAGCTAGCGCAGGCACGCCAGCCAACGACAACTGCAGGATACCTTTCTGTCCCACGTCAAGTCCAACAGCCTTTGCGCTACAGTTGACGCGCCGTCAAAGGCCCGACGCCAGCGCGCAGCCAACGCAGCCAACGCAGCCACGGCTCTTAACTGCAGCTGTGCGAAAAATGTGTGTCGCAGACGCCTCTGACTGGTTGCAATTATCTGTCACTAACGCAGCCTTTGTGGAGTGGGGGTGACCTGCCGTGCGACGCTTGTTACCTGTCGTGGGTGATCGTGTCCAGTACACACATTAGCAGGGCACGATGGAGAGATACGAATCGTGTGTGGCGGAAGACGAAGGGAAATTTGATCGTTCGACAAGTACCGTCGTGATACCACGGGCAGTCTTGACAGCTGCGTGGTACCCGCGTACTTGTGCTGCGGAGTGTTCTACCACCGTGATCTTGCTTTGGTTCGGCAGGGCCTCCGAGCTGATCTCTGTTCAGTGAAGGGTCCAAGGCCAAAAGCTTCACGGCTACGGGCCGTACCGCCCTAAAGAAAAAGTGCAAATGCAAATGCAACCGGTGACAGTGCACTGCAGCATCACAATTTCTTTTCTGCAAACAGCGTTTGAAAAGTAAGAAAAGTAAAGTGATCATCTTGCCGGTTACAAAACGCTCGCAGCCAGATGCGGACACGCTGTCCCACGAGCTGGCAGTCCTAAACCGTGCTCGGCTCGTCCCCGCACTAGCTCTCAGCCGTGCTCACCTCTGCTGCCTCAGTCGATCGACACTGCCTGCCGCGGAGAGCCTGATGAAATGACATCCGAGACGAACCGCCGAAAACGGCAATCCCCTTGTGCTTACGTGCTGCTTGCCTGCCAGTGTTGTGTCGGGGAGCCGGGACGCTCTCTGAACCGTAGCTGCTTGATTGCATTCATCTCATTGTGGCTTGTCGCAGGCATCAACGCTGTAAAGCGGTGTTGTTGAGGTGCAAGGAGGCTCGGTTGTCTGCCACGAGCGCCATGTCTTATTACATACGGATGACTTCAAAACTCACCGGGCCATTGGAACGCTGCAATGCCGGGGCGGCGAATTGTAGAACCGAAGTTAAGCCTCGGCTTGAGATCTTATGAGAGATGGCTCGAAATTGCGGTTGGCAAGGCAGTGCATAAACTCAAATTTTGTGTTAAAGTTATGCTGGGCAGGCAGGCAGCAGCCAGTCAAAGTGACAGCGGGTTACAGCATATCGAGACAGGCAATTTCTGCCCTTGATCAGGAGACTGTGTCGTCCAAGAAAGGTCCTGGATACCAAAGGAGTGGATTTTGAACTCGACTTGTGTCTCAGACTATGACTACTATATTGGTCTGAATATAGGTTACAGACCGCGTACGAGCCTGTTTCGTCGTTTCAGAAAAAGCATCAAACAAACGGGGCCGCCAAGATGCTGAAGAGAAGCGTACAGGAGCTAGTGGTCCGCGTGAGCGGGAACAGTCTTTCGTGTGTATAGGAAGAATGTCTGTGGCCATGCATGTTGGGGTATTGCGCATGCTGGGGTATAACGTAGAAGCAGGCAGAGCAGTACAACGAGCGCCAGAAGAAAAATAAAGCAAAGATGCTAGAGATGCTGATGCGAGGCTGAAAGATAGGAGAACCGAAATACCGGCACTATACGTGCATTCCTGATATGTGCCCCAATTTTCCTGATTTTGGTCCGTAATCGAATCGAAAAAGTATAGTGTTGTCTCTCCAACGTATTAATAGTAGTTTGGTGGCTGTGCATAGTCTTCATGTGTCGTGCCGCTCAGTGCGATGCAACAACTGCTGTCTTAAGGGACCTTGTTGGCTAGTGCAGAGCGTCGACAGTCTCCAGTTTGGTGACGGTGTAATCGGGCTCTGACGCACGTCGAATGCTCGATGGCATGCTCTCGGATCGGCCCTTGATTCGCAGCTTCTCCATTAGCTTGCCAATCGTCATGTACTCCTCAGGCGCAACCGTGAAGTCGGCCGATTGCGACTTGAAAAAGCTCATGACCAGCTCCAGGGCACGTGCTGCCTCCTCCTGGGAAGGTGATGCTGGCGAGCCTGCTGCCTTTGCACCTCCAGGAGAAGTACTCGGCAGGGGCGGAGGTTGCATTGAGTTCGTAATTTGGGTAGGCGAAACGGACATGGTCTCGTCGATCGTGCCCAAGGGATCGCCCATCTCTGCCATGGGGGAATCGAGCGCATTACTGCTGATATACTTCGGAGTGATCACGTCTGACGATGCTGGTGGTGAAGCATATTGTTCGACACCTACCAACATGGGCATCGTTTGACTCCGTGGCCGCTGGAAACCGTTGCTTCCTTGCTGCCCATTGGAAGCCTGTCGGTTGCCAATGAATGGATTAGGCCCACATGCTGAGTCTGGAGTAAAGAAGGGAGAGGCCAGCGATGTCGGACTAGTCGGGCCTTGTTCGGTGAAGACAGTTGACAGGGAGGTGCTGCTCTGCGAGTTGTAAGGGCGTCGGCCCGAGAAGTCGAAGGTATCTGGGCTCTCAGTCTTCAGATTGTCTTCACTCTTCTTGACCGCCAGATTTGGCACAATAGGAGAGTCGTCATCAGGCGAGATAGGTGAGAGAGCTCCAGGTGTCCCTGCCGCGGTAGGTGGATTCGAGGTGCCCTCCGACTCTTCTGCTATTGAGCCCTTGCGAGACTTTGCGCCCATAAGATGATTCTTTTGCTTGAACTTCTCTAGCCAGCTGGTGCTGTTCGCCTTGAGATGGCTTTCAGAGTTACCCACAGTTTGCGCGAAGAAGCGTGCCTTGTCCCTGATGATGGAGTCTGTGAGCTGGTAACCCTGCCTTTGATGATTCCTGGCCCAGTTGGAAAGCGCTCGCTCAATGTCAGGGAACTTCCCCTTTGATTTTCTGATGGGCGATCGGCTGCCGTCATCCTGGTAAAGGTACTTCTCTTTCTGTCGCAGGACCTTCGAAACGGTACTACACGCCTGTTAGTCCAGCTCAAAACAGGCAGGTCCGACCATAATACCTTCGCTCTACACCGAACATTGCTAGAAAGACGTCAGTATGGGATTACATCTCGACCAAGGATAGATGTTGTCGTACCTCCAATTTCGGTCTGCTTGACAGTGGGATTGTCCTCATGATATTGACACATTCGACGGCGGTCCTGGTCGGTCAAGGTCTTTCGAGGTGTTGAGGATGTCCTTGAATGTGTGGATGTCGCCGAGACGGGAGTCGCTGATGCTGGTGTGATGGGTACCGGTGCTGAAGGGAAAATTGATGGCTGGTATGTGGACTGGCTGGTCAACATACTAGGCCACTGTGGCATAATTAAGGGCTGCAGTTGCTGATGTGTAGACCTGGACGGTGGATGTGAGGCATGTGGTGGATGCATGCCATTGCCATAGATAGGCTCCATCGGCATTGGTGTATATGCATGGAAGCCATTGAAATCCTGCACTGGTGAAGAGTGATGTGGATATGGTCCATTCTCATGCCATTGCGTGTGGTCTTCAAATGATTCTTGATGATGGTGTTCGTGGTCCATCTGTAGTTGGCTCATGTTGGGCGATGTTGGCGCGGTGTTGACTGTTGTAGTCGTGCGAATATAGAAGCAAGTGTCCGTGTCAAGTGCTATGGCGATTAAGTGGTTCGGCGCGCATTTGCAGGGCAGAGTTGCTGTAACTGGTCGATGTGGGTGACCTCAGGACGGAGGCTTGCATGCATGCATGAGATGTTGATTCAGGTTCCTAGAGCGAAACAGTAACGAGGAGGTACTGCAGCAGAACGAGGATCTGGCTGACAAAACGGCGCAGTCGTATGACAAGTTCTAAACTAGATTGTATAAAGAGGCGCGGCAGAATGAGCTCAGAGGGAAGCGAAAGCTGCAGGGAAAGACCTGGCACGACGGGCCTGCAGCGCGTACTTGGAAGAAGGTCTGGGGGCGCTGGTACAAGCCCTGATGTGTGCGATGCAGACGCGGGCTGTTGCAGCAGTGCGGGAGAGGGCCTGTTTGTTGCCAGCCCAAGCTTGCCGGCTCAGTTGGCTTGTGCACCGTACATCCTTGCCGCCATCAAGCCAAGCGACGCCGCAACGCGACGACCAACGTTGGGTTAGTGCATGTGCGGGTCTTGTCGGGGATGCGCCCTTAGGTTGACGCGGGCCAGAAATATGCGGCCGCCTGGCTTAAGCTCGTCGAGACACCCCCAGTGCACGGCTCCACACCATGTCTATGCTGCGGCAAATGGGATGTCAAGGCGGTCGGGTATGATCATCCCACAGAGGCCATCGCACCGTGCTCACACATCGTCGCGGCCGCTTAATCTGATTCCTCAATCCAGATGCGGTCTGAGTGAGCGCGGCGTATTGGCATCGTTTCGTGCGTCAGGCGCAATATTATCGATATCGTACGCTCGTGGCGCGCAACTGTAGCTGAGACAGACAGGCCCACTGGTAACACGAAGTGACGATGACCGTGGCCGAACGAAGATGTCAATCATCGGCGGTGCATAAAAGAATCCAAATTGCGTGGACGGACTGTGACGCTTTGGGATGGCGACAATCGCGCCCCACGAGAAATGGAGCCACAAAAGACACATTAGGTTTTGCGAAGCAGCCACTCAGGAACGGGAGCGATAATGAATTAGCGCCCGAATAACAACGAGCTCTGTGAGTCGTCAGCACGGACAGCACCCCTGCTGGAAGTCTCCGAATCGACAACTGTATCCGTTAGAACACCAATGAGGGAAGTTAATACCTGGAAAATTGGGCCAGACAACGCTGATCGTATTTGCGAAATTTCCGAAAGTATCCTTATGGGAAAAGAAATATACTGAGACCGTTCAAACGCCGGCGCCCCTCTCATCACGAGGCGTCGTTGAGATGTGTACGTACTATGGTGCGCCTCTTCGGCAGGAGAGACCTTGTTGATAGTTGCGGACGGCTGCGGTCCGTACGAGTCCCTGGTGTCCTGGCGAATGGCAGGTACGAGCCGCTCCGCTAAGCTCAGGTCTCAATTTAGCGAACGTGCTGATGCCGGCGCGGAGCTATTGAGACGGCAACTTCGGCCAATCCAGAGTGTGAAGTAGGCTTCAAACCTCGCTCTACTCGTCATTCTCCTTGTCCAGACCTCATTGTGGCATTGAGGTGAGACATCAAGCCGTCCGCAAGCCACTCGACGTTCCAATCCCTCTCTACTGCGAGGGACAGACGGCCTGAAGCCGGGGTATATGGCGCAATCTGTTGTTTACTTCTTGACAATGGTGACTGATTGCAAAATTAGGAAGGTGGTTCCATTAAGATCTGGTATCGCCATTTGACTCACCAATGTCTTCGTCGGCAAGCTCATGAGACAAGCCGACACGCTGGGGTTGATGTTTGACCGATTTGCCGTATACAATGGCGTGCTTGAACTGCTCCACGATAGTTTTGTGGATAGAATGACACTGGACCATGGTCAGCTAGTGTTGGGATATGGATATATATGGTACTTACGAAGTCCTCAATAGTGCATGCATTGGACCTCAGAACAACAGGCGCACTGTAGTCAGGCATCCTGCCCTTAGGCTTGGTGTACACACGAACCAAGTTGAGCTTGTCCCACATCTGCTCCAGCAATTCGTCGATGTTCCAGCCGTGCTCAGAACTGATGGGGCAGGCATTGGGAATTCGGTAAATGAGATCCAGCTCTTCGATTGAAATAGCATCGATCTTGTTGAGTGCATAAATAACGGGGATGTAGCTTCG
Source organism: Nothophoma quercina (assembly GCA_021642125.1). Taxonomy (NCBI): domain Eukaryota; kingdom Fungi; phylum Ascomycota; class Dothideomycetes; order Pleosporales; family Didymellaceae; genus Nothophoma; species Nothophoma quercina. The sequence goes on along the minus strand of JAKIXB010000032.1, from coordinate 91,536 downwards.
ACTCTTTGCTTCGATAATATCAATCAGGTCGTCCACGGTTGCGTCGCATCGAATGGCAATGTCGGCGTTGGCCATGCGATATTCGCTCATGACAGCCTTGATCTCGTCATGGTCGATGTGCGTCAAGGGGACCGTCGAGGTAATGTTGATACCGCCCTTGTCCTTCTTCTTGAGCACAATATTCGGCGGGCTCTTATTGATTCGGATACCGAAGCCTTCCAATTCGTTCTCGATCACACGCTTGTCGGTCAGAGGCTTGTTGACGTCTAGGACGATGAAGATCAGATGGCAAGTCTTTGCGACTGCAATGACCTGTCGACCACGACCCTTTCCGTCTTTGGCTCCCTGAATGATACCCGGAAGATCAAGAATCTGGATCTTGGCGCCGTTGTACATAACCTGACCAGGGACAGTTGTGAGGGTTGTGAATTCGTATGCGGCGGCCTCGGAGTGTTGACCAGTCAATCTGCTCATGAGCGTACTCTTTCCCACCGAGGGGAAACCAATGAATCCAACACTGGCAACACCAGTTCTTGCAACATCGAAACCAACACCTCCACCACCACCGCCACCGCTGGGCTCGAGTAATTCTCTCTTAAGCTTCGCTAGCTTGGCCTTCAGTTGTCCCAAATGGTACGAGGTCGCCTTGTTCTTCTGGGTACGGGCCATCTACATGGCGTAAGTCATCGATCAACGTTTGCGAGCTGGAGGTGTCTTACTTCGGCCTCGACCTCTTTGATCTGCGCAGATCCAGTCAGTATGGGATACTCTCCACTTTTGATGCAGTTCCGGTACTCACCTTGTCCACTGTTGTCGACATCTTGGCTAATCACTCGATCCGGTAAATTGCAAGATGTTGTGTAGTCGCGAATGCGCCGATACAGAAATTTGATGTCCGAGGCGGCGATGACGCCGTTTGCTCGCGCTTGCCACTTGAGGGGCATCGGTCTTTCGTTTTGCCGGTCCACGCTAGCCACTTCCAGCCTCGACCCTGCAGCACCTCCTCCTCAAACCCTTGGATGCTCTCACTTGCATTTACGAAGTCAACGACCGATGGAAGCCGCTATCTTGCTCGTCGCCGACCGCGTTCTGATACTCACGGGTTGTGTTGGCATTTGTATGCGGTGCAACCATTAGTGCACCTGACTAGCTGGGAGACATCACCGGAGCTAGTTGTTACATAATTTTACACCTCAAAGACTCACACGTGTCACGCTGTGTCAACAGCTCTTTCAGATAAATCTGACACCTTCTCGGCTTATCGCTGTCGATGATCCGTAGCTTCCTTACCACAGTATCTGGACTTCGATCTTGACTTCGAGTTTTCCTCTTGCTCATTGCTTCTTGTCCTTACACCTTTGTCTTCAGCAGATCACCATCGTTATCGTATCATCATGCCTGGCCGTACAGCAGCACCCACAGATCGCTTCCAGCAACTCGTGCAAGCTCTGAGCGACAAGCTTGGTCCATGCAGCGGTATCAATAGTGACGATGTCGACGAGAAGGAGCTGCAAAAGCTGATGGAAGACTATGTCTCGGATGAGTCGGAATGGGAGAAGTATTCGATGGTACAGCCCGGTACAGCATACACACGCAACCTCGTCGACAAGGGCAACGGCAAAAGCAACTTGGTACCGAGACTTCCTTCATCTCGGTCGTGAACGATGCTGACGTCGATAGCTGTTATTAGTCTGGGCGCCTGGCAGGCACAGCGCCATCCATGAGTAAGCTTGGTATTCCTTTGTTTTTCTGTTGACAACAGACTTATTATTGTGACTTCGTCTTTGATTGCACAATACAATCAAAGGCCTGTACTCCTGACTGACGAAGCGACTTTGCTCGCCGATCATAAGATCGATGCGTCCACAGCGCAGGAGACAGCTGGTAAGGACACTATTTTCGATACTGCGGCCCTCTTGTTGGCCAACATAGTCCTCATATTTAACTTGCTATGCTCTTATCATAACCAATACTGACCATCTGCAGCCATGCAAACGCCCACTGCATCATGAAGATCTTGAAGGGCAGTCTCACCGAGACACGCTACGCATGGCCCACCGTCGACCTTAACAAGTCTGAGGATCGCCACATGGAAGTCATCTCCGAGAAGACATACCAGGCCGATCAGGTCACGTATATGTCTGACAAGCTCGGACTACACCGCATCTCCAACCCAGACCCCAGCAACTACGCTGTCTCTCTGCACTGTAGGTTCACGATGCCACAACCGTTGACCGAATACTAACACTGCACAGTGTACACGCCACCAAACGCTGCAGTCTATGGCTGTAACGTATTCAACGAAGCAAACGGTCACTCGACACACATGGCCAAGTGCACAGTGTTCTCTGAGTACGGATCGCAGGTCCGTGAGGTGCGGTCTTAGAGAGGCAGGGTATGTCAGCTCAAGACGCGCGTGTGAGAGGCGGCCTATACGGTATCATCATGTGTCTCTCGAGATGCTAGCAAGGCGTTCAAAGGTGTTTCTACTATGTTTGCATGTTCTATTAGTTGCTTGGGAGTCATCGTGGAGATGTACCAGCGTCACAAGCTGAACAAAGCCTCATCACTATCGTCCAGTTCGTAAGCAGCGTAAGTATCCAAATGGCATGTTTACTTCTCCAGATGTTCAATTCGCATTACCGCTTCTCTGCCTCTATTCTCATCCCTATTACTTGTCTACCAATGCTCCCAACTCCCCACGCCGCCCTTTGCGAAATTACACCCTGCCGTCCGCCCAATCCTCCCATTCCCAACATACGCCCGCTCAAACGGCTGTTCAAACCGCGAACTCCCCAACGGACTAACATCACGATACCGGTGGCTTGCGTGGCGGCGAGGCATTTCATTGCGGTGCCGCGGCGGACTGATGTCACGCGTGTGTTTGGGAGCGTACTGGGCGTGCGACTTACCGTAATTGTTATAGGGGTTGTATGAAGGCGCTGGGGTTTGGTCGTGGTTGTGTGATGAGTAGGAATAGGGGCCAGTGCGGTGCTGAGAGTGGCCTCGCGCGATGGGCGGAGGTGGCTTTCGGATTGTGAAGAAGTCATCGAGATTGGACATGCCTATATCTGTTTGCTTGTAGGAGGGGTACTGGCCGCGGTGTGCGCGGCGCGAGGTGTGGCTGACTGGACGGGAGGATGCGCAGCCCATGTTTGCTACTAACGACCGTACGTTGATGAAGGTCGTTGTCTAATAGTTGTCTTGGGTGCTGGGTACGTGCGTTGCTGCTATAAATCTGCAGCGATTGCGTCAGTGTGAAGCACTTACCTTGCTCAGCCTTGTTGCTGCGCCGGCGTGTCTCGTGTATATGGTGAGCTCTACTTAGGGAAGAACAGGAAGAGCTTCGCGAAGCTTCTCGTATGTAGTCGTGCTCCACATTAGGCGTCGACGGTGTCGATGAAGGAGACCAGTGTGACTGCACAATGTGATACACTGTGAGTGACCAGGTCCGACTATGTCTCGACGCAAGGTGCTCGCTATACACAATGCGAACGTTAGGGTACCTTGATGATTGACTGCGATGTTCGAATTAGTATGCTACAGCTCTTGCAAGCCCCTCGAAATTGAGGGTTTGCACAAAACCTTTACGCCACCTCAACATTATTGGTGACTTAGGGTATATCATGACCCCTTCTTCTTTGGTTCTACATTTTAGCCTCAGCTTACAGTCGTCCTTCTCGCAGTGCCTCAAGCATACTAGGTTCTTCACACATTCGGTATTGAAGCACCCTATAAGGAGCTGTGCAATACGACTCAGCCCCCTCCGCATGGCAGCTTCTGCGCGTTTGTACCCGATAGGCGTTTGCCATCAATGAACGTAACACACTTCAAACTTTTGGACAAAGTGTCGAAGAATTTAATGCCAGAGCGAATGTCGGTGATAGACGGGTCGAAGTGTTGGTAATCATAACTGCCAATGCAGACGTAGCCTCGAATACCTGGAGTGTATCCGTGGAAGCAAGGTGATAGATGCATTGCCGGACCCAGGATTCGCATTCTGGTTTCGTTCCGAAAACGTAGAACTTGTTGCCATTGGCATATTGTTCCTCCCAAACGTCGAGCCAAATAGATCCATAGTGTGTCAAATCGAATGTAGGCCTTGGAGACTTCGGTGTCGACACGAGTGTTGCGCTGATCACAACCTGCGCGTTGACTTCTGCGCAGCCCTGAAGGTACAGGACCGGTCGTTGCATCTCTTGGAGGCGCTGGCGGTGCGCAAAGAGCTCTTAGTATAGCTGGCTCGAGGACGCGGTTGATCGATGACCCTTTGCCTTTTGGTCCCTTCGGGTCATGGCGCGACATCGGGTTGTCAACCATGCTGGAGGCTTTCAGTGTGCTCTGCAGATGTGCAAGTAGGTGGGTAAGAGCGAGGCGAAGCAGCTCACCGGCGTTTGTCGACATCGCTTAGTCGTCTCTGCAAACCAGGAAGGCGCGCCTTGGGTGGAGGTGAAGCCGCAACCGCCCCTCACGGCCACACTACACCGTATACCTCCAGGATGCCGCAGAAACCTTAGGGTGTGTACTTCGGCGGCGGTGCCTCATAAGCCGGTGGCTCAGTCTCCTCCGCTCTTGCGATCTCCTCTTCCCTCCTCCACTCAACCCTCTGCTCTTCAATTCTGCGCTCCTCCGCTCTCTGCTCTCCCGCGACAGCAACAGCACGAATACCGTCAGACCTCCCAGACCTTATACTAACCGGCCGTGACGCACGTCTCGGCATGTCTGTAGCCCAGATACCAATTGGCCTCACTTGACCCGTCCTTATCACGCCCTGTGCCACGCTAGCCTTGATTGCATCAACCTCTGACTGCACAGCAGCAGCACACTCCTGCGCAACACGCCGATCTTGACGTCGCTTTACTCGCTCTTCTTCGCTCTTGCCCTTACAGCAACAGCCTATGCAGCAAGACTTGCAGCAGGAGAAGAAGATCATGAGAAGGAAGACCACGCCAACGAGGCCAGCAAATGTGATGCCCACGATCTTTCCAGGAGGGTACTGTGATCCACCTGGTACCGGGCTTGCGCTCGGTGTCGTAGGTTCATCGGTGACCAGTATCAGCGTAGGACCTTCATAAGTCGCATTCAAGTATCCATCCGAATGTCGCCACCACTCTCGAATCGTAGTCCTGAGAGCTCTCTCGTCGCTCCGGCTTACATTAGAGGTACGTTCGGTATAGTTCATGAAGTTGTCTAAATCGACGGCACCTTCTGCAGCGTGGACCCAACCGAGCGCATTCGGTCCTTGGGTATATTGATCGCCGAAGTCGATGAAGATGAAGGCATCTGAGTGGTAAAATTTCGAAGGCCAACGGAGTAGTATGGTATTGATGGTCCCTGAGCATATGCGGCTTCCATTCAGCGGTGAGCAGTAGGGCGTCGTCCCTGCTGTTTGACATTCTCGAATGTCTTCAGACCTTAGGGAAAGCCAGTCCAAGCAGGCTAGAGGTCTGTCAGAGTTTGGCTCGAAAAGTTGTGGTTATCCAGAGAGGAGCATACTGCTATCAGAGGAACGCGGCAGGTAAACCATCTTAGCGTTCGACCGTCGTACTCCGTTCAGGACATTTCATCGAGTCCACGAAGGGATTTCTAAGTATTGCGCATCCGCATTGCTCTGTATCCACTTTACGTCCGTAAGCCTTAAGCGTATACTCTTCCCTTTTCACAAGCCTCTGAAGGCTTGAGCCGGTAAGGCTTGGCCATGCACCTTCGAGCGGGGGCCAAACAAGTATCCTTATCCAAGTTACAGCCATGACGTGCATCGTACTGGTCACGCTGTGTACGTGCGCGAGGCGTCCTCCCTCGAATGGGTTAGCGTTGCGCAGCATCTTGTTGTATTTCTGGAGGTCGTCGACGTGGTTCTGAGTTATTATCCGGATAAGGTTCCGATAGTGGGTGGATGCCCAGATGTGGCGTTACCCAATTCGGATGTATTGTTGGGTATTGGCGAGTGGAAGTCAGCTTCGTTGGAGCACGTGAGGCAGCATATGCCTTAAACCTAGTGGTTACTGTTTGCTAGGCGACGAGGGTTAAGCAGCGTTGGAACAGAATCGGTGCAGGGATCAGCGTACTATTGCCGGGAAGAATGAAACACTATACACAGTCAACGCCATGAACCTTGCATGATGCGAAAGCAACAAACGGCTCTGCCTGAATTACTACAATATCCAGTCCAGTATGCCTCAGCATGCGCAGCCCTCCTTGACGCCCTCAGTCCTGGCACTCCCCAGGTTCACGCGTGCATCCTCTTGCCTGCCCAGGTTCGTCTGGCCCCCAACACCACGCGGGCCCTTCAGACTTGTCTCTGGGATGGCATTTGCGATCGCTGTGAAGACCTCCGCAACGTTCTGCCCCGTCTTCGCACTGGTCTCGAAGAACAGCAGGCTCTCCTCATCTGCATAGGCCTTCGCCGTCTTGATGGGAACTCTCCGCGCATCGGTGCCATCTTCTTCTGCGGCATCCTCTCCCTCAGCAGCGGGCGCCGCGTCTGCGTCCTCTGAGCTCTCCTCACCACCCTCGGTAGCCAAATCGGCCTTGTTTCCCACCAGCGCGATGACGATGCCGGGCGATGCTTGGCGGTGCAGCTCGGCAACCCAGTGCTGGGCCTTGGTGAGCGACGAGGGCTTTGTGATATCGTAGACGACGAGCGCAGCTTGGGCGTTGCGGTAGTACATGGGTGCGAGTGAGGCGAAGCGTTCCTGGCCGGCGGTGTCCCAGATCTCGAACTTGATTGTGCGGGTGGGCAGGTTGCATTTCTGTGTGAGGAAAGCGGCTGTACTTGCGTCAGATACATGGTCTGTACACATCCTGGAGCAAAGAGCTACATACCGCCTATCGTCGGCTCCTTATTCTCTTGGAAGTCATTGTTAACGAAGCGCATAACAAGAGAAGACTACTGCTGATCAGCGTTGTGAATTAGTGCGGAGAATCTTGTGAGACCGCACCTTTCCAACGGCAGCCTCGCCGAGCAGCACCAGCTTGACGCTGCTGCTGGGTTTGGGTTGCGCGGATGCGTCCGCCATTGTGTTGGGATTATGTATGAGTCGCGGGCTCGCAGAGACGTGTGTGGGGATCAAGCTACTGGGGCTTTGTCGTGTTTCGTGTTACTCTACAAAGGTGCAGTATGTGACGGATAGCAAAGTGGGCGGTGCAAGTAAATGTCTCGTAGTTGATGGCAACCTTGCGGACGCCCTCCAGGGATTAAGTCGTCACTGCCAAGCGCTGTTGGACTATGCGCTCATTGGTCGGCTGCCCAGTAGCATCCCTTGTGCACACCGCGAACGACTGCAACATCAACACTCTTAAGTTTCCGCCTTCCTGCTATGCCGAGATGATCTGCCAGCGACTGTCACGGTCCTTGTTATGTCGCAGACTTGCCATCAGCGACGGGCGGTACTTTATCAAACGACCGCTAGTGCCTCGGTCTGCTCCAGCAGCAACTCGCTTGATACATTTACCCTCTTCTGATCCCCATCAGGGGCAGAGCCCGCCCTATTCGGATGCGAATGGGTTTCTGAGGCACCACGTCCCAGAAGCAGATGTTAGTAGATTGGTCGTTGTCAAAAATGCCCCCAGATTTGCTGTCGAAGAAGACGTACGAGAACTCTTTGAAGAATCTGGTCTAGCTGTGTACGTGCAGAATGCCCGTTCATATATGCATCTGTTTCGTGAAGATCTGATAAAATTAGTGATCGAACCCACATGATATACAACTCTGTAGGTCAAAACGACGTTGGCTCCATATTCGTCGTATTAAAGTCAGAAGCCTTGGTAAGAGATGCTATTGAGGAGCTGACAGGTGCGCCCCTATTCAAAAAAAGAATCAGAGTAGAAGTTCCCCGATGGTACCGATCGGCCGATGCAAGGAGGCAAATACAGACAAGATGGGGATGGTATGCCAACGAAAGTTCATTAATGAAGGACGTAAAGCTACGATATCCACGGACCTCGCCTCCACGAAACTGCTTTGAATCTTTCAGATAGGGCAAGGATATCGTCTTTAACGGATTACCTGCAGACAACGACCTTTCGAGCACGATCATGCAATGGACATACAAACTTTTGCATACTTACAATGTCTTGGGTCTCACCGAAATAATGTTCTATAGGTCTCGGCACACCCAAGGCCAACAGTATACGTTCATTGGTTGTCAGTTAGCTACGAAAAGAGAAGCTGAGGTATTCTGTCAACTAAACCAGAAGCTGGATTTTTATGGCAGTTCCGTTGCAGTTTTTCAACGCAGACCGCCAATGTCCGTCTTAGGAGCGTCATGGGATCCAGGTAAATCAATCCATCTCATGTAAGATCGCATTCTCACTGTCCAACACCAGGTCACAACCGTGCGCATGGTCAACCGCGCGACTTGGGCTCTGCGAAGAGTACGAACTTTGAAGAGGTAAGAGAGATTTCCAGTCTTAGGTTTTTAGTGTTTGTGTCGTTCCCCAGTCTGAAAAGTCTGGGCATGGCAGACGGACAAACACACCGGCTGACTTCAAACAGATGCAAGACGACGTGTATCGAAGATGGCTTCTAGCTGATGACGACCGTGGTCATTGGGTGTCAGGTCATAAGTACTGAACTGTGCACTCACGTTCTGGCGTTCGTTCAGAATCGAATGCTCCCAATGCAAGATCGAGTAGCATTTTAGTCTTGGCAGCCACTACACGATGCACGATTTGCCTGCCAAAGTCTAAATCACTTGGCCGCATGTCATGCCGGACAGCGGGGAGACACGAATGCAGTACAAAAACACAGGAAACGACCTACCGACAGAACGAACGGATGTGGCAGAATCTCTTCTACATAGAGCCCACTTCCACCAGATCTGTACTGCAGCGCTCATGTTCCACCACTTCATACACTCGCGATGCTCTGGTACTCTCGGAGACACTCGAGCGCACAGCGGGAACACACTTTCTTCGTACTGGAACCTACTCCTAATGCAGAATGAAGCAAGCTGTAAGAGGAACCCCAATCGGTCACCACGCAATATATGATAGTGCGTCAGGTCACCCTATAGAGCCTGATTTGACAGATTGCGTTCGTGGTTCACCGTGGCCGTTACCATGACCACACAAGAGGTGGTAGCGATACTGGAAGTGAAGAGTTGGACAAGCCGTGTCGGGATCATGCTATTGTGAAGCAGCTCGACAGCTGCAGGGCAGGGGCAGGTCGCTGGATCATGGACAGTGAAGAGCCCTGGGATCTTCAGGAACTGTACGTTGAGAAGTACATATGGGGTCTGACTGCAAGGCTTGTCTCAACGTATAAGGAAACCGAACGAAAGCATGATCTCTGCGATCCTCCAAACGATGTAAATCCATCTTGACAGACCAAGGCGTGTGTATTCTGCTCCATCAGACAGTGGACTGCGGTAGACTTCTATACGGCGACACTATGTAAAGCTCTCTTACTCACCGACCAATCACTAGCCTACCTCCAAGTCTCCACAGCCATTACACCTACACCTACGACTAGACCCGGACCTTCCGACCGTATTCCTACATTAGCATGGCAATTTTCGCCATGACAGCACCGACATCTTGCTTAGAGCCACCGAGATCTGATCGCGCACGGCCAAACTGCTACCTCACCGGATCCCAAGTGGGCTCTCCTCGAAAAACCGCCGACATAATGTCATACCGCACTTTGAAACGCCTCTGCGGCCAATTTTTTTTCGAGACGAACTCCGAGGTGTTTTGCGGTGGTCCCACAACGTAAGCTGGGTCTAGACATGCTGGGATTAGCTGCACGTGTTGGCACTCCGGCCGCAGCGATGCATGATTGGGCAGATGGAATGGCGAAGAGATTACGTGAGGTGTGATATGGTGTGAGCTGTTAACGTTATCGCGCCATGGTGCGGCACAGTCGTCGTAACAGCGATTGCGGCAATTCCAAAAGAACGCAATTGTTTGACAGTCGATATCTTGGCGAGACATATCAGATTGTGGCGTTGGGGTCTGGACGCGTCAAGAAAGGAAGGAGCTGTGAACCCCTCAAGCGCTTGATGCATGATCACCGCGGCAGACTCGCGGGCAGAATGTCCGGCGCTGAGCGGACAAACTGGGTGCGCTACCCCACACTTTGCACTCCAGGCCGGTTGGGAGGTATGACGTACATCGCGAACTTTGAAGTGCGGTCTGACAATTCAGTACCGTTGTTTGCGCCTGTCAAGTGGCCCTCGTGGACTCCGTAGAGCGAGCATGCTGCAAAGACTGGTTAGGGTTCAGGCTGCTGTTCGGGGTACATTGAGGATTAGAGCGGCCCGCGATCTCGACCTGCTGATCCCGAGTCGAACGCCCTGCTGCGTGTTCCAGACAATGACTTGCAGCAGGGAGCGGCGTGGACGGCTATTCACCGGCTACCCAGATCCTTACACTCATCGCCCAGGGCGTGTTCTGTGGTTTGCTAGCCCCTCGGGTGCGCGCTGGTTGCCACACCATGTGAGACAACCCCACAAGTTGCTCGCGCTGCAGATGGCGAGGTGAGGAGGTGGCTTGCACGGTGGGCGTAGCGTATAGGTTGTTTGGGTGTTGGTGAAATTCCGGTATGGCGCGGTATGGCGAACCGGACAGCACAGACAGCACAGACGTGCTTTGCGATCAGATCGCGATGACGCCAAGAAGTGGTTTCGGTGTGGGCTGTTGTCCGTTTCAGCCTGGAATTTTATTTCAAAAAGTTGGATTCCTGCTTTGTTTGAGTGCTGACCGTCCTCGTCAGCAATATGTTAGGCGAACACCTGTTCCAGACGATCTTGTGTTGCCCTTCAGTCGATCAGGCTTAGCCACAGTGTTCTCCAGACACGGCGCTTGTTCGGCTCTCCAGCCTTGATCCGCCCGAGGGCTGGCCTGTGCGCGGCTGCGATTGCAGCAGCGATCGGCGTCCCAAAGCGGCGCTGGGCTTGCGTGCTGATGCTCGAATCAGAGTGCAACACAGGGACTCATGGGCTGCTGCGCTAAGATGGCCCTGAGATACCTGCGTGGAACGGCGCCAGGAACCGCACAAAGTTGCCCGGAATATTGAAATTATTCACAACAAGAAATGTGCAGTGAGAGTGTTGATGCACCCTAGCCATGTATTGTGCTCGAGCATGTGCCGAGGACGTAATATCACTGGGCAATTGCACTGCCATCTATCAGACGGGGCGCCTAATCCAGTGTACGTACCAGAGAAGGCGAGAGAAGCGCGTGGTGCCTCAGGACGGCTGTCGCAGCCACACTGGTCCAGGTACCGTGAGGGGGTCTGCCCGTGACCTGGCTTGGTTGGCAGGCTGCTCATCCTTGGACAGTCCGGCTGATGCAGCAGGGCCGCGTGCCAGCATGAATAATGAAAGTTCAGGGCTGCAGCTCCAGCATAATCTCGTTTTCGTGCCCTTGTTGTCTCTTCTCAATCACTCTGTCCGACCTGCACTCACCGTTATTACTATTGTGTTGATTGCACAGTGACATCGCGGGTGGAGATTGTCTGAAACTGGAATAGCAGTCCGATTCCGCATCCTCGCAACCGCGCAAGTCAACCCCGGCCGACGTGATACTGGCAGTGGGGTCCATTCCAGCCTGTCCACAAGCCAGCGAGCACCGGCAGCCGCCAACATTTTTATTTTGGAACAGCCGCCGTGCCTGGCACCTGTCCATATACACGACACAATAGCCCGCCTGGCGATACTCATCCCTCTCCTCCCTTCCCCTGCGCTGCCCTGCATAGCATTGTACCTTGTCGCAGCTGCCGCATTGAGCATCTGACCTCGGACCTGTCGGGGCTGTGCAACCGCAACGCTCCTGACGCATTCATAGAATCAAAGGCCAGCTCACAGAAACAAAAAAAGTTGGGAGAGTTTGGCCCGCCATGACTGTCCTCAAGGTACGCAGTGTTCTTTCTAGTTCAGAGCTCGCATCACGACCACGTTGTCCCCTTCCCCGCAATCGCACCAGACGTCGTCGACCACGAACGCAGCGCTGACTCGGCCCGCCGTCCAGGAACCGATCAACGTCCGCCCAGCATCGCAGCACCGCCATTCGAGCACGCACATGGGCGGCTCCCTTCCTAAGTCGCGCCCGCACTCGCACTCGCTGTCCGTCGGCAGCATCAACCCGGCCCACCGCGTCACCCGCCGCAAGAGCATGAGCACCACGGCCGGCAGCAACGTCGCAGCCATGGCCGCCGCCGCAAAGGGCATCTCGGGCGCGCCGCTGGTCGAGCAGCCGCACCACAACCCAGCGCGCCGGCCCAGCAAGCCCGCGACGCAGTTCCGCGGCCCCAGCCTGGTGCACTCGCAGAGCATGGCCACCAGCATGCCGCACAACGGCTCGCCCTTCAGCTACAGCGCCGCCAAGAGCGAGGCCGTGACCGACGGGCCTGCGCTGGCCTCGCTGCCGGAGAGCGAGAAGGGCAACGCAAAGTCCCGCGTGCGTCGCGCGAGCGAAGGCGCCTCCCGCCTGGCCAAGGGCGAGGGCAAGCGCACAAGTGGTAGCGAATTGAGATGTGAAAAATGTGGGAAAGGATACAAACACAGCAGCTGTCTGACCAAGCACCTGTCAGTACCCCGTAGCCTTCCACTGTCCGCCCACATACTTTCACCGCTCAAGACGAATGCCCTGCACGCACTCAAACATGTCCGGTTTCTCTCGTGAACAGCGTTGACTTTTGATTTAGTTGGGAACACACTCCGGAATGGCAATACACCTCCAAGCTGCTCATCTCCAAGCACCAGCAGGTCCAGCTGCTCGAGGCCGCCTCGGTCCTCGTCGCCATGAACAAGGAGAGCGACGACAGCGACAACTCCCCCTCGCCCCCAGCCTCCGGCTCGTCTGACCTGCGTGACGGTATGAGCTCCACAGAAACTACCCCGCCCCCGCACATGGACGACCACGCTGTGGGCAGCTACAGCTCGCACTCGCACTTTGGCCAGCGCTCCATCAAGCGCTACTCGGCCAACAGCTCCGCCTACAGCCAGTCCTACCAGTCCACCGTCTTCTCTGACAACGGCAACGGCCACTACCGCCACTGGAGCAATGTGTCTGACCGACCCACCACCTCCGGCACCTCGGTGGCAGGCTCGTATCCTGACGACGGCAATACGGACCAGGACATGGCGGCGGCTGTGGGTCTGCTGAGCTGCTCGTATGGCACACCAAAGTCGGGTGCTGTGAACCTGCCGCCGGACGTTCCTCCTGTCCCGCCACTGCCGGCGCAGTTCATGGACTTCAACAACCCGAGGTCCCTCTCTGGTAACACCATGGTAACGCCGCAGCAGAGCAGCATGCGCAACAGCTACCGCCACCACGAGACCAAGGACATCGACATGGACGACGACAACTTCGCCGACGAGGAGGACTACCGCCAGTCCAACTCTCGCAGCCGTGGCCGTGCGGACGAAGACGACGATGCCTTCTTCGGTAGGATGGAGGAATAGTCCGTCCATGTCCGCCTCTTGCCTTCCCTACCTATTGTTATCTTTCCCGTTCCCGGCCTGTACCACAACGATATTAGCCATTTAGCGATCTATCTCCGCAGGCGTTCTGTCCGGCCGCCGAGCCAATTTCCACAGCACCGATGAGAGGGACGTCCATGATCCTTGCGATGCAGGTCGAGCTCTTGAGGTTAAAGCTGCGGATCCCGCCCGGCGTGTCCAGACAGAGGTAGCACAACGAGCGTTTAGCGTCTTGCGTCGAGAGCCTAGCACATCCGGAGTCTTTCGTCTTTCATCTCTTTACCCTTGATATCTTTTTCATTCTCACTTCGAATCATATTACCCATAAACTGATATAACACCAATACACCTTCTGACTCGGGGACGTGGGCTTGGTGCGGATGTGTTGGTTAACACTGCCCTTTTGATACGACGGCCACCTCTTGTATATCTGGCTAGGCTGTGATGTGAGGGATAGGATATGAGTGTAGGAAACAGGTTGAATGCTACTGCTTCATCCTAACAATGTGTCTTCTACTATCTCTTTCTTATGTGAAGCACGCATACTAATCATGAAGTAGCAGGACAGTGACGAGACAGAGGAAAGGGAGCGCAAGGACGTGATCGAGATGCGCGGCAAGCCTTCTTCAAGTACGAGGTGCTCACCTCGAGTCGACCTACCTTCCCCGCCAGTTAGCTCCAGAGAAGGCCCGGATGTCTTCTAGCTCCTCTGGTGTTGACGAGCATCGCGATAACGACGTACCAAGCGCATCATACTTGCCTAGCATCACCAGCCACACCCTTCTATCCAATAACGCTCCTCATCCTCCTGCGCACTCACCAATAATGTCTCTTAACCAAGCGAACTGGTGCTCAATGGCGGTTAATGACAAGCCGCATGCAGGACCGGCAGATATAAGGTTTGGACCCCAACCGCGAAGATGCAGTGACAGTAGAAAAGGGACCGCGGAACACGACACGACGACAAAGAGCGGATTAACGCGCTCTTAAATCACACCTGCTCCACGCCGCAGATGCTAACGGCACGTCGTTGGAAGTACGAACCCCTTCCCCGAGCGCTAGATGGCGAAGATCGCCAGATTCTCGCCGATGAAGACCGATCTGGTAGGTCCCCCAACCTCCGCCCAACCCATCTCAACCATCAACCGCACGCGTGGGACCAACGAGGCTGCGACGGTTGATGGTCGCGTTTCAAGGCTGTCAGCACATGACGTGTGCTGCTGGAGCGTTGTGTAAGGGAGATTGGGATCGTCGTGTGTAACGCGTGGGGCGGGCCGTTGGAGCAACGTCCGTGTCGAAGCCGTGCTTGAAGAAGCGAATGCTAGAAGCCCGGAAAGTTCGATATGAGTTGAAAATCTATCAGGCAATGAGATAAAATGGCGGTGTTTTGGTGCTGGTAGCTGGGAAAAGAGCTATGTGTGGGTGAAGTTCTTCGAGTGGTCAACGATCGTGATGCATGGCAGGTGTGACGACACGTACGATGCATGATCTGCGGTTCCTACGAGTGAGACAGGAAGGGAAGCCGCGGAGAGGGGCACAGAGTAGTGGCTGGGCGTGGGATATGGTGCTCTTGATGTGGCCTCACACCGCGATTCTGTGATTGTGCATACCTATCTTCACTGATAGTCTATCCAGCAACGCTTCCATCCAGGCGAGCGAGACACCGCTCAACAGATCAGAACGCTCTCGAATGGATGATCAGGAGGATCTCGCCAGGAAGGCCTGCTCAGTCGAACGGTGCGCTCCTTCGGCCATGATATCCTGCATGGAGTCGCAATGCACTCGGTCGAAGAGCCGTGGACTAGACATTGATGACTACAGCCCTGGTGGATGGAAAAATCCTATCAACTCGTCCCCTCTTCGTACGCAGATGTAGAGATGGGGTTGTGATCGAACTAGCCGGGTAAGGGTATGGAAAGTCAAGTGAGGCGATGAAGGTTTGCGTGCACAAAAGTCAGGTAAGGCAAAAAGTCAAGTAAGGAGCCCACGTGCCGAAAAGCCTAGTAAGAGCCCAGAACCCAGCAAAACCCTGATAAGGAGGACAAAGTCAAGTAAGGCACAAAGCCTCCGCAAGAGCCATCCGCGTGCACGAGGGTCCAGTGAAAACCCAAGTGAGAGCAACAAAGTCCGCAAGGAAGACAAGTCGAGCCGGAGCAAAGAGATGAGTAGGAGCAACAACATCATCACGCAGGAGCTCCAGACCTAGCAACATCAAGCCACGCATTTGTCTCAGCTCCTCAGCGCACCTGCGGCATTTTTTGATACGCCAAATAGCCCTTTCATTCTTGACGTGCCTGCAGTGCTGTCAATACTGCTATGACGGCCATCTTGCTAGAGCATATCAATTTGACTGGCCGATGAGATCCCTCAGCATCTCTTCCAGGTTCTCCTCATTCCAGATCGTGATGTGACTCTTCCCCTCATACTCTTTATACATGGCCCCTGGCAGCCTGTCCGCCATATACTTCCCCATGACAGGCGTGGTATTCACGTCGTCACTTCCGTACCACAACATGATGCCCTTAAACCCGACGTCCTCAACCCTATACCCCCAGGACCGCAGGTTCACCTCGATCCCCCTCGCATGTGCACCAGCACCTTGCGCATAGATCTGCCTATATCCTCTCACAGCAACCTCGAATGCATCATCCTGCAACACACGCTCAAGATCCTCCCCACTCAAATACGACCTGAAAGCCTCCTCCATACTCGCTCTCAGCGCGCGGGGATCACGATCTCGACTTATCCGCACATAGGTATCTGCAATATACTTCTGCATCTCTTGAGGATAATCTCGCCACACATGTCACGCTGTCTTGATAAGCGGACTCATGCTATTGAAACCCCACTCTACAGGCCCTATGCCGGCGCATATGCCCACGCCTTTGAGCTGACGCGGTGAAGGAGACTTGGCGAGGGCGAGTGTGTAGCCTGTCCCGCCGCTTGTGCCGATGACATACAGTTCTTCCAATCCGAGGAGGGTCTGTGGGTGGGAGGACTGATGTGTCGTCTCTGAACTGTAGCAGACGGTAGGGCGAAGGTGGTGCCTGCGCGCCTCAGTGCTGTGATACTGCGCATCAAGACTGCCGTCATGTTGCCAGAAATTGATGCTCAAATATCCTCTAATTCAATGAGTCAACGGACCCTCGCACAGTATAGAGGCTTCGTGAAGATGAGATCGTCCATTATTGCCTTGCTGCACGACTACTCTCTACATCTTGGAGGTATCTAGTGCTGATGTTGCCAAGCTCTCTTCAGCAGTCTTCAAGAGCTTATGGCATCTCCCTCGTTGAGGCGTGGGTACAGTTCCAGAGTACATTCATCCCGTTTTATGCAAGTTTTAAAGGTTTTTGTGGGTTGCTGTGGTGAGGGTGTGAGTGTCGAGGTCCCGGCTTGTGATGTCGAACATGGCGTCACCGCCCGCTTGGGCCGACCCTGACGATCACTCCTTCCAAGTTGACACGCGCCTCGAATCCATTTCCTCAACGCGCACGACAGACGAACCCATGCCACCCCACGGGCCCTAGTCTACTCTCTGCTCCAATGCACCCGGCCGTGTCTCGTATCGCCGAAAATGTTGCCAAGCACCACCTGCTGCTCTCTCCGCTGCTGTTCACCGTCCTGGGCGCCGTTGCAAGCGTCAACAGCCCCGTCCAGCACTCGCTGCTCGTGACCTCAGCGTCGTGGGCGATTCTATGGATCCCGCTGGTGTTCCGCGTGGGGCTGTACTCGAACAGCGGTGGCAGGAAGAAGAGTACGAGCTGGCTGGCTGGTGCATCCCTCGCGCTGGCCCACATCTGCGACAGAGCTGCTTGCGACAAGGATGGCATACGGGCGACGAAGGTATTGGATACATGTGGTAAGAAAGAGCTATGACTGACAGACACAGTGGCTGCTTCCGCTCTTCGCAGTCCTCATATCCGAGAATGAGCTGCTCTCAAGACACCTCACCTTACCCGCACACATCCGCAGCGACTCCACCGACTCCAACAGCCCCTCCGAGAAGCCCTCGAGCAAGAGGCCAGCCGACCTACTGGTGACGCTCACCATTGCCGCAAGCGCAGCTCTGGCCGTCTATGTCACCTCCACGACCTCTGCGCTTGGGATTAGTAGCGCAATCTTCGCAGCATCCGGCCTGGTCATGTTCGAGATCGCAGTACGAGGCATAAAGGACGACAATGAGGGCGGCACACGCGGGCTCATGTCAGCAGACGGATCCTTCTCGCGGCGAGGCTCAGTGAGCAGCAATCGGAGGGTCCAGGAGCTTGCGGCGTTCAGAGACGTTGCGGCTGCCATCTCAGTCATTTGCGCTATTGCGACCTATATGATTGAGCCTTCAGTTGCTCCAGGCGCTGCGACATGGGAGCCTCTATACCGCGAGTTCAACCGCGACTGGAAGACGGTGCACGATTACAGGACTGTGCGCCAGGTATTCTCCATGATCATTGTAAATGTTGCTTTGAACCTTTTCATGTCTCTTATCGTAAGTGTAATCTTTCCCTTGAAGCGTGTAAGAGAACGATGCAGCGAAGGCATCTAAATGCGTGCACTTCCTCACGAGGCGCTCGCTATGGCCTGCATGACCGTTCCGTAAGCATACCGAGCATGTTCTGACAAACTTAACAGCTTTCACGACAAGGCGCCGTTCCTGTCTCCCTATGGGCCTTGTTTTCTTGCATCTGCGCGCAACTCAAGTTTGCGACCACATTTTCAGGCATATGGTTCACCATCATTTACGGAGTTTCCGCCCTTCTGTATCTAAACGGCTCATCTTCTTCCGACTCCTTTATTGCCATCCAGAGCTCTATACGCATTAGACGTGTCCTATTTGCGGTTACGGCGTTTTCGATTTGCGTGCTGCTGGTACGACATGCATCTGGAGCACAGTACTACAAGTTCACACCCAAGATCCCTTCTATCTTCGAAGTCCAGCCTTCATCCAAACCTCTCGCCTCGGTTCCTATCAACCTGGATCGCGGCCATCCCGCAGCACAGCTGATCAATGCTGCTGAAACCGAGTTTCAACACACTCTCCAGAGGCAGTCGAAGTCTCTGGACCAGGCCATTCGCGAGTATAGGCGCAGGAATGGCATTGCGCCGCCTCCTCATTTCGACAAGTGGTTCGAGTTTGCGCAGCGGCGTAATGTTGTCATGATTGACGAGTTTGACATAATCAACCAGATGTTGCTGCCATTCTGGGCACTCAAGCCAGAAACAATACGGTCCCGCATCAAGAATGCCATCGGCCACGAAGACAGTGCTCTCATTGCTGTGGCTATACGAAACGGCGAAGTGGTGTCTATCGGTAATGGCGACGAGTGGCAACAGCAGGCCACCACCGGCATGATGAAGGACTTCGTTGCATACCTTCCAGACATGGACCTTGGCTTCAACATCCATGACGAACCTCGTGTTGTCGTACCGAATGATCTGTTGTCTTCTATGATTGCCAAAGCTCAGGATGAGGTCCTGCCTCGCGCCGCGAAGAACGCCTCTCCGCGTAACGGCTTCTCCAAACGACCCCAGGACCTCAACGACGGCAAGCGTTTCGATGAAGTCAGCACAACGAAGTTCAATAGGTTTGCTCATCAGCAGACGTGGACGCATTCTCGTCTCTCATGCCCGGCTAACAGCCAAGCGCAAACCTTTGAGGACTTCGCCGCCGATAACTTGACCTCTTACGCTGCAGGTCCGCTAAACCACGTCTATAATGCAACCGCGTTCTCCGACATTTGCAACTCGCCCTCGTTCTCCTCCACTTTCGGCTTCTTCGAGCGCCCCAACGCCTTCAGCATCATCCACGAGCTCACCCCCGTCTTCTCCCAGTCCAAAATCTCCAGCTTCCAAGACATCCTCTACCCCAGCCCGTGGTACTGGTTCGGCAAAGTCGGTTACGACAAATCCCACGACACGACCTGGGAGAACAAAACAAACAGCCTCTACTGGCGAGGCTCCACGACAGGCGGCTTCAGTCGCAACGGCGGCTGGCGCCGCCAACACCGCCAACACATCGTCCAGCGCCTCAACGCCCTAGACAAAGCCCAAATCCTCGTCTCCACATCTTCAGACTCGGCTCACAAAGTTGAAGACATCGACCGTAGAGCCCTGCACCACCTCATCGACGTCAAATTCAGCCACGTCGGCCAATGCGACCCAGGGGACTGCGACGCGCAGAAGGAATTCTTCGAGGTTGTCGAGCGCGTCGATGGGCAGGATGCGTGGTACTATAAGCACCTGCTTGACATGGACGGTAACGCGTTCTCGGGCCGGTTTTACAGCTTCCTCAGGAGTAAGAGTCTAACGTATAAGATGAGTGTGTTCCGCGAGTGGCATGCCGAGTGGCTGAAGCCGTGGGTGCATTATGTTCCGTTGAGTCTGAGGGGAGATGAACATTTAGATTTGGTGAGGTGGTTTAGTGGGGATAGGACGGATACTGATGCTGTTGGCGGACGAGGAAAGGAGAGGATTGCGGATAAGGGTGGGAGTGGGAACACTGAAGGGGAGAGAAAGGCGCGCGAGATCGCACAGAGAAGCACGGAATGGCACGACAAAGTTTTGCGGAATGCAGACTTCGAGACTTGGTTCTTCCGGTTGCTGCTAGAGTAAGTCCCCTGAAAACTGATACCCGAGGTGCTGTGCTAACTTTGAGCAGATATGGAAGAATCGTCGACGATAACAGAGAGGAGATAGGATACCCTGGGCCATAATAGTTCGATTCGAATGCATTGTTTGCCTACTTAACCATGTATGCTGTTCCGGGTTCTTCACCCCCGCCATCACTCTTCTGCACCAGCCAACAAATCCTTCGAATCATCTGTCGCCCTCGGCTTCCCACCCCTTCCACCTCTCCCTCCTCCTCGACCCCCTCTCCCACCGCGCTTCCCACCAATGTTCTTCATTTCCTTCTCCCACTCTTCAACATTGACCTCCACACCCTCTGGCAGTTTGCCATCCCTCATCAACACACCCCCATCCTTCTTCCTGCTCTCCACCCTCTCGAAGAAGACGTATGACAACACCCCATTCTCATCGCCATCCGTAAGAATGACACCGTTCTCGGAGACGAAGAACTTGATGCCTGCGCTGAGCGCGGCGTTGATGTCGATGTAGATCAGCACCGTCGAACTATTCCTCATACCACTAATCACGGGCGCAGCATCTTTGTCCTCAGTATTGAATGATTGAGGCAGGCCGGAGGCGAAGTGGATATGCGTCCGTGTCATGCGTCTCAAACCGCCGCCACCAAGGATGAGTTTCCACGCGCGCTCGTCGGTGCCGTGGACGACTGTAGTCGGCACATTGCCCGCCTCGACGGTGATGGGAGTCAGCAGGCCTTCCGTATCGACTTTGATGCTGTGGCCTTGGTTTGCGCGGATCAGAAAGTCCGCCGGGTCATCTGACTCGTTGATGCTTTCGAGTGCTTGAGACTCGAGTCTTTCTTGGGCTGCGGCCGAGCTGTCTGCTGTGTCCTGGGCTTGAGAGGATGCGGGGATCATGGAGAAGCGCTGCTTGTCGTTTTTTGCAACTACTTCTTGGAGTTCTTCAAAGGTGATCTTGAGTGATTTGAGAGCGCGCGTGTTGAGCGCATCTTGCACGCTGACATAACCACCCTTCCCGAGCGTAAGACCCTCAGACTGAGCACCGTGGCGAAGCAACCAGCTGACTTTTCGTGAGACCTGGACTTCGCGAGGTTGATTTGCGGGGTTGCGAGATCCGCCGTCGCGGCCGCCTCGTGCCATCTCTTTTAATGCTCTGGTGAAGGGGCGTGAAATTTTGGTGGTGGGGTTGGTGAGTGCAGATCTGGAACGAGGTGTCGAGAGCAGGTTGAGGGTGTGTAAGTAAGTTAATAGTGTATAGCCAATCGAGATGAGTTAGTTCTTGATCAGGTTGCGGAAAGGGCGTTGATTGTAGAGCAAGGGCGATGATTTAAGCGTGGCGTGGAGTCAAATTGGTGGGTGCGACCAATCAGCGAGGTCGTCGTGAGCACCGCCACAAGTACTTCACTCTTCATCACAGTGATCAAATGTGCATTAATGATAGCGGCCCTGGACAATTATCAAACAATTGATGTGAGAGGCGAGGAGTTCAATGTCAAGTATGTTGGGTATTCATTTTATCCACACCTCCGTCTTGCCATCCCACTTTATCCCTGCCATGATATACGCTTATAACGAAAGAATGCGCAAACTGTCCCAAAGACCGACAGCCGCCAGAGGAAAATCAGTAAACTTTGGAGCAACAAAATCATTGCTCATGCAAATCAAGTCAAGGCGTCCCAGACGTGCTTTCCTCATCGTCGTCATCATACTCTATATGCAGATCTCACCCAAGCTTCCGAATCGTACGTGTTGTCAGCCAGTGCCCACACCTAAAGTCCGCAGTTGACACGCCGTGGAATCCTCGCTCTTCCTACTGCTTGTTTCCGCCTCTCCCACTGCTGCTCTACCTCAGACTTGCATCTGCAGCTTCTCCGTTACCACCCGCGCACCACGGATGTTCCAGCACTTGACTGATTGTAATCCTCTTTTCAACATCACGGTCCAGCATCAACCTGACCAAATCGATGCTCTCCTCACTCATAACCCATGGAACGCGTAGATCGTGATCCATAATTTCGTCGATCGAGTAGAATGGGTTCTCCTTATAGATGATCGTGTACAGCAAGATGCCGAGGGCCCACACATCCTGCTCTTTGCCGCGGTAGGCCTTGCCGGCAAGAACTTCGGGGGCGGCGTAATCTGAGGGATGTTAGTCTGCCATTTAGGAAGTAGAGAAAATGGTGATGGCATACCAATAGTGCCAACGAAGACATCGAACGGTCCGCTCTTAATGTAGGCTGCGCTTCCAAAGTCGATGAGTTTGATGTTGCCCTCGCCATCTAAGACCACGTTCTCGTCCTTGATGTCGCGGTGCACGACCTTTGCTTTGGTGTGCAGGAAGTGCACCGCCTCAGCGACTTGGACGAAGATCTTGCGGCACTCCACCTCCTCCATGTTGACGCGGAGTTCAATGTAGTCGAAGAGGTCCATGCCGGGAAGACCATGCGGTACCATCTCGATATAGTAATTGACATCGTCTTCGAAGAAGTCTGCCATCTCCACGATGTTAGGGTGTTGGAAGCCGTCCCTCCGCAGGAAGTCCAGAACGTGGATTTCTAGAGGAACCGTACCGAGTCTGCGGTCCCGAGTCCATGTGTCGACAAGAATGCGCCGCTTTGTGACGTACTTAATGACTACCTTCTTGCTGCTGTTCTTCTTGTAACGACAGAGCTTAACTTGGCCGTACGCGCCTTGTCCCATCTCTTCGAGGATTATGAAGTCGTTGATAGTCTTCTTGTGTGGTGGAGCCTCCTTGACGGGTGCGGGTGGTGGTGCCATGGCGTGTGTTGGTGTTTCTTGTGGCGGCAGGGGTTTTGCAGCTTCTTGAAGTTGTTGTGTTAGTAGAGACACAGGTGGTGTGCTTGCTTTCGACTGGTCAGACTCGGGTTCATCAGGAATGATCAAGTGAGCTTGACCGGGGGAAGGCTGGTGTGGTGGGGTGCCTGGTCGCGATATGAGAGGTGTAACTGGACCGACGCCATGGTTCGCAGCGTGCAGTTGCCTAGAGTAGGTCACCCACAAGGCATACACCAGTTCGGGTCGATTGGGATGAATATGCGAGTCACCCTCCTCTTCAATCACCTGCTCGTCAAAACGAGGGGTCTTATCGCTCTTGACGACCCTCATCTGTACATCGACCATAATCTCAGACCCATCCCGATGCAGAGCCGGAAGGCCACTTGGCCTCAGGAAGATGGCTGCAGCATCCGCGCTGCCTTCACGCATGGCAAGCAGTGCTCGCGCACGCCGGAAGCTGTGCTCAGGAATAACGATACCATCTACCAGCTCAATCTTATCTTCGTCGGTCATAACGTGCAAGATCTTATCGAACGCAGGTATAAGCTTGCTAACGTGCAGAGTCTCAGGCCGTGGCTGACCAAAGAGTGCTTCTGAAAAGACGGAATTCGAGCTTGTGACGGTAAGATCGGAGGAAGAGAGTACGATGATACCAGCGATGTGTGGGAAACTGGAGACGCGGAAAGTAGATTCGGCAGGCAATGCCTCGACGGTGACGGGGATGTTGATGCTGTTCGATGTGCGAGCTGTGTAGCTACGCACGTTCGCAATCTCCTCGTAGTCTAAAACGCCAGTGTTTGTGCCCTTGAGACGCGGAATTCCAGGTATCAAGCGTGTGAGATCCATACCTCGGCGTAGTCGGTCGCTACCAAAAACGGCGTCAATCGCGCCCCAGCCCTTGGAAACGCAACCTACTTCGTCCACATTGATATAAACGACGTCCTCAGCTATCTCTTCGAGTACCCAGATCAGGCCACCTCGCTTCTCTTTCACCCACAAGCTTGCAGCACCAGTCGCGCCATTGCGCTTCTGTATAGGTACCACATCGCCACAAAGCAGCACGCCTCTTGACCCCTTCGACTCGTGATTGAGCTTCCCTGTCTTCTTGGCGTTGTAGTAAGACGACCCGCTGCCATCATCTGTCTTTGCCTTCCTCGCAGCTGTCGTCCGTGATGAGGGCTTGCTCAGCAATCTTGCTGTTAGGCCGCTGCCGACTCTGAGATTGGTTGCTGGCGTCAATGCGGCCTGCGCTTTGGAGCCAACGTCTGGGTTTTTAAGTTTACTTTCCAGCCACGATCGCCGATCCTCTCGTACGACTTCGAGAATACCTAGTTTGCGAACCTCTGCTCTTGTCACACCAAAGATCAAGCATGCCAGATCGTTGGCAGATGTGATGGTCCAGGGAGCCTGTGCTTCGGTTGTGAAGATAGCTTGGGCGGCTGCTGCATGCCGTGTGCCGTGGCCGTGGGGTGCTGGACCTGCAGAAAGGGGCCCTTGTACGCTATGGAAGCTAGGCGGTACGGTAGGAATGGAAGTTGGTGATATCACAGAATTGCTCTGAACCTGGTCCCCCACCAGGTAAGGTTTTGCCAAGGCATCATGAAGCTGACTTTGTATCGTAAGTGGGGCGACGTCGGTGAATGTGCGCTTCAGAGCAGCACGCTTGGGTCGTTGCGGAGGTAAGGAGGTATTTGTGGTGGTAGGGCTGAGTGCATCTGAACTCATGTCTGATGAGGAACTGCTGACTGCTTCTTGATCGTCCTTCTTGGTAGGCTTGGTAACGTCGGTTGTGGCTCGATGCACGGGCGGCCTCGAGGACTCAAGCATGCTTTCCGGGCTCTGAGATCTCTGGACCTCGAAGCTCTTATCGAACAGATTCTCTCCAGACATGTCAGCAGGGCCAGTGACGGGACCAAGTGCCCCCAAGCCATGCGCTCCAGTTCCGTCTTGCCCAATCAAGTTCGCTCTCTGCAGCAGCTCCATCATGCTCTGCACTTCCAAGTCCCCACTCAGCTTCGCCTGAGCATTTGCAATACCAGGGTTCGTAGCTGCCCATCCCAGTCTGTCCCGCATGAAGTCGATCGAGCGCTTCAGAACCGCCTGGCGGTTGTGTATGAACTCATCGGATTGTGTCGCGAACGAGAACGAGTGGAGCGACTCGGAGGGGAAGCGAGTGAGATCTTCGCCAAAGGCAAAGGTAGGGGATCCGGGCACAGAGGGAGCGGCGTCAGAAGGATGTCGCGACACGGGCGGCGTGTTGATGTTGAGCGAGGTGCTGCGCTGGGTGGAAGGCAGCTGTCTAGGTGCGGGTTGTCGAATACGCCGTAACCCAGACGTGAGGGAGCCATGCTCGTGCTCGGGGACAATGGGCGACCTTGTCATACGGTCGAGCTGGCCGGCGTCGAAGCTCATGCGCTTGGCTGTGTCGATTATAGGGGGTGCGGAGATGGTATGCGAGAGCAGGTTCGACATGCTCTTGTTCTTGGTGAGCGAGACATGGTCGGTCGTGTCGCGGTGCGTAGGAAGGGCCCCGAAGTGGTGTTCCCGTTCTTCTGGTAGAGAGCCTGGAGGGGTCGCATAGTTAGCACTCGAGCACATGAAGGCGTATGGCAGGCGCAGAGAGGCGGCAGCAGCAGCAGCAGCAGCAAAGCAATGGGCGAGCAGAGGGAGCGTCAAGCAAATGAGTGGAGGCCAATGGGTGCAGCGAGTGCAGTAGCCCCGAGTACCAATTCTCGCGGCGGCGGGCGGTCGAGCTCCCCATATGCTGCCCGCCGCGCCAGCCGCAAGACAGCTGCATGTGGTGGTGTATGACAGTATGAGCGCAGCCGGGTGGTCTCACTCACCATCCTGTGGCCTGCTCATCGGTCAACGCGGGCACGGCAGTTTACTACTACAGGCAGAGTTTGGCTCCTATCCGAACAGAAAGTGCTCGCCGTACACGGGGAAGGTGCGATGCGGCGGTGGTGGTACTCGGGTCAGGGTTCGACGAGTGCGGTGGGACATGCGAATGCGGGGGACGAGTGCTCAGATCTGAAGGTTGAGACGGGCTGCGAGGGCTGCGTGATGGTGGCTGCGGCTGTAACGCGTGGCTGTCTGCGCAATCGATGTTTTACGGCGCGCTGGGTATCGACTGTGCAACCGAGTTATGACGATAGTATGTGAGGGCGGTACACTTGATGCGGAGGATCTATTTGCATTGCTTCTCTGTTCCCGCGGCAGAGGCTCACGCTACCATCCAACCTAACCATCTGCATCGACACATCTTAGCACGCCGACATGACGCATCTCTTCACACCCATAGCTAGCGGCTGTTGATGTGTAAACATGGCAGAGTCATGTCATTGCTTTGTTGTATCCTTGCAATTGTCAGGGGATGCTCAGCTTGTCAAGGCCAAACATCCTTTGCTGTCAAGTGTCGATGTGAGCACTGAGCACATGCCGCCCGTGAATTTGCCCGACGCCTGCAATGCATAGAAACGGCCCATCGGCGTATCTCGGAGAGGCGCACCTCAAGGATGCCGTTGCGGCAATCTTGAGATGGAAAGCGAACTTTTGCATCTTCGATACAAGGTCCTCCATACTCGCATGCACGCGTTTATTTCGCGTACCAGACTTTTCCGTTGGTCAAGGCTCCCATTACCGATGCTTACCTTGACAACATCCCACTTCCCACATATGAACTCCATAAATGCTGATTTGGTCTGCTGGTCCACAGTCGAGCATGTCATCGTTGTCTGAGCTTGTTCTTGTGTTCGTTCCAAAAGTTTCTGCACCCTGTAAATGCAATTAGTTGTGCTGGCTCGAAGTGTGGGTAAGAGAAATGTACCTCGATGCATGTTGACTTGCTCAACCCACCACTCCCCAAAGCTATCTTCGATTGCCATATCCACTGCAGTGACCCTCTCGTCTCTCTTCAAGCCGCACAACATGCATGGCTGTCGTGCAGGTACGCCGCCTTCGGACTGCTTTAGCGTCCTGGCTGGCATCGTTTCCTGCAAGTCTAGTACTGCACCCAAAGTACCAGCCTTGATCTGATTGACGCCAGATACCACATGTCGCAGTTTACCAACTTGCTCTTTCCATGCTCTCACGACATCTGATGCCTCCCTTTCTTCCTTCAAGTTCTCACCCTTGTCAACGCCAGTCAGCTTCATTCCAGAAGTGGCTCGAGACGACGCAGGTCCAATTCTCATGCCTTGTGATAGATGCTGATCCCGTTTCCAACGCAACTTCCGGCCAGCGATGATATGTGACGCTACAGATGCCAGCATGAGATATCCTTGGAGGTATGCGATGGTGCCTGGTTCAGCCAAAAGTTTATTCCTCATAGGCAGCGTTTGTGCAGCCATGGGCTTGAAGAGCTTCTCTTGTGCGTCCGCAAAGAACGGAGGAAACAGCGAAAGCAATACACCAGGTGGTGGGACATTGGTGGGCGGCTGTTCACCAGGTCGTACCTCGTCAATGGAAGGAGACAAGATAGGCGCAGGCGCCGCGCTAGCCGGAGTTGGAGTACTCTTGACAGGCTTGGGCTTCTTTGAAGCTTGAGTGGGTATTGAAGCTTCCCAGTCATCGAATGTGTCCCAGCCATCATCCTCAGGTGGTGCTTTGGGTGCAGGCACGGCTTTTGGTGGTTTAGCCTTGGAGGCAATACCAAATCCTCCGAGAGGGCTCTTCCTTATTGGCTGCTTAGATTCAGCGTTCACATTACTGATGTTCCTGTTCTGCTTGCCAGACACGGAGGGCGCACGTTGCGCGAAATCCAGATCGCCAAGGAGGTCGACTAGAGCTGAGGATCCTGCTGACTGCGCTGGTGGTGGCGCTGGTGCTACTGGCGCAGGTGTCGCCGGTTTCGAGTATGAGTCTTCGAAGTCGCCAAAATCATCGTCATCGTCGAGATCTTCTTCAGCGTCGAACAGCACACTTGAGTCCGTAGGCTTCTTCGCCTTAACGACGGGGGCTTTTGTCCATGTTTCTTGAGAGGCTTGGAAGGGCTGAACTGTCTGAAATTTGGAAAGATCATTTGCTGGTGGTTGACTATCCCATGTTTGCTGGACAGGCTGAATGTATTGACCTGATGCAAAAGCGAAAGGATCGAGTCGAGCAGGTGGAGCTTGATCGACAGAGCTTGGGCCTCCCTCGAAATCGCCCCAATCGTCAGTATCGCCTTCGGTCGTTGCTTGTGTAGGAGCAGTGTTGGTTTGCCAAGAGCTTTGTGTAAACGCTGGCAGCTGTGGTTGAGCAACCGTGGCCGGCGCCTGGCTGCTCAAGTCATCGAAGAAGCTGAACGATGTCGCAGGCTGCGGATTAATGGAGGGCCTTGACTGGTGAGTCTGGTTGGTGCTCGAGTCTGTACTGAACTCTGCGAAGAGATCCGCTGACATTGCTTGTTGGAATTCAAAGATACGGTAGGAGTGATGTGGTTGTCGGTGACGGAAGTAGTGGTCGCACTAGCCGAAATGATCCGCCACTCAAGGTCAAGTATCTTCACTTTTATTGACTGATCAACATGTGGATCAAAACACAGGGCAATTGCAGTAGATTTGGCAGGCCTTGGAATTCAACGCGAACAAAGGTCATAATGCTTCAATTTAGAGTCACTATAGTCCAATGCTTCCTCGCCGTCCGCGGTACTGGGTATCCAATGTTGAACAGCACACGCATTGCAACACCAGGTCTCAAGGCGACATACGTACTAGCTTGCTCTGGAGAGTGAAGCCTGACTTGCTAACGACGCTCGCACAGACGACTCTAAAAACTTATACTCTGTGTTCCGGCACGCACTTCCAGATCATGCTGACAGCCTTGCTTTTCGTGTTCGCGAAATGTTGATCCCCACACATCATCAGGCCATACGACTCTCGAGGCGGTGCCGACTCACATCTCATCTCATAGTTGTTGCCCCGCAGGTTGAGGGAAGTGCAATTCCGAAGGTTGCAACATAGCTGTTTCACTGGGAAGCCGCAAGGGCTGCTGAATTTATGAGACACTACATCCGGATGCACACTACCCAGGATACGTGGGCGTTTTGCACCGAGATCACAGAAGAGACCAACCATGCAAAGATGTTATGTTTACTACGCCTGATATCGAGTGCCGCCTGCACTACCACGGCGGAGACAGCAAGAAAAACCAAAACAAATCAGCGAGGAATGTGTGGGCTCTAGACTTCCTCCTCTCCTTTGTTATCAACGGTGTGCGTACGTTCCCGAATGTTTGGTATGTTGTTAAAAGAACAGTGCTGCCTGTCCGTGAATCATAATCACCCAAGACGTATTGCGATGACTGCCCTGGTGCTTCTCATTTGGGTAAGACCTAACAGCGCTGGCGCTCGAAGAAAACTTCTGCAGAACCTTAGGCATCTCCGTAGTATCATACGCAGTCAGGAAGCTGGGAGAGCCCCAATGCTGCGCAATCCCCTCCGCGCATTGGGTGATGAGCGTTGTTGGCACTACCAAGATTTCCCTCTTGTAAATCCGTCGCTTCTCGTGATTGGAAACAGCCTATGACTTGCTCTCAAGATTGCAGCCAGCACTAGGATGGTCTCTCCAAGGCCAGTCTGGTCACCGATAAGGCCGCAACCTGTACACAGGCCTCACAGCTCTTGGCGGCGGTTGTGGCCTTCTTCTCAACACTAGATGAGACATCGAGATGCCCGAAGAAACGTGCAAGCAGCCCGTCTACCCGCTAGGGAAAAAGTCACCGGCCAGTATTCTTAAGAACAGTGAACCTGTACGCTTCTTTGCCGGCAACATCATCTCAGGTCAATCTCAACGGATCGATGCAAAGGTTGATTAGTAGACCGACCTGATCTTCTATTCTAACCACGGCTTGCTGGAGGGCATGGCCTGCACCACCGCGGCAGAAGCAGCAAGGAGCAAGCTATAGCGTCATCCGAGCAATGGATCGTCCGGCAGAGAAACGATGGGGGCGTCTGGAGCTTGCTGATTGCCGTGATTATCTCATCGGTGTACGTCATGCGTGCTGGTTTTGGTGCTGCGTTGGGATGGTGCCCAGTGGAGCTGGGTGTGGATGGGTATTTATAAGGGGTAGCCGGCCAACGGAGAGTTGCGGTACTCGTTGCCTAGAGTTCTATTGTTGACAGCAGCGTAGTGTGCGAAGCCAACGACAAGGTAGCGAAGCGTCTGACATCCACAAAACCCCAAGACATGTCTTCGTAGGTCATTGATATCTTGCACTCGTCGTAGCCCTAGTCACAGATACATGCGCAGTCTCTGCAACATTGTCGAGCGACAGAGTAGCTCATGACGCAACGTAGACGCTGTATTCGAGGGATCCTGGTGGGAGAGGAAACACACCATTCGTACGTCTTCGAGAGGAGGATATGCGGTAATCGAAGGGCGTCATCGTAGTGAAGGGCGGCATGAAGGGTTCGTAGTCAGGCGGATCGATACATGGAGGCATAATCTAAGGTGTCAGTCTGGCTGATTAGAGGGCATCGCACCGGACGGCTTCGGCCAGCTCGTATTTCCGCCTGTATGTACGCTAAGGCCACAGTGAGTTTGCTGCAGGTTGTATCCGGTCGGTTTGTGAGTACAGCAGTCGGAGGCTGGAGAAAATCGAATATGTGAGGAATGTCTTCTTGGTCTGTCGATGAAGTGAGGATATTGTGTGGAGTCAGCAACGAGGTGTACGACGCCGGCGCTCTAGTGGGCATGGTCTCGATGTCATAGAGAAAAGTTGTGAGATAAATCTCGCAACGGCCCATCGAATGCCGAGGTGGTGGCCATTGATCCACAGCTTTCGTGCTGGATGTGATCGTTCGTTCGGAGCTTAGCTCTGGCGGAGTTGCCGTGCAGATAACAAGTGATATCGTGTGACTTGCAGGTATAGCGGTAGATGAAACCAGGGTTGCATCAAACAAAAGGGCGGTGCTTACCCCTCCAAAGACGGCGACAGCCACAGCTCGCGATGAGTCAGTGGATCTGACTGCTGTCACCAGGACGTGCATGAAGATAGAGGGGCAAATTGAGTGGAAACGGAGAGGTTGGACACGGTGTACAAAATCTAGGTGGTGAATTGGGATGGCAACAAAGTGGAGGCACATGCAAGCGGTGGGACTATGATGTTAGCTGCTGGATACCCCGCCATCCACCAAAAAGTTTTGTGCATCCAAGAGCTGGGAACATGTTCAAAGCTCTCAATAGACAGGCCTTGCTATTGTGACTGTTTGCAATTGCAGGTGACTGTGAGCTGAGGCCCGCAAGGGCTGTGGCTGCAGTCACAGTGAAGTTGTCAAAGGCTTTGTTGCCGCAACTGGCAGTGCGCTGTTCCACAATCGCATGAGGAAAGCTGCGGCTGTGGCGAGCCCATGTGCAGGCGGTCAAGCAAGGCAGATCCGTAGCGGCCAATTACAGCAGGTGGTTTTGCCTCTGCGCGCGTTCCAGGTGAGAGAGGGGCCCTGCAAGGCTTTGGGCGTTGCTCTGGAAAATTTGCTTCGCCCGACGTAGCGACGTAGTTCTTGGCACGGTCTGCCCCTCATAAATACCCATTCACACCCAGCCCCAATTCCTCTCGCTCGTCTGACATTACCGACAAGCAAGCCTCGTCAACTGTACGTTTATCAACTTTGGCTTTCGCTTCTGTTTCCTTTTGCTAACATTGTCAAGGTCAAATTAAACTTTCCCCTCAACTTTCAACTTACAACACACAACCGCCACCATGGGGTAAGCACCATCCAGCCTTTGGGCATCCGCCTGTCCATTGCAGCACAACAAGCATCATACTAACGCCATCGCAGTAAGGAGAAGACTCACATCAACGTCGTCGTTATCGGCCACGTCGACTCCGGCAAGTCGACTACCACCGGTCGTAAGCATCCCTCTCCGAACGAACGCGGGGTACAACAACTCACAACAAGACAGACTTGATCTACAAGTGCGGTGGTATTGACAAGCGTACCATCGAGAAGTTCGAGAAGGTATGGCACACTTTTCTTTCAGTGGCAACAACGGATGCATCTACAGTCTTTGGGCGAGCCGCCTTTCTCGAGGCTTATCGCTCATTGAGGGGCATTTTTGGTGGGGTTGTGCGAGCTTTTCGCGCACTTGCGCTAGTCCTATCTGGGCGTTCGCCAACCTCAACACCATGCCCCACACCATTTTGCATCGCGAGTCTTTTGACTTCGGTCGAAGGCTGCAACACCCTTCGCCACTTGCTCAACAACAGTGCTCACGATGCTGACTACCTCCACAGGAAGCCGCCGAACTCGGCAAGGGTTCCTTCAAGTACGCATGGGTCCTCGACAAGCTCAAGGCCGAGCGTGAGCGTGGTATCACCATCGATATCGCTCTTTGGAAGTTCGAAACTCCTAAGTACTATGTCACTGTTATTGATGCTCCCGGTCACCGTGATTTCATCAAGAACATGATCACTGGTACTTCCCAGGCCGATTGCGCTATTCTCATCATTGCCGCCGGTACTGGTGAGTTCGAGGCTGGTATCTCCAAGGATGGCCAGACTCGTGAGCACGCTCTCCTCGCCTACACTCTCGGTGTTAAGCAGCTCATCGTTGCTATCAACAAGATGGACACCACCAAGTGGTCCGAGGCCCGTTTCTCCGAGATCATCAAGGAGACCTCCAACTTCATCAAGAAGGTCGGCTACAACCCCAAGCACGTCCCCTTCGTGCCCATCTCCGGTTTCAACGGTGACAACATGATCGAAGCCTCCACCAACTGCCCCTGGTACAAGGGTTGGGAGAAGGAGACCAAGACCAAGTCCACCGGTAAGACCCTTCTCGAGGCTATTGACGCCATCGATGCCCCCACACGTCCCACCGACAAGCCCCTCCGCCTTCCCCTTCAGGATGTCTACAAGATTGGCGGTATTGGCACGGTTCCCGTCGGTCGTGTCGAGACTGGTATCATCAAGGCCGGTATGGTCGTCACCTTCGCCCCCGCTGGTGTCACCACTGAGGTCAAGTCCGTCGAGATGCACCACGAGCAGCTTACTGAGGGTGTTCCCGGTGACAACGTCGGTTTCAACGTCAAGAACGTCTCCGTCAAGGAGATCCGTCGTGGCAACGTTGCCGGTGACTCCAAGCAGGACCCCCCCAAGGGTGCTGAGTCCTTCAACGCCCAGGTCATCGTCCTGAACCACCCTGGTCAGGTTGGTGCTGGTTACGCCCCAGTTCTCGACTGCCACACTGCCCACATTGCTTGCAAGTTCTCCGAGCTCCTCGAGAAGATCGACCGCCGTACCGGAAAGTCTGTTGAGAACAGCCCCAAGTTCATCAAGTCCGGTGACGCTGCCATCGTCAAGATGATTCCCTCCAAGCCCATGTGCGTTGAGGCTTTCACTGACTACCCCCCTCTCGGTCGTTTCGCCGTCCGTGACATGCGTCAGACCGTCGCCGTCGGTGTCATCAAGTCCGTTGTCAAGGCCGACAAGGCTGGCAAGGTCACCAAGGCTGCCCAGAAGGCTTCCAAGAAATAAGCGATCTTTTCTTCGGTCGTTTGTTTCTTTCTCTTATTCTCTAGATACCTGGTTCTGGGGATGCGGATGGGCTTCGGAAAAGCTATGATGACTTTCATGTATTACGGTTTGGTGGAATGAAGGCGAGTCCTACCGTAGATCTCATAATGATTGAATGAAATATGGATGGACAAACGAACACTGGTGCCTCTCGTGATACTTCGAAATGTGATCTTTCCTCTCTTCGTAGTGTGGTTGTCTTCGCTCGATGTTTTGCTACCCAGCCTCACCCCCCACACCTTGAGCATCCCCTCCACATGTCGCTACAGAATCCACCGGGCACCTGATACTGGTACAGTCACTATATACAACATGCTGTCTGCCTTCGCCTGGGCAGAGGCTGGAGGCAGTCAGTCAACGGTCCCGCTACCTCGCAATGCATAGCTCCGTGCAAGTGGGCGTTGGTGCATTATGCGACAGACAATATGTAGTCTTTTGGCCACTTAACGGACTACGATTGCCATACTGAATTGCTCTGACTACCTCCGAAAACTTCGCAAACAGACATGCTTGCGGTCCCTTCTGATTGTATTTTGAAGGCAATGGCCCGTAGCTCATATGAACTCGTGAGTTGAAATCCTGGCAGTCACCATCTCCCGACCCAAAATCCAATCCAATGACAGGGCTTCCACCTGCGGTGGAAGCAACGGCACACCACTCGGCTTGCTTGTCGGTCATGGTAAGGAACGGTGGGAGACAAGATACTAAAGCAAGTAACAACAGCCTTTGAACGCTCCTCGGTTTCGATTTCAATGTTGCTATAAAAAAAAAAGCACTGCTGTTAATAAAGCCCGAAAGTCGTCGTAATCCTCTCGATACTGTGCAAATAGCTAATGACTTCTGTCTTTGCTACCGACAAATTCGACGCCCGCCAACATCCTCCCTCGTTCTGATGAAACAGCTGTGTCTGTGCAAGTGTCTCCGACTTCTCGCTTGACAAAGACCTAAGAGTGACCAGGGTCTCCCATTTCCATGTCCTCGTCACTCCCATGCTCGATGATTTCAGCATCTTCATCCCCATCCGTCATCTCCAAGGCAAGCCCGGATTCTGCTTCAACCTCTTCTCCAAAATCACCTGCTCCTTCAAATTCACGCGATCCTTCCAAACTGGCGGACTGAGTGGGAACGAAAGTCTCGCGGAAAGGACTCTCGGGGTCAAGGTCCACGTACAAAGGGTTTGAGCTAAACTGAAGGTGGCCAGTGGCTCTCGAACCAGCACGTAGCGGTTCTGGAAGCCTCCACTCCTTTTTGGGTGGAGAGGCGCTGGGCAACTTAGCTGGATCATTGCCCTCTTGACCCACGAGATCGGAGGTGCCGGACGACGGGCCTGTGACAGAACCTCCGACGTTCATGCTCTCAGCCTCCTCGCGTTGCATTTTTTCAATCTCCCTCATAGCCCTTCGACGGGTTCGTTCTTGCGTGTCGTTCTGTTCAAGGAGATGCACGAGTTTGTCCTGTCTGAGCGTTGTTGGCAGAGTCAGCCCACGTGTCTTGCAGTGCTCGACAAGCTCCCTGACTAACATGTACCTATAGGGCACATGGTCTTCGTCAGACTCTGTCGGTTCTGCGGTTGCAATCTGTAAGCCCTGGCCCGGCAAGTCACTTTGACTTCCTGTACTTCCTGGGGGAGTCATGCTGGAAAGTCCTGTTGAACGCGTTGTATCCCGCTCAGACGCAGTGTCATATGTGTTTAGGGTTGTATCCTCAATGCCTGGGTTGAGCCTACTCTTGTTTGCGCGGGATGCTTGGCCAGCAGAACTTCTCCTCTTTGACCCTGACGCAAGAGCATTCTGGTTTCGCCCAGATTGTTGATTTCGCAATTGACCACATTCGTTGGCAAGGGTTAGTAAAGCCTGTTGTAGTTTCGTAATTGTAACAGCTGAATTATCGTCATGACTATCCAACGCAGAGAGCTCGGCCAGTCTTGGATGACCAACAATACGCTGTCTCGCGGTAAGATCAGCAGATGTTTCTCCCCATCGTGCATGTTCAACCTGTGTCAGAAGGTCGCGTAGCGGCTTGCTGGTTGTTGTTATAGTGTCTTCCTAGAGGGAGAGACTATCGTACTGGCAATAGATGACTGTTCGTCAACTGTACCCGTGTCTGCTTGATGGAATGTCTCATCTGCAGAGGAGGCTTGTTTCCTTTTCTGCTTGGAAGTGGCATATTTTAGGTGATTCTTCGCTCGGCCTCTCTCGAGAGTCGAGTTTGGATCTCGACCGATACGCTTGCACTCTGCCTCCAAGCGAGGCTATGCGGTGGTTAACCTCTTCCCTTGTTCATCTGCCAGCGTAGCAACTTCGACGTTTCTACATCAGGAGGTAATGATCAAGATAGCTTGAATCAGAAAGACTTATCGCCGTCGAATCGAAGGCCTTTAGTCCGCAACAAAGCGCGTCTCCATGCTCTCTAATATGGGAGAAGCTCTGGTTCAGAGAAGGCATGGCTCATGGAGGCTAAGTTGCAGTGTCGGGTGCGCATACGAGGGGGCGCCAAAAGAGGTCTGCACTGCTACACGGCCAGCCTCGGAACTCTGCTGCAATCCCCTCCAATATCTTGCATTTCTGAGGCTGAACAGAGCGATTCTAAGGGCTGTTAGGGATGGTAGGCTTCGGCAACGTGCCGCCGTGGATTGCGTGGAAAGATTCGTCTGCAATATCTCGTTTGCTTCCCTCGTGACCCCAAGAAAAGGTCAATGTGTTGGCAAGTGAGTTTGGCTCTTTAGTACAGGAGAAGTCCTTCGGAAGCCGTGCTCCCCTAAACGCCGGAAGCACGCCGGAAGTGATCCAGCCTTCAAACGTCTCCCAAGGACCGAGCCGCTGACGAGTGGGAACGCGACCCGATCTCGCTGTCAACGCTTTGGCCCAGCTACCGAAACCTAGGTTCGTGTACATCGGGCATGGCTAAGGGAAATGAAGCTTAACGTGACGGTTATGCAGGGGTGCACAAGGCAGCAAGTGTACAAGACGTATTGTGACAATCAAAACCAATTGCCAGGGTGCCATGAACAGCTGTGTTGGGTGCGTGTTGTTCTTGTTTGTTCTGGCAACCACCCATCAATTGTGGTTGCTTTGTCTTGTACCTGCCGTGCGCAAGAATACAATGGCCGTTAATCCACAGTGCACATCAACGTTTGCTTGCTTCTCCCGATCTTCGACACCGCGCTGTGCATATTCTGGCTTTCCAGGAGTGATGATCGTGCCCTTTTCGCCGTGGTGCATGCGCAGGGCTGCCTCTCCCGAAATTAAGCAAGGTATCTTTGGGCCAAGCACGAATCACAGTGCTCCAGACCCTCAGAGCTGCCTCCCTTCTCACCCGCAAACAAACTCCTTCGCGTCGACAGTTCGCAGGACTCACGAGGCAAACTCAGCTACTGGACGCTGGGCAGAGTGCACTGCAGAGCCGTTCGGTCGCTAACATTCGCTACTCTCTTTACTTTCACAGTTTGCTTTTTTTAAGTTCGCGCGACCAACAGCTGCAGGGAACTGGCTTGCTTCCCGGCCTCGTGCATGCAACCCCCTCCTCATAATCCTCCGGCGCGCCTCCTCACTTGCTGAGCCCTTCTTCAGTCCACTCTTCTTCACAACGGCTTCGGCCAACGTCTTCGAGGGTCTCTGCCGTTCCCGCAGCTGTCGCCAGCTCGACGTTCCTAACCGCGGTCATCCCAGACAAGCGGCTCGCCGCTTCCCTGTGCTCGAAACATTTCACAACGTCGTCATCGCAACCAACACCTGACTCGGTATCTTAAACACCGCCTCTCCGCCCTCGATAGTTGTGGTCGCTTCACTATTTCTTGACCGCAGCCCCCGCAACGCATCATATGGCTGCCCTGGCGTCATCTCGTCAACCTGCACCTATCCAACAACTGACACCGCCTAGCAGCTCGCACGGCGCAGGAGGCTCGTGGGAGTTCGCGGTACCAGTCGACGGTTCGGTGCGTCTTCCCTTTTCTTCTCCTCCCTTGTGTCACTGTGACACATGATTTTGGGTCAGGGACTGCCGCTACTGGCACTACTGCGGCTGTCAATGATGCATGACAGTAGCGCGAACTCAACATATCGCTGCCCAAGATCGAAATCTCGATACTCCACACTCACCACACATAAAATGAGACCTTGCTGACAATATCTTGCAGAGGCAGTCCTACGACCAGGAAGCCTTCATGTCCGGCCCTTCAGCAACCGCGTACGGCAACCGTCAACCGCACACTTCACAAGCTAATGGCTTCGCAAAGCCTGTTCGCTCCACAACCTGGGACTCGCAAGGCCAGTATGAGGACGACAGGGTAAACCAGGCTTCAGGGCGTGCAAGCTCTCTGCACAAAAAGCCAAGTCGAGATATCATGGAGAGCAACACCAAGGGCAAGATGGGACCGCCAGCATCAGTCAGAGGTCGCGGTGCGAAGAAGAACACAACCGGTAGCCCTACCGATCCTGAGGCCGATCAGAACAACTGGATACATCGAGACAAGCTGAAGGAGATCGAGATCAGAGAAATGGAGGAGGCTGGGTTCAGAGTTGGGCGCACAAGCAGATCGAACAGTCGATCGCAGAGCGCCACACGACGACGAGACCGCACCAACTCTGAGCTGGGCGAGGGCCGCCAGAGTGGCGACGAGCGCTACGGCAGACGCGTTGTTTCACCTATACCTGCCGAAGATGAGGATGCGCGGTTCGAGCATCAGTATCACGCATGGAGTCCAACTAGTAGCGAGGAAGCGGCACCAGAGATGCAGCCACCGTCACGGACAAACCACACTGTGAGGCCTAGTACATCTCGCATTCCTCTACCGAAAACGAGCGGCATACCTGTGCCAGCTGCAGTCGCAGACCGAGACGCACCACTCCCGAGATCACGAACGAGCAGCGCCAACTGGAATGGAGACATTGCAGCTGCAGGTGCACGAGTACGTAGTGGAAGCATAGGAAGCCAGGTCCTGCTGGACGACTACACAGACGAGAAGAAGCATGGCCATACTCGCAACAACTCCTCTTCAGCCAGCGCATCCTCGATGAAGCAACCTCCAAGATCTCCAGTCAAGGCAAAAATGCCCGGCAAGCCTGCTGTTACAGGCTCGAGGAAGACCAGCACCACGTCACGAACCACGTCAAAGACAAGACAAGTTTCCGGCAACAAGCGACCGGGCACGAGTGGCAACGCTGTATCTCGTCCAACTACAGCACACCGACCTGAAGGAGAGGCCCCTTGGATTGCGACTATGTACAAACCCGATCCGCGTCTTCCCCCAGACCAGCAGATTATTCCTACGCACGCGAAGCGCATGCAGCAAGAGCAATGGGAGAACGAGGGTCGCGTTGGATCTATGTATGACACAGACTTTCGACTACTTAATACTGAGGAGATGAGCGATCAGCGATTGTCACAGATCGATCCTATTGCGCTCGAGAAGGAGAGAGAGAACGGCCAGTGGCCCCTGTCAACTCCCGACAAGCAGCCTTCACCCTCGGACGAGAAGCTTGAGCCCATCACCGATAGGTCTCCAGCAGTTGAACAACCTCAGTTCAAGCTCACTCCGACGATCCCACAAAGCCCACGTGTGCCCTCACCGAAACCGGCGTCCCTCAAGCGCGTACCCAGCGAAAAACCCAAAACAACCCGAGTCCCAGAACCAAAAGAGGACATTCCCGAGAAGAAGGGCAAATGCTGCATCGTCATGTAGCATCCGTTCCTCCATATACCCATTTCATTTACCATTTCAAGACATACTGCCGACAAAATCGTTTCTTTCATGTACATGGCGTTCGAGTGCGGGGTGGCTATACCTTTGCCTTACTTTCCACCTCTGTATTACTGGGCTTATAGCGTACAGCGTCCCATCTAGTTTTCGTTCAAGTTGTCATTCCAGGTCGTCGAACCTTTTACATTCGGTGGTGGACCGGTGTTCGCATTTCTAGACATAGCACCGCGTCAAGATCCACGCACCAGCGACTTCGCTGTCGATGAGCACACACGCTTAGTTATTGTCTCGACGGACAGATTGAAGCAAACCAGAGCAGATTTATTAGTTATCAGAAGCGTTCAGGCGAAAGGAGCAGGAGCTTTCAATGAGTTACGGGCGAAGGAGAAGCAGCTAAGGCTGGCCCAAGCTGTATCAGAACAAGCTGCGCTGTGGCAGTGTCTAGACAGTCAATGAACCATCTTTCGAAATCACGTTTGTTTGTAACAAGTGATTGACCCCGTGGCTGTGACGCTTGATGCTCGATAATGATGGTGCATGTGAACGTGGCTTAGTCAGGCCTCTCAGGACCCTTTTGCTCGGGTCTTTTCCGCAGCGTTGACGTCGCTCCAACATTTCGCCGATCAGCAATTCGCAAGCTTACGACCCCACTCACCGCCAAACAGCACTGCTTGTACCCGCTCCCATACGTCACCTGCACCTGCGATCGCGTGAACAGCCCTGCTTCTACTGCGGGACTGGTTCGCTGACCCTTCACCGTGGCGTCGATCAACACCTTCGTGGACGACGTGAAGAAGTCTTTCCACTTCTTGAAGAACCATCCTGCGCTTTCCACGACAGTCCCGCCCATTCACGTGGACGAACAGAATCCGGATACACTCACCAAAATTATTCACACCCTGCGTGTCGCTGAAATCGCAGACTTTGTCACCAACCCCCGTCTCGACGATCCCTCGTATCTCACCACCCTTGCTATCGGGCTCGCTGCAGTCTTCGTTACCATGTCGTGGTTCTCCCGCGCCGGCGGCAGCTTCGGACGCTTTTCGCCCTTCGGTCGCCCAAGCCAGTCACCCAACTCTGGCGTCGTCAACGATTCGGACTTCTCCTACATCACGAACGAGGACCTGCGGAAGAACAATGGGGCAGTGCCAGAGATCGTGGACTGGGACGACAAGAACCCAGAGCGCGAGACGGACGTGGTGGTATTCAAGGAGAAGAGGACACATTACCCGACCCACTTCCCCGCACACAGCATACGCGATGGAGACCTGAAGATTGGCACGGTCAGGCAGGCGGCGGCGAAGAAGCTCGGCGTCGATGATGCCCGCAGGATACGCATGTTCCACAAGGGCCGCAACCTCAAGTTCGACGAGCGCACTGCGCGCGAAGAAGGCTTGCGCGGCGACGGCACAGGCAGTGAGATTCTTGTCACAGTCGGCGAAGCACCAGCTGGCGGCCTCGCCCCAGGCGCAGACGAAGTTGCGCCGCAATGGAGCGATAACGAGGGCTCCGACTCAGAAGACGTCGACTCAGGCGCAAACACCTTCGGCAAGAAGAAGTCAAGGAAACGCGGCGGCAGGAAGAGCAAGAAGAAGGGCCCAGCACCCACCTCCGGCTCCTCAACACCAGGGTACTCCTCCGCCGCCCCCGCAGGCTCCGAATACCTCCCCATCCCCTCGCACATCGGCGGTCCGCGCCCATCCTCCGCTCCTCCACAGCCCAAACCCGCGGCGACACCGCAGACGCCTTCAGGCAAGCTCGATGCTATTGCCAGCAAGTTCCACACTGAGTTTGTCCCGCTGTGCGTGCAGTTCATGAGCAGTCCACCCCAGGAGAAGAGCAAGAGAGATTTCGAGTACAAGAAGCTGAGCGAGACGATCTTGACGCAGATCATTTTCAAGCTGGATGGCGTGGAGACGGAGGGCGATCCTGATGCCAGGGCCCAGAGGAAGGCGCTAGTCAAGGAGGTGCAGGGCATGTTGACCAAGCTGGATGAGAGTGCTAAGCAGGCGAATATGTAAGTTGGATGTACAGAAGAGGTAGATCTAGAGAAGAATGGGAGGCGATACCGCTACCTTGATCCACAAGTGCTTAACGTTGGTAATCGAGAGATATTGTATGCGGTCACGTCGTGCACAACCATGATTCCTTCCAAAAGTGCTTTTCATGTGCGCCTTTCTTCCTGCCAGACGAAGCAGGCAAGCTTGTCGTCTAAGGGCAGCACAGTCACCATCACTTTACCTTCCCTCCCCTACACTCGTAGATCTGCTCTCGAACCCGGGGCGGAAAGTAACGGTGCCATGTCAAGAAATTGCCGGTGCCGTGAATGGTCAGTGATTGATGAATATGAATGACTACGAGGTCTCTGTAACGGCTTCTCGCGCAGGGTGCGATGGAGGTTGCGGTTTTCGAGCGCACCCTGGCGATATAACGCGTTGAATCTTGGTCTTCTTCAGCACCATCATCAGATCGCACACGGTCTAGACAATTACGTTGAATGCGTCCCTTTCTGTTTCTGATTATATTCCATCCTTTCGATCACATGAGAGACAAGTGCCTGATGCATTGAAGAACGAGAGATGGATCGTATCGAGGTACAAGATGATGTTGTATATAAATTTGAAGCTCGTTGCAAACTTGTAATTGATTGACCGAGGTAGTCCTGCCACCTTCGAGGTACTCTATTGGATGTTGCATGTATTGGA
Organism: Nothophoma quercina; assembly: GCA_021642125.1. Lineage (NCBI taxonomy): Eukaryota > Fungi > Ascomycota > Dothideomycetes > Pleosporales > Didymellaceae > Nothophoma > Nothophoma quercina. The sequence goes on along the minus strand of JAKIXB010000032.1, from coordinate 49,817 downwards.
ACGCCAATCTATCCGTTCTAAATCCTGTCGTGCCTATCTATGAAACGCCAGTCCCAGGGTATTTAACGCCGAAAACCAGTGTGATGTCTACCACGAATGCATGCCGCTATAATCTATCACAGAGTTACCAAATTCATCGGTTCTAACGACGGAGAAGTCCATTGCTGAAGCGTCAACGTTCTGAAACGTAGCTGGCGTGCTACTGACTGTAGGGTAATATGTGGTGGGTATGCTGAATGAAGGATCAAAGCTATCGATGGGGTTGCCATACATGCAGAAAGGGTCGATGTCTGAGAAGGTAGTTGGCGCGGACCCGAATATGGTCGTTGGAACGGGCTGAGCTTGCAGATATTGCGCGGAATCGACACGAGCGTGGTTTGTTGGATATGCTCCTTGATTGGAGGGTCCTGCAATTGTTGTCCCCATGCTAGCGAGCATGTCAAGTGAGACATCACCCGAAATGCTGCGCTCTCTTGACAAGGTCTGTTCTCTGGATACTGTCACTTGAGACACAGAGTCGTCGCACCACTGTGCCATTGTCAGACCATTCTTGAAGTGCCCAGCAATGTGAGTTGCTCTTGCATCCCAAGTAGAGAGTACTTGTGAACAGAAGCCACAAGTCCAGGTCTGGTTATCAATTGATCCGGGGCCGTTCGTGCGCCATGCGTCTCGAACTAGGTCGTTCAATGGTTTTTGACATTTGTGGAAATTTCGTGCGTGCTGTTGGAGATGGTCTGGTCGCCCAAAAGTTCGCTCCTTTGCGTCTTTGCACAGACAGTCTCCAACGCGGTGGTAGTGTAGGAAGTGACTGTCGTCAGGATCTCGTAGCTCACAAAACGGGCAGATTGTAGACGAGCAAGAAGGAAGCTGGACCCGTGGACCAAGAGCGAGGCATGTCCACTGGGACTTGATGTAGTGCTGCGTCTCTTCGTGGCGACGCCAGGACTTTGCTGTAAGAGGAACTCTGCAGAAGGTGCATTGCCAGTTGTCTGCCTCGCCAGATGAGTGCTCTGACACAGATGCACATGGCGAGAGTCGAAGAGGGGACAGAAACCCATCGTTTGGCGATGCACCGTTGGCGCGGCCATAGTCCTTCTTCTTCCCCTTCCTCGAGGCCTGAGTTGGCGTTTGATTGTTATCGTTGCCAGATCTGCCAGTACCGTTCTCTTGAAACTTCAGTTGCCTTTGCCTGGTATTGGTAAACCAAGTGGTGACTTGCTTGACGGTGATGCTGCATGCTTGCGCCAATGCTTGCTTCGTCTCTGCGGTCGGATATGGGTGAAGTCGGTTTACATCGAGCCAGTCGTTGAGTCGAGCCACTGCTTGGGACGGAAGTTTGCTGCTAGCCTTTCTTGCGTGTGAACGTCTGACTTCGGACGGTGAGGCAGGCGAGATTGGGTCCGGTGACGACGGGTTCGAAAAGGCGGTGCACACCTTAAGTCGTGGTGTGCTGGGCTCGAAGCTCTCATCCTCCTTCTTGATTACAATGTCGTCTTCGATGTCGAGTTTAGTCAGGCAGTCGATTCTCAGACCAATGCATTTTCGGTGTTGTGATTGGATCGAATTGGTCTGTGGACAGTCACCTGCGTCGAGCTGACGTAGGTTAGTCAATGTGTCGTCTGGCAAACCACGACAAAAACTCACAACGAAATCAAGCTTCGAGTCTTCAAGAACGCCAGGACCATATCCAGAGTCGATGGACCAAGTGCTCGAAGCTCGGTCAGTCCTCACAGGCTCAATGCTGCTTGGCGACAGCATCGTGTTCGAGCTTGAGCGATGCCGAGATGTCGATCAATGGTGGTGGATGTTACTGTTGGTTGGAGTGAAGAGCAATGCTGAATGCTACGATGCGGCGCAACCTTGAAGAGCCGCAAGAGCTTCATATCTACCATTGCGATCGCTATGCGCCGCAACGCGCTGCAAGAGAGCAGACGGTGTGGCTGTTCTTGCTGCCACAATTCGTGCCCATGTCGGCAGTAGTGGCTGGTACGAACGCAGCAAATCCAGCGCAGTGATTGGCTCAGGTTTGCGAAGAAGCGGTGGAAGCTGCTGCACTTCCTCGACTGCGCTGTACTGCGCCTCAGGCCAAAGCTCCCGTGCCGCATGTGGGGGCCAAGGCCTTTCCCGGCATGGCACGCTTGTGCCTTTCGCTACATCATTTAGCGAAGTCAACGTGGCAGTGCTCACCGCAGTGCACTGGTCATGCGTTCTGGCGGTGTTTGCATGATAATTGCGAGCCGCGAGTGCATGATTGATTTGTTCTGGAACTCGGAACCGTGAATTGAGACCTTCTAGCGTCGACGTCATGTTCTTTGAAGTCAATAGCGTTTTGCGGTCAATTGTGTTGACATGCGCGACCTCCTGTGCGCGCCTGCCGCCATTGGACGTCATGCACCACACATAACAGAATAAGCAAATGGCTCTACATCGTGCAGCAAGAGCGCTGAAGGACACTCCGTATGCGAACATCATGGCTGAAAGACGCACTAGTAATGAAGGTGTGCAAAGGTGTGAGGGTTGAACCAGGATCAGCTGTGAGAAGCAGTGCTCAAGCGGGCTTACTAAAATCTACGCTAAGCCTGCTATCGTCAATACGCGAAGATATTCTTTCCGCCTCCTACTTTGTCACCGTACTCATGCACAACCCGCTCCACTCCAGTACCCCATCATCAGTGCATCTTGCGAATGTTACCGTCCCTCTTGTACTTTCTAGGAAATGAACGGTCGCCTCTTGCCTCACTGTGATTGCAACCACATTGAAGGCATCCATTCTGAATCAAACAGTGGAGAAGTTGCGATAAAATGTGACAATGTTGCACGTGTTAGAAAGGCACGAAAGCGTAAGAACATAAGCACTGAAGGGCTGTAAAGGCAGTGGCTCTGCGCTAGCTTACAAAATCCTCTTAGCGGTCTTTTCCAAAGTACAAATATGTGCCCAACGCCGATTCCTGTCTATTAAACTTAACGCACCCGGATCTCGACCTTTAAGCTGGATGTACCTTGCGCATGTGTTCATCTCTCTTGTCGCTCCTTGCAAACCAATGACCACCAGCGACTTGACCACGCTCGCACGAATCGAATGGACACCAGTACTTCGGCGCGTTTGGGTCATGGGCTGTTCTATGATGCCGCGTGAACTCCGCCCATCGGCCGAACTTGGCATTTGCGCATCCGGGGATACGACATTGAAGGAACATCTTGCCCGTGTCTCTTGACACATGAACTGTGCAGATCGTTTCGAGCACACTGCTGTTATGCGAATATGAGGCTGCCCCGTTGAACAGGCACGCACTGCCCTCCTCCATGGGCTGATCTTGCCGAACCAGAGGCTCGTGGGTGTTCTTGCGGTCTTGATGAACGAGCAGCGGTTCTTCACGGACGTTGTGATTTGTTGGTTGGTGGCTATCGACATTGACTGCCTTGGCCGAGTACGCGAGCCCTCTGTAGGCACCACTTAAGGAGCTGTGTCTAGTGTCAGCGTACATAGCCATGTCTTTTGGTGTTCAAAGCACCTGTTTATCGAGCTTTGCGATGGGGATACGCATTGCTGGTTTGGTAGCACATCCTCAAAAAGACTCGGAAACCAAGGCCCTTTACCGTCTGCGCTACCAATCACTAGTGAATTTCCTGCAGTTCCTAGCCTGGGAACATCGATGTCATGCGCTGGAGATGATTTAGTTGGACCCCAAGCATCGCCGCCATTAAAAGACGAACCATTGGCCGGGTACGCCTCAAAGCTAGATTGACAATAAAGGCACAAGACTCCGTACGGCCTGCAGTATTCACAGCCACTGATGTCAGTCCCAGTACTGTCGGAACTGAAAGAAGAGAAGTTGTTCATGGCGAGACTTTTCGATGCATAAAGACTCAAAAGTCAGCTGACCGTGGCCGGCTTTTATGCCTACGCATCGCAAAATAGCCTCGGAAGCCACTTTTGCCCTTCGCGGGACCGCGCTGCAGTTGACGTGGGCACTGCCTGCACGGTGGGTGAAGGAGATGTATCCTATTGGTCATGTGACATCATGTGACATCCACATGTGACATCGCCCGGCTGAGTTGGCTCGCAGGCCAATCCTAAAGTGCGGACCCCCTTGTGCCAAACGAAGTCGTGGCAAAAAGGACGCCATGCACTTGGTGCACAGGGTGATGTCTGGCACGCCTGCATTTCTCTGCACGTCCTGACTGTTGGAAGGTGGTTTCCACGGGTGCCTATTACCCAATTAGACTAGTGTGCTTACCTACTCAGCTGCGTCCCTCGACGTCTGATAATCATCAATCATACACTCAACTTTACTTGCTCAATACTGACATCGCATCGCGGACGCGTGTAAAGTCTATCGCCTCAGCCTGATAAGTGAGGATTGGAACGTTTTCGTTCAACATGGTGGCATAGGGTACGAACAACTTCTGGGTTGATCATCGTGTGTGAGCCCTCTCTGAAGATCAGAGCCTGATAGGTGGCTCCGGACACTCCTTATCTATCGTATTCCTTCCTTGCGTCGTTGATTATGACAAACGTGCTCAATGCTCTCGTCTGTACCTAGCTACAATTCACTTGTATGGAAATGTGGCATGGTGTGAGAAACGTGGATAAGAATGATCGGGTTGAAGTTTCTGGAATAGGGAAATTCGCTGACCAAAAAGCAACCTAAGCGAGTGACGCCAATTCGCAGCGTTGGAGATGCCTCTTTCACTTTCCAATCACCGAGAATTACAACGTCGATACATAAATCGGAGAAGGGTGTCTCTTGCTCACATGCTCATCTCTTTTATCTTTCCTAGGGAACGGCTTGTTATTTCCAGCGTTACTACGGCTGCAGCCCACCACATGACACCAATATACTGTTGGTCGCGCCGCGTGAGCTCCGTTGTAATGTCGAGCGAACTCCTGCCATCGTCCGAATGTCGTGTCTCCACAGCTTGGATGAAGACACCTGAATTCCATGTCCTTTGAAGGTCCAGGTACGTGGACTGTACCCACAACATCGAGGAAACCTCCATTGTACTCTGTGGTATCGATTAGCTTAGGGAGGTTCGCAACTTGCTCGTCTGGATGCGGTACAACCGAGGCAGTGTGAGAATGTGTGGCGAAACCGAACTCAGCCGATTGTTGTTGCAGTGTGTAAGCGGCTGGATATGGGTCCGGATGATCACCATCGGGAAAGTCGAATGTCTCATGATGATATAAGTCCTGATTTGAGGTGGCCATCCCATCGATTGAGACGCTAGCAGTTAACGAAGACCTTGCAGATGGTTCGTAGGCGAGGTACTCGGTGGCTGTTTGGCGTTGTCCTCCTCTATCGGTGAGGTCTGTGTAGTATGCTGGAATAGCTATTACTGTGAGATTTCGCAAAGACCTTACACACAACGTACTGCCTTTTGAGGTGAGTGCGGCTCTTGCCACACAATTCCCGCATTGGCACCCACATTGTCGCTGACAGTGAAAGCTGTTCATATCAAAGACACAAATGAGGCGGGTCAATAAGAGTTAGGCCAATGATTTCGACCTAAAGACAGACGCCTTGGTGATCTTGGATTCCCAGAAACATCGCGGTTTTTGTAATCTATGCTCTCAGGATCGCTTTGCCCTTTGCCAACAAACAATGCATTAAATCCAGCTTCCAGTTGTCTTGTTGGTCGTCGCGATTTGGATCAGAGCCCAAACAATGAAGCTGACAGCTCAAGAGGGCGGCGCTACGGTACGGACCAATCAGCAGTGCTCAGCTGCAATATACCATCACCGACATCGCGTGCTCGCCTGTTCTCCGTGCGTACACGAGCTTCAGAAGTTCAGGCTTCAAATTGGAACCATGCTGCACTGTTGCGTGTATCTGGCGATATCGGTCCAACTAGATGCAGTTGTACGCACGAACCAATTCTTTCTATGGTGCTTTTGCTGAATGACTATTGGGCTCCAAGATCCGCCTTCGTCTGCTATCTTGCGTCCATCAGGATCGTGAAGCTTTGCCACGCCACTGCGTCTGGTCGAAGGAAACAGTTATTCTGCTTCCAGGATGGTCGACAACGTCCTTCCATGGAGGTTGCTAGTAGGCAGGGCAGTATACCTCCAAAGCATTGTTGAGGCTGTTGTCATTCGGGTACACCGACCACATTGCATGCTCTGGGTGACTTGCCAGGAGACCGAGTATTGAGCCACCTTCGGAGAAATTCTATTAGACTTACGGGTAGACATGCACCAAACCACCAATACATGATTCAAGCGCCATTGTGTTTCATCACACTGCTTGTGCATTGATCACCCGAGCGAACATGCTGCTCGGCAGAGATGGGGACTGGAGGCTGTCCGTGCATTGAAGCGGGGTGGCGTCGTCGATCCGGGAGCGATCGTTAGCTTGGGGTGAACTAGAGGGACGGTGTTTGTTCATTTTGCGGATCTCATAGCAACCAGATAATATGAATAGAATCGTTTCAATCATTAATGCTCGCTAAATCGATATGCTTACTTGAGAGACCAGACACCGTTCTCCTCGATGATCTCGATAGGGCGGTTCTCGTCCAGCGATCTCCGCCCAGCCTCAAGGATGGCAGTTGTGGCAATGGTATTCTTGAGTGTGGGCAGCGGGCGCGCATCGAGCTGCTCGAGTGTGACCTTGCCCTCGTTGAGCAGGTTGACGGCATCGATGAACTTCTCGAAGGAGATGTATCCGTAGCCGATCTGACCGGCGAAGTTGCCCTCTTCGTCAGGAGCGTACTTCATGTAGAAGCTGACGCAAATTAGTCGGTGAACTCAAGATCAATGTAGGACATCGAACTTACGGATTGTACCAGAGCAAACCAGTGTCGTCATCAGTAACATCGTAGCCGCGCTTCGCCTGATTGACCCGGATCTCGCCAGACGAGGACATGTAGTGGAAATACTGGTTCGAGTGAACACCAGCCTTCTGTGGTGCTGCCCAACCAGCTGTATAGACACCTGTCGCGCGCTTGCTGGGGTCATCCTTCTTCACCCAGTCAGTGAGCAGTGTGATTGTGTCCTCGGTAGCCGGATCGCAGCCTAGAGTTGTCGCAATACCCTTCGCTGCGCTTCCTATGACACGAACGGGCTTGTAGTCAGGGACCATGGACTCGTTGACGTCGATGTGGTGAGAGTTGAGGTAGTACGAGATATCACTGTCCTTGCCGGCCCAGGCCTTGAAGGTCTCGAGCTGGCTCTTCGGCTGGCTCATATAGGAGTAGAAGTAGTTGAAATCGCCGAGCTTCTGAGCCCTGAATCGAGCATCGGCGTAGGCAGGGTCGTAGCGCTTGTGGTGCTCAATGTAGACAAAGACGTTGTGCTCCTTAGCCTTCGCGAGGAGCTCTTGGTGGTGCTCAAGCAGCTTCACTGCTGGCTTTGTGATGAGGACGTGGATACCGCGCTCGATAGCGTAAAGAGCAATTGGGTAGTGAGTGGTGTCTGGGGTGAAAATGGTGACTTTGGCTGATCAGCTGATTTCTTTCCATCCGCGGAGCATTTAACTTACTGGCGCTGCCCTTGGGGAGAGCGTCAATTGCAGTTTTGTACGCATCAGGATCGGTCTTGCCCTCCTTAGGAAATTCCTCAAAAGATACGTCGAGGCCATTGTATGCCTCTGAGATGTTCTTCTGCAGATGCTCACCTAGCACATGTCAGCAGTTGCACTTCCCTGTGATGTCTGGGAATTTCAACATACGGATGGCAGGGAATTTGCCTCCAGAAACACCTACCATGGACAGGTCACCGACCTTGCCACGTCGTCGCAGATCGAAGAGGGTCAATCCTACGACACCGACCTTCTTGTCTGACTTCGAAGCACCACCGCCGACGAAACCGGTCGTGTACTCTCCGGTACCGACCTACGCAATTCGTTAGCTATCTTTCTAAAATTCACTCCTTGTGAAAATGGCGAAGCCGGGTCCAGATTCTGCTCTCTTGCGACTACTCACAACATCTCTGAAGCGTTTGAAAGTCGCAGAGCGCTGCGTAGAGGCATCGCGCCAACGAGGGGTAACATACCATCAAAACCGCTGCAGGCGCCATGTTGCTGGTGTTTGCTGCTGCTCTATAGGTATAGGGAAATCAATTGACGGTTTCTCCAGCTTCACTCCGAGTCTTAGAGGAAAGGAAAGTGAGCTGAGACACTTTCCTGGGGAACGCTCTCAGGCAATGCATAACAACGCGTCGGCTTCATCGGCGTTTGAACGGAATAATTTTGCCATTTCCTAGCACGATCAAGTGCATAGAGGGGCACGAGGGGCTTGCTGGACGGCTGACAGACGCGCAGCATTTTGCCGTTTCCCGCGGCCGGCATGACGTTTAACTGGACCATGGTGTGGTTCTGGTCATCGTGGTGATTCCAACGAGCTTGTCAAGGCGGGGAAAGCTGCCATTTTGATCTTCAACGCGTCAATCATCCTTTACGGCGCGTTGAACAACCCGCGAACACGCTGCTGTAATGCGCGGAAGTTTACACGCTTCATCGTGTTTTGAGGATGACGCCAATGCTCTTCCCCAGGCCAAGAGAATTGCGAAGTCGCGCATGATGCACCCCACGCGAGCAGCTTTGTTCTAATTGGTGGAGAAATAACAAGAGATTCTCCGGACTCCGATTCTCGAAGAACCCCCATGCTGTGCCACCATCCAGAACCCTGCCACAGACGGCAACCCTTCCACACGACAGGCGACAATTTAGTCACCCCACAGTGAACGGTCCCGTATTTCGCGCAGATGTCGCCCGAAATCGCCAGGCGGCCCCAGATCCGGCACACGATTCGCTCTGACTACTGCAGTCTCCATAGTATTGGTCTACTTAGCGAATGAACGGTCTGCATTTGACGAGACGTTGACCTTCTTAGAGCAGTGGAGAGGCGCGACTCAAGGTGGGACAGGATTGGGCTTTGCCGGGCTACTTCCGCCGACCATCTCGCTGATATATTAATGCTGACCGAGCCCATACGTATTTACTGATCTTGCTTCTCTCTCCCTCTACAGCAACTGACCATCTGTGTAACCCCAAGTCATACACATCACAAAGCTCAATCATGTCTACCAACGGCAATGGCGTCAAGAAGGAGCGCACACCTCTGCGTGCCGGTGTCTACTCCCCTACAATGACCTTCTTCGACCCTGAGACAGAAGAGCTTGATGTACCCACGATCAAGAAGCACGCTGTTCGTCTTGCTGAGGCTGGTCTCGTTGGTCTTGTGACCATGGGTTCCAACGGAGAGGCAGTCCACCTTTCCCGTGCAGAGAAGCAGACCGTCACACGAGCGACTCGTGAAGCTCTGGACGAGGCCGGCTACCAGAACGTGCCCGTCATTGTGGGTGCTTCAGAACACGGCATCAAGCTCACAATCGAACTCGCCAAGGAGGCAGAGGCAGCTGGAGGTGAATACATTCTTACCGTCCCTCCTTCCTACTACCGCTACGCTATCGACGAGGAGGCCATCGAAGAGTACTTCACCAAGGTCGCTGATGCCTCGCCTCTCCCCATCATCATCTACAACTACCCTGGTGCAGTTTCCGGAATCGACATCGACTCTGACCTGCTCATCAAGCTTGGCAAGCATCCCAACATTGTCGGCACGAAGTTCACATGCGGTAGCACAGGAAAGCTCACCCGTGTTGCGTACGCTCTTGACGCCGTTTCCACCAAGAGCACAGGAAGCGGTTATATGGCTCTCGGTGGTATCGCCGACTTCACAGCACAGACAGCTGCTTCCGGCGGCTCAGGCATCATTGCTGGTGGTGCCAACGTCATCCCCAAGACTTGCGTCAAGGTTTGGAACCTGTGCACAGAGGGCAAGCTCGAGGAGGCTTTCGAGCTGCAGAAGAAGCTTTCCAAGGGCGACTGGGTTCTAACAAAGGCTGCCATTCCCGGTACCAAGTCAGCAATTCAGAGCTACTTCGGCTACGGAGGATACCCCAGAAGGCCGCTCAAGAGGCTGTCGAAGGAGAAGACACAAGCTGTCGCTGATGGCATCAAGGAGATTATGGAGATTGAGAACAGCCTGTAAGTGCGAGATATTGCATAGAGGTCTGGGCGGCTCAAAACATTGTCATGCATTTACGAACTTCATCATGTATATAATCACTGAATGACGAAAGCTTCTTCACACGAAACATAAGAGCATACGATCGTATACGGCGTAACCCTTGGCTGCCGACCTGTGGTCCGGTTCTGACATATCAACAACATCAATCCACTCAGTCACCCCTGCAATATCCACTGCTTATTCATTTCGTGAGATTCCTTGTTGCTATTGGGAATTGTGCACGTTACGCTGTTGCAGACACTCATTCAGGCCCTACTCACTAAGATCTCGTGATGCTCTGTACATCACGCACAGGACCAAACCGTGCTCGCAATTCATAAAGTGTCGATCCGTTTCACTCTGCAAAAGCCATAACGCGTCTTTCAGGTTGTAGGCTATAACATTTAAGATTACCGATGAGACATTTAGGCGAAACATATCGTTACGCCGCAGGCCCAGACCAGGAAAATACATCAAACGACGCGTATCTTCCGACACACAGGTCAAAACTGTAATGCTCGGCTTTTAGAAATGTAGCTGCCTTATATGAATACTGGTGTCCTTAAAAAAGAATAGGTATGAGTTGTTACGTGACTTTGTCACTGAACCACGTATGCCGCTGTTGAGGCTACGTCAGAGAAGTATTACTGGTCGATTAGCATTAAGTTACGAGACTGGCACAACTACACTACAGAGAAGTAGGTTTGCTGGGCGACAAGTATTTCAACTATCACTCACCAGATACATCACCCAAAAACAGAATCAAGGATGTTGGAATTTGCTACAGTAAAGAACGTGACCAATGCTTGAGTGAGTCGAATACCGTGACCAATTACAAATCTTCAAGCAAATTACAGGGTCTCGGCACAATAAGCGATACTCAGGTTTAATATGTGCTTTGGCAACTAGCAAGGCTGTGCTCAGGCCATCCACACATAATGGGTTATTCAACGTAAGTACAAAGCCTCGGGAATATACGAAGCTCGCGTGTGTAGTTAAGTTAAATATAAGAGAGGTCAAGGAAATGACAAGCGATGCAAACAGGTCGCCAAATACTGCCATTATGTCATATAAGCTGTCAGTTCATCAGTACAACACGCAGGGTTTTCGATGATGTTTTAGGCAAGATCCACACATGTCTTCTTACGGGCATGCATATTGCTGTTGCCTTAACCTCGTCACTCTTACCAACTCGCTTTCATCTCGAGCTATTTCGATCAGTACGTTATAGATAGTTCCCTAAGTGAAGCAATAAAGCTATTCACGGTCACCATACGACAGAGGCAGGTCTTTGTGACATCCTGGTCTAGGTCTCAACTCCTCACAGCCCCAATTGCAATTGTTTAGTCGTTACTTAGTCGACTTCGGTTTTCCTACCGTTCTGACCAAAATCTACTCGTTTAGACCTACCTGTTTAACTGTCCGCCTACTGCACCCGCTTCCGTATCCACGGTACGCATCACCTCCAGAACTATAAATATTGAACAACTCCTGAGGTAGAGTTAATTACGATACGCTCATTCAGTTCCACAGGCACGCAGAATTTATCGCTCATCGCGTTCTGGAAGCAAGTGGTTACTTTGCGAAGGAGAGACTTGTTTTTGGAAAACCGATGGTATGCGGCTGGCCTCCTAAAAGAGACTTTCAAGGGTATCAATTACGCTCGCTACTGTCGCCTGCCCAGTGTTGGTATCTCAAAGATCAGTGCTTCGCTCATTCAGTCATGCCACCCCTCCAATTTACGTTGCTCGTGTATGTGTATGCACGTCGTCATCGTATCGTACACCCCAGTTCATTTTAAGCGCCAGAAAGTCAAACTCAGATGGCGAGGCCGTTACCTAGACTTGTCCATCGGTACAGCGAAAGCACTTCTCGGCGTTTCGCGGGTGTCATCTCTCGCGCGTGGCCGTGGCCCTTAATCTGTGCTAAAGTCGAGATCATGACCTTTCGAAAATTTCTCTGAATATCGAGTCAGCATTGCATTACATCGGGAGATGAGCCAGTTTACTTACCTGATATTCGGTGTTGAGTGTCACCACCGCGGCTTCGTGTGCTCGAACGATGATTTCACAAGCTCGGATCACTCCGTCATTAGTCTCAGTGAACAGCTTGTCGGCTAGCAGCAGAAGGATGAGACTTCCTTGCAGCAGGTACATGCCGAAAAGATACGGCATAAATGACAGGTCAGGATCAAGATCCAATATTTCCTCGACTGCGTGCGCGGCGGAAATGGCATTTGACGTTGCGGCGAGGAAGGATGGCGAGCAAATCCACATGTTGTCGTCTTCAAGGAGTGCAACTGGATCCCACTTTCCGTGGAGCAGGATGTGAAGAACGTGCATGATGTGTGTTGCGTAGGCAGCGATCTTCCGTGTTTGATGAATCCATTCTATACGTACGGAGTCCGGTGTGCCGTTGGCTTGGTTGACGTCGTCGTTTCGTCCGCAGTCATGTTGAGCTTTGAAGTCCTCAATGCTGTATGCATAGCTTTCCAGTTGTCGTGTGATCTCTTGTTCGTGGAGTTCCCAAGATGTCCTTTGTCCAAATCTTGGGTGGTTCTTTTGTGCATTCAGATCCACAATATCGCCCAGGATTGTCATGAGTGGTAGGAAGAAGCCAAAGACATCATGCGAGGTGCACTGGAAGTTCAGGCCTTTCCTTCGCGGTCCCTGGTGCCCAGTGTAGAACTCACCGGCTTGCCAGACTGTGTCTGGCACTGGCTGAAACAGATCCTCACACTCATTATCCAGCATGGCCAGGGGTCGGTTGTAGCAGAGTCCCAGATGGCGATCAATCATGTACAACAGCCACCACAACCTTCGTCTTTCCTCCCTCATTTCTTCCACAAGCGCGGCTGCTGGTGTGCCTACATCGAGATCGCCGTTCTCGTTGCAATTACGTTCTTTCGCTGGATCGGATGGAATTTCTCTTCCCAGCTTGAGCTCTCGAGCGAGCGACCATGCAGCATTCCACCATCGAAGCGAGGCTGCTTTGTACTCGCTTGCCGAAGTCACCACACCCAGATTGAGATATGTCGCTACATCGTCAAGGTTGCTAGTAGGTGGCATGGCGCCGTCCATCCGTCCGTCGTATCGTCCTATTGTTCGTTCAACGTTGAAGGAGTCATGTGCCGCTGAAGTAACCCCGCTACGACCAGGGGCAAATCCATGCGAGGAAGGAGAATGAACCAGGGGCTTGAGCAGATCGACCGTTAACTTCCACAATTTCTGACATATGATGGCTCTTGCCGACGGCGAGGAAGTCAGGTAAGTGGCCTCGCTGGTCTGCGCTGAGACCCAGAGCATGCTAGCAAGCAAAGAAGGGCTGCACTTCCTTGGCTTATGCTGTCGCAAGAACGAGCGTTTCCTGAACACGGTTCCTAGGATGTATGGCGAGACTGGCTCCATGAAAACCGATGACGAGCTTTGAAAGTAGTATTCAAGAAGGTCGCAGGCAGTCGAGACACTCATGATGGAACCAAGGTGCGGAAAGAGGGGCTTCAGTACCGGATACCTGCATGTTACTGCGCCGGCTTGTGATGAGTTGACGCTCACTCCTGATTGTGGCGATCCAGTATCTGCTGAGCCATAGCTCTGTGGTGGCGAAGATGGGCGAGCTGCTTGGAAGGGAATTGGGTATCCAATATTAGCATACTCTGCTGGCATCGGTGCCAGCCCATTCATAGCGTACATGAGTTCCTCGTTGCGTGGCATCTCAGCGTGCATAGAGCCTAGCAGCAATGGATCGATCATCATGTGTGTCACTGGAGGGTTGAAGGGTGGGCCTATCCGTGTTATCAGTGATGTACTCGAATGTATCGTTGGTGTTTCAATTACCAGGGTTGAAGCTCTGCCATTCTCCAGGAGGGGGATTGTGCAGGTTGCCCTTGCTGGCGGGAACGAAGTGCTGCGTTACTGGCGTTGGTTCTGACTGCGACCATCCTTCATCCTCAATCTCTGTCACAACTCCAGGCCTTTCGAAGAGACCATTTGATGCAACCTGAAGTTCGTTTGGTGTTTGTGGGCTGCGCGACGCAGCTGCCTCTGCCTCTCTTTGTTTTTGGATATGTCTTGGTACCTGAGTCAGTCAGCACCACAAGTCAACACCTAGTGTCGAGCATGCCAACCTTTCCACGCCGCTTTTTCTCTCTGTTGTACTGGCAGACATATTCGAGTTCTAATGGTTGTCAGCCTTGTCTAGACATGAAGTCTGTCATGACATACCAATACACCTGGAGCAAGGCGCCTGTCCTACAATGCGACACAGTTAGTGTTTGCCTTTCATGCAGAAGTAATGCAATTACCATTGCAACGAGTACGCATGCGGTGGCAATGATCGCACGCTCTGCTGACCCTTCTCTTAACTGCCGCGGAGCTTCTGCGCTCCATCTTGGACATCTCCAGTGCCGTGGGCTCCATCGTAGCTATGTCAACCGGTGGAACGTGGATTCGATCAGAAGTAAGAGGTCAGTCTGGGGAAAGACCGGTCATGCGATGGTAGAAAGCATATGTGGGCCTCCGATCAGAGCTCTGCCGAGGAGCAGTCTCCGAATATGGACCCTAGTCGGGAAGGAGGCCGTGCTTTCAAGGCCAGTGTCACCTGCAGCCTGACAGTTCCATGCGATCGAGAAGCGAGGTCAGCCTACGCGCGAAAACGCAGCAGGCGTAACCACTAATGCCAGTAGTGTTTCCATAGGATGTGGCTCGTCGATCCTGGGGCATTCGCTGTCGGCACAAGTCAGGATGCAATTCATCCGGTCATTTTAGCCTAAAGTCACAGAGCCCCGCAAGACAAAGCACGTCCGGCTAGCGCCATTTCCCGTCGCTTGTCGCTTCCACCTCATCAACTTGCCACCATATGCCTGGCTTTACCCCAGGTTGTGGCTTCAGCAACATCATTATTGCAACAATCTTAACATCTGCCTTGTCCTTTCCTTTGACCCGGATGCTTGGTCACAAGCCTGGCGGTGAGTTGCGTTGGGTTGTGCAGTCGGCCGCTGAAACCGCTCTTTCCTGTTTTGAGATTCCAGAAACGCTCACATACCGAAGTGGCAGACGTCAGGGCGTTAGAGCAATGCGGCTATGAAACAAAACTCACCAAACGATCGTTCCCATGCTGTCACCGTACGCTGAATACCATCGTCTCCTACCAATCGCTTCTGCGACACGGCGCCCTGACGTTCGAGAATGATGAAGTATTTTCGTCCTGGAGCACCTCCACAACGGCAGCTGTACCTCGATGACTAGCCCTCGAGAGTGCACTTGACAAACTCTATCCTCTGCCACTGCCTTCGCCGCCACGCAACAGGTGCGCCAAATGCTTAGGTATTCTGCGACTACCAGTCTGTAAAGCCTTACTCCAACACCAATACGTACTTGCCCAGCTCCATCGCTCGTGTAATGGAATCAATTCGAGGACGAGCGCAAGGACACGCAAGTTGATCATCCATGATCGCTGTTGACCTCAGGTTCATCGCGTCTGCATGACCGCCACCCCTCGAGAGGACTCTCTATAATAGTGCATCATTATATACCCACTCACGTAACAGAAAGCATACAACGCATCCTTGAATCTCCACGAGGCCCGCTTCTCAGGCTTGAGCCGCTCACAGGTGACAAGCAGCCGCAGCTGAGCGGTTCCTCGATCAAGAACCTAGGTGAAACGGTCCGTGGCAGGGGCATGCATCCTTCACTCCATGCTCTGATCGGCGCGCCACTCTTCGAATTGCGTCTCATCAGCAGATTCTTAACTTGTCGCATATATGTAATCAAAAAGCGCATTGACTGCGCCGGCGGGCCGTGAATGGGTTCGTGCTACGCAGACCTTACACCTGGAACATTCGGTATGTGGATCTTGAGGGACGAAGACGAAGCTGCTGTACAATTTCTGCAAGCCTCGAGCACGAGGACATGCACCGCTAGCATGCATGCCGATAGGAATCTCCACGTTTCTGCTTGCAGCGTTGATGCATCTTAAAGATGCAGGAGATGCGGCCCGGAGGTCTTGCATTGGTCGGCTTTCTACACCTCCCTTGAAATGGCACGCGGCAGGCTTGCGGCATTCAAGGTCGGTCTGTGTCATCACACGGATCTCGGAGCACACACTGCTTTAAGACAAACGAGAGCGGACATTCGACTACATGTAGTTAGATTTCTGTATACTGCGGTTCGTCTTAGCGTGCAAAAGCTCCCCACCGCTGATCCGTCATCCCCACAAACGCTAAGTTGTGGCTCTGTCAGTCAGCTCACCACCCAAGCTCATCAAGTTCTGTGCCATACGGTGGGGCTGACGCTGCCCCAACCACCTGCATTTACCGCAGCATCGGATCTCCGCAGCTTGCAGTACTTGTGTGACTGTCTTTGACTGATTTGTATGTTCAGCAGGTCATGGTGTGCTGTGCGCAGTCTACAGCCACCAATTTACTGTCCCGTCCGAGGCTTCGCAGCGTTTGAATCATATTTCGGTGGCAGCGAGATTGCATCTGCATCTGTGCCTGGTGCCTGGCGACCGACAAGCTGCATTCAGCATGCGGCGACATGACGAATACTCACAGTGAAATACACGGCCGGAAAGAACATCCACGTTTGTCGCCTTAGCAGCTACGGCGTGTGGACATGTCGAGACAAGTCCACTATACTTGGCAGGTGGATTCGGTTCAGCGGATGTACCCTAGACTGTGCTCGTATTCAGTCGACGCTTCCCATCTTACATTGTCTGATATGCCCTACACCGTGTAGGGAAGACCATGTACTCGCCCAGAAGAGAGGAGGTTGTTAACATTAGGCTTCTTGCGACTAGTGCGACCGCGAACCAATCCTCTACTGGGCATTGTGGATCCAACTTTGCTTCCATGGCTGACGATTAGAGATCTCAAGCCAACAAGAAGCGAAAGCTAGACGAGCCGAGATGTCGCAATTGTAACGGTAGACGCCGTTGTTGGCTGGCCGACCCTCCAGTTATCGTCGATATTTGCAGGGAGGAGGACTATAATACCTATGTTAAGACTCATGTGATACTTCGGATATTGATGAAGGGCAACTCCACGATGGCATGAAGAGGAGACTGATCAGTGCTTACGATGCACCAGATCTGACTAGCCACAGGCTGCAGATGCATTGGACCCACAATAGCTTCACGTTCACACGGCAAGACCCACGCAGTCACTGGCGATCGCTTCGAGCACTCGACAATACCGCAAGATGTTTGCTGCAGGACCCAAGTCAAGATCCGAGTCGGACTACCGAACGATAGTGTACGTCACCCAGAAACGGTGATGTGCTCCAAGGTTCATCACGTTGTCACCACGAGCGAATCCGACGGGGCCCTGACAATGTGGCTGCGGCCACTCTCCAACAGCTTTTATTGGTCGCACATCCATACTTCGAAATTTAACGTTTCTCGAATGTCTCAGATAGACGGGAAGCAAGCGCGCCGTGTCAGGAGTAAGTACCGACAGCACCTTCCTGGACGTGTTTCATCACCTTCTGGTATCACGAAACGCGCCTCTAGTCACACACCGAACCGCATGGTCGGATTCTGGAATGAATCGTGGAATACAAGTTCGACTGCAGTGATCAATAGGCTCTCGACTCCGTAGTCCAGGAACCGGTTTTCGCTATTCCCGGCCACGCGATACCCTCACCATGTCAAGATTAGCAGTGCATACTAAATAAACATCACGAATACGGTACGGATCGCAGACTCCGTATGATCAGTGCTCGCACCCCGCTCAACATTCATCGAATGGGACTTGGATTCGGGAACTCTACAATCTGATAGTGCAAGTCGTCAGCAAAGGCAATTACTCCATCGACCAAGGTCATACCATCATTGCGCCCTCAATAACTGCGCACAGGCGCTGAGTAACAAGAGCCTCCTATCAAAACCCTCATGAATGTCTTCACGGCGCCCAGAACCACGATCGCAGCTCCACCGCCCCCATCGAGACTATTAGATCTTGAAACACAGCACTTACTTGCCAGACTTCTCGGCATCTGCCTTCATACCAGCTTGCACCCACTTGCGAGATTCTGCGGCATACTGCTCCATCTTGGCCTTATCCTTGAGCAGTTCCTTGATCTTGTGCGGATCAGGCACATGGCGACCCTTCTCGACGCCGGATCGCTCGGCCATGCGCTCCTCCCAAGCCTTGAGGTTCGGGAAGTCTTCGATCTCAACACCTGCCCAGCCTGCTGAGGCGACCCAGCCCCAATGCGCGATGTCTGAGGACTGTCAGTGTAGACCCGGGATGTGTTGTGGCGAAGTGACAGCAATACCCAGGCAGGAAGAGCATGTATAGTGATCAGGCATAGTCAAGGGTAGGGGTACATACCAGCGATGGTGCATTTGTCACCCGTCAGGTACGGCCGCTTATCAGATGCAAGATGCTTGTCAAGCACAGAGTACAGGCGGCGTGTCTCGTTCGTGTATCGGTTAACTCCATACTCGATGTGCTCGGGGGCGTAGCGGTTGAAATGATCTAGATTGCGGTCAGTCCCACATGTTCAAGCAGTGTGATTGTATGCAAGTGGCAAGTCCTCCCAGCCACAGGTCCACTGTCGCATTGATGCACCTTATTAAATGTGTCTCCACTTGGGCGGAAGAGAACAAGGAGTTCGAGCAATGCGCCGGAAAAGAGGTAGTCCGGATATTGCAGGCTGGAAGAAGCCGAAGTACGGAGAAGCCGGAAGCTTTGAACTTCCCTCAACCTCTGGGTCTTTCTTCGTCCCCATCAGTCGCATCCTTTCCCTTGCTTTTGCTCCTCGTCTTTCTCCGCCATTGCCATATTGAGATTGAGAAACACTTACTTGCTTGACCTTGCATAGGTCCAACACCAGCATTCTGGAAGAACAGCCAGTTGTTCATGTCGTACCACTCGCGGCTACCCTTGGGGTAAGAGATCTTGTAATCAGCATCGTAACGCTCGACCAAGTACTGCATAATGCTTCCGGATTCGAATAAGTTGATCGTCTTGCCATCAGAAAACTTGTCGGTGAGGGCTGGAATACGGCCATTGGGGTTGATAGCGAGGAACCAATCCTCCTTTTGTGTATTCTTGCTGATGTCGATCTTCTCAACTTTGTAGGGAAGTCTGTCATTGTCAGCGTCATAGCACCAGGATAAGTGGCTATAGGTGAAGTATCTACCCAAGCTCCTCTAAGGTAATGGAGATCTTGATGCCATTGGGCGTCTGTGTTGTGTAGAGAACGATGTCTGATCCTTGCGACGACATTGCGGTAAATTTGGACGACGCAAGTCCTGGGTGTGGTAACAACAACCTCAGGCCCTCTTGCCGCTTTGTACTCGGGTTGAAGTGGGGTTCGAAGAGGGGCTAATGACGATTATGGAGCTTGCTTGGTAATTGTGATCTTACACTGAGCTTACCAAGCCCCAAAGTGCTCGGGAGACTGATCAACAGGCACAGTGTCGCTGCTTCAGTGTTCGCAATCCTAATTAGTAGCATCTTGCTTCAGCTAGGCAGCAATCATCGATGCGCTAAATGATCATATACCAGAAAGAACGCTGTTCGACGGTACAAGTTCCTTTGAGACACATTCACTAACTAGCTGTCCCTGACGTACGAGCATTACGGCGGGCTCAGGAGCAACTGTTCTTTTTGTATACATAACTGTCTTCACCAATCTCGCAGCCCACAGTATCCCTGGAATCAAATCTAGAGCTAGCCAAGTGTCTTGCACAGCCTGCGAAAGTTCATCCGGACGATGATGTATACAGCATTTGAGGTTGCCTAGATTGGAACCTGAGAATGCACAGCTGCTTTGAGTCGCAGTGAAAAGCTGCTGACACGTGACCAGTGTACTAGCGCAGACCCACCCAAGTTTACTTTGCCGTGCCGCAACACTTTCGCGCAACACCACCGTCGACACCGAACACCTATCAGCAAACATGTCGTGGCGCAACCAGGGCATCACCGGTTCGAATAATATTCCTCTCGGCAACCGTCGACGATTTGGAGGTGATGATGATGCCGGAGGTTACAACCCTTCTGCGCCCGCGGAGGGTCTGTCTGAGCTGAAGCGTGGGCGCAGCCCAGAGCGAGGTAAGTCCATAGCAACAACGCCGCCCTCGAACTTTACTAATGTTGTGTGAAAGCGCCTGACGGTCCCAGACAACGCAAGAAGCGCAACCGATGGGGAGATGCCAGTGAGAACAAGGCTGCTGGTCTGATGGGCTTGCCCACAGCCATCTACTCGGCCATGACCACTGAGCAGCTTGACGCATACACTCTGCATTTGCGCATTGAGGAGATCACGCAGAAGCTGAAGATCAACGATGTGGTGCCAGCAGATGGCGACAGGTATGTCACAATAACTCGCTGTAAGATATCCTCGATGCTGACTGCACCAGGTCTCCTTCGCCGCCTCCTCAGTACGACAACTTCGGTCGCCGTGTCAACACCCGCGAGTTCCGTTATCGCAAGCGCCTCGAGGACGAGCGCCACAAGCTCGTTGAGAAGGCGATGAAGACGCTTCCTAACTACCACCCGCCTGCCGATTACAGGAGGCCTACTAAGACACAGGAGAAGGTCTATGTGCCAGTCAATGACTACCCGGAGATTAACTTCAGTACGAAACTAACCCCTCTAACTTTCCTTTTTCAGTCCCCTACAACCCTAGCCTTTGTCTTGACCGGCGTGCTCAGACTGCTTGGTGCTTATGCGCATCTGGCGAAGCCTGCAGTACAGCTTTGTCACTAACCCTACCTACCCTTTGCTCATACAATTTTGATCATACACTAACCACAGCTTTTTGCACTAACAGTTGGATTACTCATTGGACCTCGAGGAAACACCCTCAAGAAGATGGAGTCTGAGTCCGGCGCAAAGATTGCGATTCGTGGCAAGGGCTCCGTCAAGGAGGGTAAAGGACGATCTGACGCAGCTCACACCAGCAACCAGGAGGAGGACTTGCACTGCTTGATCATGGCGGACACCGAGGAGAAGGTCAACAAGGCCAAGAAGCTCATCCACAACGTCATTGAGACCGTAAGTCATCATCTACAATTCTCGTTCCAAACGCATACTAATACTTTGCAGGCCGCCTCCATTCCTGAAGGCCAGAACGAACTCAAGCGCAACCAGCTCCGTGAGCTTGCCGCCCTCAACGGTACCCTTCGCGACGACGAAAACCAAGCCTGCCAAAACTGTGGTGAAATCGGCCACCGCAAGTACGACTGTCCCCAGAAGCAGAACTTCACAGCGAGCATCATTTGCCGTGTCTGTGGTCAAGCTGGACATATGGCTCGCGATTGTCCTGACCGAAAGGTTGGACAGCCATGGCGCAACGACAACCGCTTCGGCGACCGTCCTCCTCAAGGCCGCATTGGCGGTGCTCCCGAGAACGAGCTGGACGCTTTCCTGTCCGAGATGGGTGGCGGCGGTGGACAGCCTCGTGGCGCTATCGAATACAACGGTGGTGGTGCTGGTGGCGACAGCTATGGCGGCGGCGAGCGCAATCTCAAGCCATGGGAGCGTGGCCCAACTGGCGGTTCTGCACCCTGGGCGCGTAGCGACAGTCGTGGCGATCGCGGCGACAGCAACTCTGCTGCTCCTCCGCCCTGGGCTGGAGCTGGTGGTGCCGGTGCCGGTGCTGGTGGCTCTTACGATCAGAGTGGTGGCTACGGTAACAGCGGCGCCGCACCGTGGGCCTCTGGCGCCCCTGCTGCTGGAGCTTCGTACGGCTATGGAAACTACGGAGCTGGCTATGACCAGAGTGCTGCAGCTACTGGTTACGGTGCTCCCGGCTATGGTGCTCCCGGCTACGGCGCCCCTGCGGCTACTGCTGCCCCTCCTCCCGGTCTGGGTGCTCTTTTCCAGAACTATGGTTCTGCTGGAAGCCCGCCTCCTCCACCTCCTCCACCATCTGGCTCGGCGCCCCCACCACCCCCTCCGGGTGATGTGCCTCCTCCTCCCCCGCCGAGCGATGTCCCTCCTCCACCTCCTCCTCCGCAGTAGATATTGCGTGGATTCTGGCTTATCTGTAGTAATACCTGAGGTTTAGGCGAATGGGTTCTCTTGGCACAAAAGCAATACTTGCATCTTAACTCCCAGAGCGTAGTCTTGCGTATTGAGTGGCTCGGGAGCGAATCATCTTGGTTAAATATGTCCTTCTGGTTGGAGGTAAGCATCTTTACACAGGCTCAGAGACCCTGAAAATGCTGTCTAGTGAACGCTTTCTCGCAATTTTGCCTTCTTGCAGCTTTTGAATACGCGATGAGTATTTCGTACCTATCAATGAAACATATCTTCTTCCAAAATCCCCAGACCATGTGCGCATCAATCTAAAAGTGACGTGAATCAGAACTTTGAACCCCAGTGACGTTATGTTGTAGATGCCAAGCCTTTACCCTGCGCATGAACACCAGGCACATGCAGACGCTTCCCCACAACTACGACCCCAATCATGCCGACTTCTACACCAAAGTGCTGACAACTTTATGCAATAGAATCTTTCGCTGTCGACTTCTCTTAAATAATCTTGTAATCTCTGCCAGACTTCACTCATTGGAGGACTCGCTCAACCCCACCTCCGCAGGCAGTCGCCCCAACGACTGTGATACGCAAGCTTGACGGCCATGGATAGGATACGCGTCAGCAAGGTGAGTAGCAAGGGAGCAGTCTCAAAAGATACACAGCTCACGATTCCCAGGTAGAAGATGTCTACCTACTGCGCAGAGGCACACGCTTTGACGGCACCCTCCATCTCATGCCCCACCACATCGTTTTCAGCTACCTCCCTTCCAAGCCCGTCGATGCTCCGCCAGACGCAAAACCACCGCGACAAAAAGAAGTATGGATCACATACCCTATGATCAACTACTGCTGCCTGAAGTCATGTCCACCAGTCATGCGCCAGCAGCCGTCCATCCGCATACGATGCCGTGACTTTACATTCTTCGCATTCTTCTTCCCAGACGAAAAAAAAGCACGCGATGTATACGACAGTATTCGGGCGCTGTCTTGCAAAATCGGTCGTCTTGATAAACTGCTAGCGTTCAGCTACCAGCCGAAACCTCCTGAGGACCAGTTCAACGGTTGGGACATATACGATGCGCGCAGAGAGTTCAAGCGGCTAGGGATCAGTCCTAAAGACACAGAGAAGGGTTGGCGGATATCTGAAATCAACGTGGAATACAAGGTGAGCAAGGTCTTGTAGCAGCTTTAACGATTGAAAGTATTCTGACGAGCTGAATAGTACTCGAAGACCTACCCTGCTCTTATCGCGGTACCCTCCAAAGTCTCCGACAGCGTCCTTCGATACGCCGGCGCTTACCGTTCGAGACAAAGAATTCCTGCGCTCGTCTACCGTCATCCGCTCAACAACTGCTCGATAACACGAAGTTCACAACCAACGCCCGGAATTACAGGAAACCGTAACCCTCAAGACGAGAGGCTTGTCGCAGCGATATGGGCCACAAATCGTGGGTGGAATCCTGCACCTACCCCAGATGCCGCTCGCTCCACCGCAGACTTGACAATTGAGAATGGGTCCAGTGTTGAAAGCTCCTTCGTGGGTGTAGCGGATGCTCAAGCTTTGGATTCTGGGAGAACAATTGCAGATGATCTGAGCGGGTCTACAGAATCTGAGGACAATGGTCCTAGGGTATATGGCGCCCAGCAACGGAACTTGATTGTCGATGCCAGACCGACAGTGAACGCATATGCAATGCAAGCTGTTGGGTTAGGATCAGAAAAGATGGACCACTATCCTGGCGCCGAGAAAGCGTATCTGGGCATCGACAACATTCACGTTATGCGAAAGTCGTTGAACATAGTCATTGAAGCCCTGAAGGAGTCAGACCTAACCTCCTTCCCGCCGAACCAACAGCTGCTGGCCAAGAGCCACTGGGTCAAGCACACTGCGAACATTCTTGATGGTGTTGCACTGATCGCTCGTAGGGTAGGTATCATGCATTCGCATGCCTTGATTCACTGCTCAGATGGATGGGATCGCACAAGTCAGCTCAGCGCACTGAGTCAGATCCTGCTCGACCCGTACTACCGGACGATGGAAGGTTTCATCGTTCTCGTTGAGAAGGACTGGCTCTCTTATGGCCACATGTTCCGTCACCGAACTGGCTTTCTTAGCCATGAGAAGTGGTTTTCGATTGAGAACGAGCGCATAGAACGCAAGAACGACGGTCAAGGCGGTGGCAACGCTTTTGAGAACGCGTTGCGCGGAGCAAAGGGCTTCTTCAATCGACAGAATGAGTCGAATGAGTCCTTAAATCAGCTCCCGGAAACTAACAGCACAGAGACCGTAGGGGATGTGTCAGATGTTGCAGCTACCAAACCTTCAAGCAAAATCGGGGCGGCTGAAGAGCATCGCATCACCAAAGTCAACGAACTGTCACCTGTATTCCACCAATTCTTGGATTGTGTCTATCAACTTCAGTACCAGCACCCTACGCGGTTCGAGTTCAGCGAACGCTTCCTTCGACGACTGCTGTATCACCTCTACTCTTGTCAGTATGGTACCTTCCTATTCGACAATGAGAAGGAGCGCATGGAAGCCAGGGCTAAGGAGCGGACAAGAAGTGTTTGGGACTACTTCCTTTGCCGGAAGCAGGAGTTTTTGAATCCAAAGTACGACCCTGAAATCGACGACTCAGTACGAGGAAAAGAACGCATGATCTTCCCACGAAAAGGCGAGGCTAGATGGTGGGCAGAGTGCTTCGGGCGTACAGATGACGAGATGAACCTGTACGGTCCTCAAGTACCACCAAGCCTCACACCACAAACGAGTAACGTGTCAAACGGCCGAAGTGGAGCGAACACGCCACTACGAAATGAGTCTATCGTAACTGGTACCGAGACTGCGGAGAGCGCAACAGGTGCAGGCACGACCACTGATCTGCCTCCCACACATGCCGTTGATGAGCAGTCAGGTAGTGTGTCAGCTTCGCCGACACCTTTCGATGCCGCAGCAGCGCTGGGACAAGACTTGAAGCAGGGCATTGTGGCAGGTATTGGAAGGTTAGGTATCAGTGGCGCAAGTCCAAGACCCAGCACAGATTCCAGCAGACCGCCACCGAGACTGAGTACTGATGTGAGTAGCCAAAACGATAGGGAGAGGAGTCGAAGCAGGAGCAAGGACACAAGAGGGGAATTGGAGGTTGAGATGCAATGAAGCCAGTGTGAATTGTAACACAGCACGGGACGAGGTCGTAGAATGGCTCTTACCAAGTGACGCGCCTTAATAAGGTGCATTTCTGTACACGACTATGAATTGATGATACCCAAGTTTATTATGAGCAACTGACTCCTTGAAGTGTTTGAAGGACTGTCGAGTGGTCGCTTCGCTTATGAAAAACGTACAAAAAACCACTAGCCACGACGCCAGCCCTAGCCCCCAGCCTTCCGCGTGAGCTGCATTGTCGTCTGACGGAAGTTCCCACGCCGAACTGGTAGGCGGGAAGCACGCGCCGTTGATGGCCTGATTGAAGTCGCAAGGCTGCCTTGCCAACCAATAGGCGGTGACTTACGTTACATCCCGAGTCGTGGCTACGGCGGGGACGGAGATCTCCTCTCGCTTTCGCTGCTGAACATACTCTTTGTAACCTCCTTGGTATGCACGGCAAGTGCCGTGCAGTAACTAGTTCCATATTCCACACGACAGGAGTCAAAAGGCATGACTCTTCTGCAGGTAAAGAAGGGTAAATATGGCGTTCAATATGCCTTGCAGTCTGCGCTATCATAAAAGCGAGTGCAGACTGCAGTTCCTTTCGAGATCAATCCTCTACAATCACGCAGGGTAGCGCCAAAATCGCTGTTGCGCTAAGCTCCTTAGAGTATACACGGTGAACGAATCCATTTTACGATGGCCAACAACTCGTGCCAGAGGCCATTTTTTGCCTTTGTGATACCTGCACATGGCGCTCGCTGTGATCGATCGGCTCTGATAATCTGGGTATTTTTTCCAACAAGTCCGAAAATGTCTGTTACCGTCTCATACCAATTTAGCGCAATATGCAGAGTCTGAACCAGTAATACACGGCACAAATGCCGCAGGACTTGACGTCTCCACCCCGATATCCTTTTCAACAATGGTCCTGCCATCAATTTGAGCTCCTTCTGCGACATTCCTGATCACGTTCACCTCCAGAACACTCGCGACGCGCAACCTTTTCAGGCAGGAACATATCCGCTCAAATTTTGTCAAAAGTATCAAGCAGTACTGCAAGCAGCGATGAGCTGGGTTATACTTGCTGAGTACGCAGATGAACCGTGGTCTAATCCTACCAATAGCGCTTTCATGGCCCCGTACAATATCGATAAAGGCGCTCAGAAAGCACTCGAAGGGTCTCCGCTCGCTTGCGGTGACTCTCACCAACCACCTGTCTACGAGAGATCATTTGGATCGCTTGCTGGACCGGTCTCATCTGCAGAACTGCCATGCCGCATGGTTACAGCTACGCCAGCAATTATCGAACACGAAGTTCCCCAGAAGTTCGCCAGAATAAGAAAAAAGAACGGCGAAAGTTCAAATTTGTTCATGTGCGAGCGTCCTAGCTGCAGGGGCAAATCGTTTGGTCGCCGGTACGAACTCAAGAGACACCACAACGGCGCTCACGCCGACAGGCCAACAGTATTCTGGTGCAACGTTGTTGGTTGCGAGCGTAGTGAAGCTGAGGGCAGTCGTACATTTCCTAGAAAAGACAAGAGGAATGACCATGTTCGCAAGGTTCATGGAATGCAGCGTGTGAAATTTTGCAAGAAGCACTGAGGCGTTTGTCACTAGGAGACTCCTTTTTCTTTTAAAGTGGATGTTCGAGGTACCCTATTTACATTCCATTGCCTACATCTCGCTGCCATACAGCTCGTGTCGATGCTTTGTAATCAACTCTACAATGTCGTCGACTTACATCATGCCTTGATTCGGTATACCAGAGTCCCAAGACTACCTGTCGACAGCACCCATAAGCCTTCTTCCTCACCACAGACAATGACTGAAGGGCCGGATCATGCGCCGCGCAAGAGGATAGCCCTCAATACAGCTCCGACTCGTTCCTCACAAGCACCGGTCTTGCAGTGCAGGTTTAGCTGTAGACTCGCGGATCTTGCGTGAAAGCCCAAATGCCCAACTCCAAGTGTTCGCAAAGTTTCGGCCTTTCCTTTGCACAGGCAAACCCTCTCGATTCGCCCTCTATTCCGCACGAAGTCAGAGAAAGTAACGTCCGAAGGCAACTCGGCGGTTATATAGATCTTGAGCGATCGCAACTTGCTAAAGTCATGGTGCATCCTGAACCGCTGCGCAAGGAGTTTTGCATCGATAGGAGTGTCGTGGTCGCAGGGCAAAGGGTTTTCCAGATCAGCCGGAGGTACGAAAACGAATGTCCACGGGCTTCTCGAATCGAAGAAGATGACCTCAGTGTCTTGTTTTGGGATTTTAAGGTCGATAGAGAACTGCAAGTGTTGGATCATGCGAGCGTACTGCGCCTGAGGGCGCATCAATCTGAGGATCGATGAGAATCCAACGCGTTCGACTTGCAGGTGGAAGGTGTTGTTCGCATGGTCTATTTCACAGTTTTTAGAGTGAATCGCCAGGAAAGCAGGGAACATATGTTACAGGCCGCGAGCGCCAGTTCGACAACCTCCTTGTTCTGAGTACCGATCAAAGCGCCTAAGTCACCGTCGAGGGCAATGGCGTGATGAACATGGGTGACAGGCCTGGCTTGGAGAACGGCAGCTTTGAGGATTGCAAGCTTGAGCTCGGTAGGTAGTCGTTCCCACAGATGGAACATTGTGGAACGCTGGGGTGGTTGTGAAGTTTTCAGAAGGTGGAGGTGGAGAGGGCGAGTTGCGGGAAGCAAGTTAAGAATTGAGAGGCGAAGTGAAGCTGGACTGTGCAAACGTTTTCACCTTCATTTTGCGTCATGGCGCACTACGAGCGGGCTTTCGGTAGCGTATAGCCGCCCACCTCATTGAAGAACTTACCTCCCTTGGCCATGACATCTGCAATGTCTTCACCCAGCCACTCCTTGGTCAACGCGGTCCTTTCCGTTTCGATTTCTCTTACAAAGCTTCCAGCGACCTGATGGGACAGCATCAGCTACAAGTTTAAATCTATGGGATTGAGTGTGACGTACCATTACGCTATGACCCTTGTGCTTTGGATCTGTACTTGTTGCCACAATGGCATCAGCAACACCTTCCACAGTGTTGGCCGGCAGTCCTCTTTCCTTCCACTTGTCGGAATAGCCGTTAGTTATATAGGTCGGAGTGAAGAACGGTGCCACCACATTGACCCTCACACCCAGCTCGTTCGCTTTCGGCTGTGATGCTCGAGCGAGACCGACGATGCCATGCTTAGATGAGATATACGCTACCACGCCAGTCCCACCAAAGTACCCAGAGGTCGACGCTATCAAGATCACAGATCCTCGTGCCCCATCCGCGTCTAATGGGTTGGATTTCATCGCGTGCATGGCCAGTCTGAGTGCTGGAGATTGTCAGTGGCTGTACATTGATTGAAAATGTCCTCTTACTGTTCATAGAGCCTTTCAGATTCACGCCAATGACCTTGTCAGCTTCCTTTGACTCTTTCAGCTCGCCTTTCTCGTCCTCTTCGAAGTCGAAGAAGCCTTTGCTTTCCATCAAACCTGCGTTTGCAATGACGATATCAACTTGGCCAAACTTCTCTTTCGTGGCTCGGAACAAGCTACGCATAGCTTCCCAGTCCGTGATATCAGTCTCATGGAACAGCGCTCGGTCCGACTCCGACAATGATGCTATTAGAGATCTTGCAGTATCTTTGGCGAATGGAAGGTCTGCTATCACCACGTTACAGCCGTGAGCATGGTAGGTTCGTATGGTCTGAGCACCAATGCCTCCTGCGCCGCCAGTGACAATCACGGTCTTCGGACGTCCTGACGGTAGCATAAAAGCAGACATATGGATGACCGGTGCTACTCGAATACAGAGTGGACTGGAGTACGGAATGATAGACGCTGTAGGTGTCAAGATCGAAGGTTGGTAATGAGGCTTGTATTGCCAAAGCCTTGGCAACCTTTACTGCATGGCACCGCTTCAGTCTTCCCAAAGCAGAAGGAATGCACGATGATATTTTCTGAGACGATGAACAAGGAGGAATCGGGGAGATTTGCGCCTTCCCGAAGTGTGGGGTGAAGTTACCCCGCACGCGCTAGCCAGCGCGTCTGCCAAACGCGTCGGCGGCGCGACGCACAGTGCCTTCCTCATCCAGCTATAGAAGTCACGAAGATGTGCTTACCATCCTGCTCAGGTAACCGTAATCACTCGACAACACTTCAAACGTCCGAAAATGACCATGGATAACACATCGATACCGGGCGGTCCCACTGAGGACGAAGCCCTTACCCTTTTCAAAGCCGTCGGGGAGTTGTTCCCGTCACAACCCTTAGGAGACGGTACATGGTACATACTCTCGGTTAGTCTATACACGTTAATTTCGACCAATGTGTGAAGGATGGACACCTGGCCTTGTCTCGAAAGCGAGTAGTGTACATTAACCCAGTCCAACTTTTGGTTCGAACCTTGTGTATGGCTCGAAACGACATCCTTTGGTCACGATGTCTTTGATCGTCCACCTCGTATCGTGTTTGACCAATTCAGCTTCGCGCCAAGATTCTACCTTCTCAACATCGTTCTCGATGAGACTTGTATGTATGTCACACCCTTCACCGTGCTTCTTGCAGCCGAGCGTCTGGCACACCAAACGTGTCCAGATCGTCTTCGGCCTTCCCATCTCATGTGCAAGTTCAAGCTTTCCTAAAAAGTCCATCTCGTGCCGTTCCATCTTGTGTTTAGCCAATTGTGCTTCCGACGCCTCGTATATAAGTCTCAAGCTCTTAGCTGGGAACCGGATGATCTCCATCTCATCAAGGTATTGCCAGGGAGTCGTTCCACTGCCACTCCGGGGCATACACATTGATATCTCGAGTGATTTCAAGCTGGTATATTTTCTCAGGGAGACAGCAGATTCTTCCAATAATTTGACTGCGTGTATATCGATATCGCCGAGGGCGAAACGGAGTTTACGCACATGTTCTAACGCTCTTTGTGAAGAGAATTGTTCGGGATCCAGGCTCTGTACAAAACGGGGCCGGCTTCTTGTAAAATCAAGCAGGAACTTGTTGCTTGAGTAGAATGCTTTTAAGACTAGCTTTTTCACTTCCGGGCATTGGAGGAGAGGCTTGACAAAGTCCCGAAAAGGGAAGTGATTCCAATACCGGGCTTCGTTGAGGTGGTGGTATGAGAGCAGACCTTGCCTGACGGGTTGGAGCGTCACGACGAGGGAGAGGATGCGCAGTTGAAGCTCCGTGGGAAGAGTACGCCAATAGTCGAGGAAGGACGGGGCTTGCGCAGACATTGGGGAAGACGGAGTACGACGATTCTGAGGAATTGTCAAAAAAAAGGACTTGATTAATGCCGGCAAATCAATTGTATTTCAAATTTAAGTATTACTTGTGCGGGTTGTTCATTGTGACTCAGGCGTACGTGAGTCACGTGACCCTTCGAGGCCCGCTGCCTACAGTTCTGCAACAACGTCACATAACCGTCACGGTGCGGTGGTATTGTTCATGTGGTTCGCAAAGATATAAGGTTATAGGTTCTTCGGTGCGAATAGTATCGACTCGAACATCACAAGGGATGAAGGCAGGCAGCTCACCCATCAGTCAACGTCTCGATGGTGGCTTTGACAGGCAGTACATCGAGTATATCAAGTTGGTGAACGCGGGCCCTCGACACTTACATACACTGGTCCTTACCGCAAAGGACTTCCACTGACTCTGGATTACCTCGATGCAAAGCGCACACATCCAGGAGCCAGGGGATTGTTGGCAACTCTGGACGGGTGATTCGCAGGGTCGTCAGGGAAATAGGGAAGATCTTGGCTAGAAAGAGCTGTACGGCAGAGCTATGTTGAAAGGGCTCTGGTTCATCGTCTTAGCTTGCATAAGCAAGAGCCTGCCATGGCAATATCAACTTGCGTAACCGGGGGAAAGCGGACAAGGCTGTAGATAGTCAGTGGTTTCAAGTGATGCAAAAAGCTCCTGTCAAAGGTCGTTGGACTATTGCCGACACGAATCTCTAACTTTTGTAAGCGTTCCGAGAGTGAAGGACAATTGATGGTATTGCATCTTCTCCGAAAACAGTGAGGTGGTCGACAAGGCGATTGAAGTTGCCAGCGATTTATTCGTCCCGGTTTTCCGGTCGACGTGGGCTTCCATCCAAAACGATAATAAAGCTCGGTGAGAATAAAGCCCCACAAAAAAAGGGACTAGGGGGAGGGTGCTACACATGTCAGCATGTGCCCGGGTACATATGTGGTGACAGGTCCTTTTACGATGCACGAGTCAGCCTCATTGTTGGTTATGAAGTCTTGATCCTGGCGGGCGAAGGTGGTACAGAAGAGAGGGTGTCGAAGAGCTGTGGAAGCAAATTGTCGTAAGTTTGTGGTGTCGTTAATGCAGGTGCGACTGAGCACAAAATCGGAATTCGCGCTGAGACAGGACGTGGTGGGTAGGTTCAGTTTGGAGTAATCCGTCTTCCAATCAGCCCTTTGCCGGGCACGCTATCTACCAATACAAGTATGAGCATACACTTCTCCAAGATGATCAGCCTTGTTAGCCTGAATCCTGGAATCGTTAATCCAACCCATCCAACGCCATGCTAAAGCCGAATGATGGAGCCAATCCAAGATCCGTCCATGCTATCCTATACATGTCGTGCAGCCTAATGTACTGCTATTTAATCAAAAATAAAACCGGAACGCCTTACTAAGTATCCCGCATTGGGATGTCGGTGCTAGGAGCCCAGGCAGCCTAAGCCGAAGCTCCCTGCATTTTACCCAGAAAACCGTCAAGATCGAACTCGTCTTGGTATTGACTCTCGTCCCACAGTTCGCCGATATCGTCGAGGAAACCCTTTTTGCCCTTCTCGCGCAATTCACCAGTAGCATCAACAGCGTCGTTTTCGTCAATGGCGTTGTCGTCCTTCGAGTTGGAAGGTGGAGGTGGTAGTGCAGCTGGGTCTGCGCTGTCTGCAGAAACGTTGAACAAGTCTAGAATCTGATCCGTTTGCATGGATCCGAGACCAGCGTTCTGCTGGTTAACGACAGTGCTTGCGACATCAATCTTGAAGCGCTGTAAATTGAGAATCTTCTCTTCGAGCGTTCCGCGAGTAACAATTCGGTACACGTTGACGACCTTCTTTTGTCCAATACGATGGGCGCGATCCATAGCTTGAATGTCTTTCTGCGGGTTCCAATCATGCTCGACGAAGATGACGGTATCCGCACCGGTCAAGTTCAGACCAAGTCCACCGACGCTAGTAGTCAGGAGCAAAGCATCGTAGGAAGGGTCCGAGTTGAACTTGTTCACGATGTCCTGACGCTTTTCGGCCTGCACTGTTCCGTCCAGCCTCATGAATTGCACACTTGGTAGCAACTTTTTGAACACGGTAGACTCAACCATGTCCAACATCTCCTTCATCTGACAGAAGATCAAAGCACGGTGCTGAGAGACAGCTTCGGGCAAATCACCGTTAGCAGCCGCAGATTTATCGCCACCCACGTCTGCAGCGCCAATGCCGCAGTCGACCAGGAGATCCTTGAGCGCACTAAGCTTCGGTGCGTGAGCAATGTCGTCGATCGTGGTGTTGTGCTTCTTGAGATACTGCTGCGTAGGCTCATAGGCCTTGTTCGTGGGCCCTTTGACTACAAGAGCTGGGGAATTGCACAGCTTCTTCATGTACTGCAGTGCCTGAAAGATATGTTGCTTGCTTTCGCGATCCGCATTGCCAGCCTTCGATTGGATCTCCTTGCCCTGTCGCTTGTTGAAGTCTTCGAACAGGTTACGCTGAAGCTCAGAAAGATCACAGTAGTAGTTCTGCAGAATCTTGGGTGGCAAGTCGTCCAATACCTCTTCCTTGAGACGTCTAAGAAGGAAGGGAAGAACTTGTTTGTGGAGCGCCTCGATAGCGAGCGCACCCTTTTCCTGTTCCTTGGACGAGGACTTGGCAAAACGAGAAGCCGCAATAGGCTTCGCGAAACGCTCCTGGAATACCTTCTCGGTTCCCAAGAACCCAGGCATGAGGAAGTCAAACAATGACCATAGCTCAAGCACATTGTTCTGAATAGGTGTACCAGAGAGGATCAGGCGATGGTTCGACTGGAATTGCTTGACCGCCTGGCTCGTCTTCGACTTCGAGTTCTTGATCAAATGTCCCTCGTCAAGAACGCAGTAGTTCCAGTTGACAGGTTTGAGGATGTCAAGATCATTTCTGCAAATATCGTAGCTGGTGATGACGATGTCCACATCCTGGAGCTGAGACCTGTACTGACCACGAATCGGTGGTGCTCCAACGTAAGCTACACAGGAGAGGAAGGGAGCGTACTGTCGAATCTCCTGCTGCCAGTGGCCAGACAAGGTGGGTGGGCAGACGATAAGTGACGGCAGTCTGCGGAAGTTAGGATCACCAGACTTTGCAAATTCGTCGGCGCGAATATGGTGATCGCTGGCTACCATGCACAGTGTTTGCAACGTCTTACCAAGGCCCATGTCATCGCAGAGAATGCCATGCAGGTTGTATCGGTTGAGGAAGGCAAGCCAGTTAACACCATCCTGTTGGTACGATCGCAATGTAGCCTTGATTCCAACTGGAATCTCGAAAGCCTCAACCTTCTTGGCATCAAGCATCTGAGCAACAAATTTGCGCTCGCGGTCACGACCCTTGAGCAGGGAGTCAGGCAGACCAGGTGGGTCAGGAATGCCAGACTCGAGTGGTACAAGCTTGACAAGTGTCGCAAAACTCGTCGTTGCAAGCAAGCGAATGTCGTTGTCTGAGTCGCTCATGCGTCCCAGTACAGGAGTGATCAGGAAGATGACGTAAGGTAGGATGCCATCTTCCATGACGTGGATAAGGTGGTAGATGCATTCGATAGCACCCTGTCGGCCATGTACATTGCCGCCGTCACTGATGGTAGGCAGTACGGCTTCGACGAGCAGTGTGAAGGCCTCGACAGACATGACGCTGCAGATAGTTGCGAAGCACTTTGCAGCAGCGTAGCGCAGTACGTATAGCCTGCTCTGCAAAGCCTTTGCAACAAATGGAAGCAGATCTTTGACGAAGCCGCGAACATCCGGGTGGAGACTTCCCACCAGCGCGCGCAGAGTCGATAGCGCATCAACAACCTCTTGACCAAAGATGCCATCTTCACTAGCAATCTCCACTGGAAGCGTTGTCTCGGCAAATGCTTGCTTGATAGGTCGCTCGATCAGATCTTGCAACGTTGGTACCCTCTGGAAGATCTCCGCTCCAAATTGCTCGACGACCTGCTCAAGAGCTTCGCGAGCTCCACGCTTAGTGATCCTGGCTGCTCTTGACTCTTCTGCAAACTTGACAGCGTCTGGGTGATCACGCACATCTTCGTCCTTTTTCAAAGTAAGGATACCAGTCTCGATGTGACCTTGGCCCTGAAACTCGGGCGTCTCCGCAGTCTCCATGCAGTAGAACTTGACAAGATTGCCGACGACCTTCTTCACCACGACGTGCTTGTTGCCCTCGACAAGATGAACAATATAGCGGGCAACAGCGGCGGCAGATCGCTTCTGCAACTGAACGTTCTCTTCTTTCTTGACGCTATCCATCATTGCTTTGATCGGAGCGGATGGCTTCTTTGGTGGCGAGTTCAGCCAGATCAAGCCTCCTGCTGCAGCAGCCTTGATGCGGACGTCACGCTCTTCCTTGATGTCTTTCGCCTCTTGGAGACTGGCCTCCACTTCTTTCCTTGACACCTCCAGATTGGCTGCTGCAACCATACGAGCTGAAGGTGTCATCGCCTTCTTCAGCTTCTCATATTGAGTGGTGATAAGCTTTTCTGCATCGGCAACGCCAAATGCATACTGACTGGCCGCCGGGTCACCCTGAACAACAACAGCAAGGGCTGGCAGGTTCTGGACATGGCCTTCCCTGAAGATGTTCACCAGAGCAGTGCACTGCGTGCGTACAACTTGCAGTTTGGGCACAAGATCTTCGTATGCCATAGGTCGCTCACCATCAACAATAGGAAGCAGTGCCTCAGCGAAAAGCTCTGCCAAAGCATCTTTGGCCGACAGGTTCTTGCCAAACTCTTCGATGATCATGGCAGCTGTCAGCTGCGTAGTGGAACTAGTAGAAGACAGTGATGGTAAGAGCTTATGACCGAAGATTGAAACCCTAGTCTCTTCTGGCCATGCGGCGATGGCTTTGCCGAGAGCCTGGGCAGCAGACGCTCTGGAGCGAACCATAACATCAGCGCCAATAAGCTCAAGGTCGCCGCCAATCATGTGTCCGTCGACGTTGTGGGATGTGGAGGATGGGATCGGGGTCATATTATCTTCCTTTCCATGTCGCGACTTCTTCCTCTTTTTCGCAGACGGCTCGCTCCCGCCTGGCGGCGTGGATTTTCGACTGGGTATCAAGCTTGGTGCTGGACCCATGATTTGTCCAGAAGGCTTGATCAAGAGCGACATATCCATGGCGATTGGGTGGCGAGAGACACCGATAGGCGTGAGGGCGAGTGGAATGATAGCGTTGAGTATCGGCTCCAGATGAGTGGCGATCTGCGACCCAAGATTGTCGACCATAGTGTTCCAGAGTTTGAGAGAGAGCTTCAAAACGCCCTCGTTGCGCTCCAGCAGGATGTTCTGGAAGATGAGTTGGAGTGCTTTGCTGTCGATCCATGCTCCTGACCCTGCGCCTTGAATATCAAGAAAAGTACTCAATGCGCGTAGCACGGCTGCACGAACGCTGGTGATGGTGTGTCGGAGGAATGGGAAGAGCCGAGGCACGAGTTCGTGGAATGACTGGGCTGGGTCTTTCTCGGCGTTCGCCTGCATGGCTGCAAGAACTTGAGGGAAACTGCAAAGTTTAGCAAGGAGGTCCATGATTGAACCGGTACTGGCAGTGAGATCGTCTTGTAGACCATCGAAGCATGACCAGACCTGGTTCATGAGGCCTTCCATCGCCTTGGGTCGCTTTTCGACGAAGTCCTTGGCTACCGGAATAAGAGTAGCTGCACTCAGGGCGCGAATGTCGTCGTCGTGATCGCCCAAGCCTTGTATGACAGCAGCAAGAACGCCGTCCATGAGCGAGCCATCATCTCGAAGCAAGTCGGTGCGAACAGCTACGAGGTATCGCAAGCCAATCATGCTACCTTGACAGGACTGC
Source organism: Nothophoma quercina (assembly GCA_021642125.1). Classification (NCBI taxonomy): domain Eukaryota; kingdom Fungi; phylum Ascomycota; class Dothideomycetes; order Pleosporales; family Didymellaceae; genus Nothophoma; species Nothophoma quercina. The sequence goes on along the minus strand of JAKIXB010000032.1, from coordinate 13,594 downwards.
CAACCATTATCGACGGGATCTTGACGCTTTTTGATCAAGCTGTGAAGCACATTAAAGGTTGCCAGGACGTTCTCACGAGAGAGATGTTGTAGAACAGAACCGAGTGCTTGACCGGCAGTTTCCCTAATGGGCGCAACGGCGGTGTCTGATGTGTAGTCGGCGAATCGATCGAGCATGAAGATACAGCATATGCGACATACGAGATCGTTCAGCCACTGCTGGTTGAGCTTGTCATTCTCCGCTCGTGTGTTGCCTTTGACCCTGCCAGCACCAGCGCCGTGCACACGCAGAACTTCACGAATACCCATAGTAGCGCCATGTCGGACCTCCCAGGTGTGGTCGAACATCTCGAGAGCGAGGTATTCACAGACACGCGCGAAAGGCCATGCCGAACCAGGTTCATCTGAGTCGCCTTCGAAAGAGGACTTTTCGGGAATTACAGCGCCCTTGAACTCCTTAACGAACTTTGCATCATCATCTCCGCCTTTGCGTTCCAGCGAGAAGTAATCGCCAACACCATCGCCTCCATCACCGGTTTCAGATTTTTCTTGCTTTAGTGATGTAGGATGCGGAGTTGTGCGGGCAGGCGTCTGGACAGCATCCGGTTGTGAAGGCTTTCTCGAGCCAGGCTCATTGAAGTCAACGGTCATACCCTTATTGTTCTTTGTCGCCTGCTTCTGCTTGCGCTTCTGGGAGTTCAATTGGCGCTTGCTGAGAGTCGGTTGATCGCCTGTTGGAGTGGCAGCCGGCGGTGACGCAGCGGAGTTCATGGTATCTGATCTCGCCAGGTTGGTATCGATGCGGTGGATGGCTGGTGTCCGAAGACCACCGGGAGTCTGTGCAACAGGCTCATCTGCGGGTGCAGCAGGAAATTCATCGAAAGGTCCTTCAAGACCGAGTCGCTTCGGAAGGATTTCTTTCTGATACGCAAGTCGATCTGGAGGGCTCATGGAGAGCAGTTTGTACTCAAGTTCTTTGCTAGCAGCACCTACGAGGGATCCACCGTATTTCAGGATAGAAGTAATATCCAGAGTGTTGAGATCGAGTTTGCCAGGCTCGGGCGCCAGTGGCATTTCGACATCGCCATTCTCTTCTTTTTTAACGGTCGCGCCATTGGTATCCTCCTCTTTTGTGTGGCCGTTGGTTTCTGGTTTGACCTCTGCTTTGATTGGCTCGTCTTCGGCATTGGGATCGTACTTCTCAGCGTTCGCGACGATGCCGCCAATTGCTTTAGCGGCAGCTACTCGTGTCTCCCAGCTTTTTGATCGCAGGAATGGTACGACACGGTTGAGAAGGTTGAACAAGTCCTCTGGATGCTGTTTTTGGACATCGGCTAATTGCTCAGCTGCTGTGTTCCGGATCAATGCTGTGCTGCCTGTCTCAAGGAGCCTTGGCGCGGTTAGCGAGGATGCATCGAGTTGATGTTAAACTACAAATGATTTGTAAATGCAGGGAATAGGCTATGCAAAAAGCAAAGCAGTGCTGCATCGCTTGCGGAAAACACTGGGTATTTGTGCAAAGTTGTGGATGGACTTACGTTACGAGACGATCCAGTCTTGTAGCACTATCAGAGCATTAGCGGGCATCCTCGAGACATGCAGGTACTAGCACCATACCTCATTCTGGTAACAGGCGGCCACTCGCTGGGCCGACAGGACTTGCTTGTGGTTAATTAAAAATTACTGGATCACCTGGGCGATGCCATGGATCGAGCACTTTTGCACAAGGCTGCACAGTTGCGCGTTGTGGTTGATGTCACGTGAGGGGTGGTAACGCGTGCGCCCCGGGAGTGCTGGTTCGGAGAGGGTGGGCTGCGGGCCTATCTAAGAGATGCACCTGGACAGCATTAAATATCGCGTGTGTCAGGAACGGCTAGCGCGCTTGCCTAAGCTCGGACTAGCGTCAGATCAGGGTGAAGAAAGTCGAAATTTTTGCTACCGCAACAGCGCCGGCGAACCACTCAAAGCATCCGGTAACCGTCGCTAGAGTCTTCTCATTGCAACGGCGACGTTGGAGATGATGGTTTTGATGGTATTCCGCGCGTTGTAGATGATCACAGCTTCTGCGCTGCTATCGCACTTTCTTTATTTGATATGCACAAGGTGGCCTGGAGAATGGCGCTAGGCAGCATTGATCACCGCGCTCACAGTTCGCGCCCCCGGTTCTCGACGCGCTTGGGCTCGCTGGCTTTCAAGTCTCCAGCTTTTCAGCTTTCGAGCTTCATCGTCATACCATTTGAAGGAACCGCTTTTGATCGTTGTCTCTTGTTTGCTCCGTGTCTCTCCTGCTGTTTGCACTCACGGCACGCGACGCGTCACCACTTTCTCGTCGACTCTTTGCCTTGCGCCTTGCAAGTCATCGATGCTGCCAGGCTTCTCGTCTGACAGCCAGCCCAGTTGCAATCGTGGCTGAAGAGGCTGGAGATACTCGTACCCGTGCGCCGCCGCGTTGTACCGTTGACCGGATAAGAAACCAACAAGGAAGCGCGGACAAAGCAGCGAGAGTTGAGTTTTGTAAGACCATCTTCACGGGCGACTCTTCCCACCGTGCGCGCAATATCGTCGACACCAATGCATCGTGTCCGGATGTCAGCGGGCCACAGACCATCGCGTTGTGACGCGTCGTGACAGGCTCTCGCTTGAGCACTGAAACAGCAGATTCCCGTTGATCTGCGTGCGGCTACCCTTAGCGCACCACGCTAGCCTTGATGTCAATTCTCGTCATTTCCTGACCTACTCTGTGCCCTTGCATCCTCCACCACGTTCCTTGACACCGTAGATATCAACGACAATGGACAACGTTTCTCTTCTGTTGTTGTGGATGCGTTCGAAAGTCCTTCTGCATGCTTATCGCTGGTCACCTAGCACTAGATACCATTTCTAGCTCCTATGCGCCAGCGGATGTACTCCGTAGATCCAAGGCTTTGGTCTTCGACACGGCGAGACGGGATACCAGGACCTGTGTATAAGAAACCGATCTCATAGACTATAAGGGAACGGCACAGCTCGCGATAGATGCTCATCACCGTTTATCTCCACGTCGGGCGCACAAAAAGTATCTCACGTCTGCTGCCCATCTGTCCGTGGTGTAGGTCCCTTCTCTTCGAAGCATCTGGACATATAGGGCTCATCGCGACAGCGCTCAAGATGTGTAGGTCATTCCTGAGGACGGTGCCCTCTTTTGAATGTTCGTCTCTTCCACAGAAAGAAATTGTCTTGGTCAGCCTGGACGTCTTCAATAATCGGTGAGCAGTGGTAGGACCTTTCAGATAATGGTTAGCACCAGGCTCGAGATGTGTGTCTACATCACATTGGTGAGGAAGCCTGGATAAAGGGCTCTGCTCACCACAGACTTCGGAGGGATCTATCCATATACCATGGTTAAACGGGATCCTCGCAAATTCCTGCGTAACCTTGTGCGCATAAACGGCCGTTGACAATTCATGCTCGGAGACAAAGTCGTCAAGTGTCAACCGTGAGCCCTTTTGTTTCGCTACTGCAGAGCCGTCTTGTTTGCCAGCAAAACAGCGTCTAAGACAATGTGCACTTTGTTTTACTTATTTTCTCATTATGACTGAAGACCAATCACCGCGGAGAAACACAGCAATCCTGGTCATCAGTCTTCACTTTCACCTGCACCTTCACTAGCTAGCTCGTCGACACTAGTTGGTGGCAATCCCCTATCTGCAACAACTCCTTCATCGGCGCGTACTAACTCTCCCACTGACAACGCGTATCTTCTGACAGTTATGTCTTCGACACGCGTGCCCACCAGTACCGAGATGGAAGCTGCAATTGCGGCGCGCGCTCATCAGGCGCATATCTTCCAAAACACAAGACGCGTGATGCGCATTTGCACAGGCAATATGTTCGCCATCAGCTTGCGCGATCATCAGCGGCAAAAGCATGTTACAACGAAATGCACAACACCCGCGGTACTGAAGCGTCGTTACAGCATTGACGTCAATACCAGGATCAGAGGATCACAGGTAAGTTCCATTCCTTCTGGACCCAAAAAGTGGCGACTGCCTGCAGCCTCCCATATGCCCATGATCGACTTTGCTGACGACATGCAGTCACCCTGCAACGCTTTCATTCCTTCTCCTCCATCATGTAAGCGCAAGCACGAAGACTTTGAGCATGATGAGCTCGAGTGTGTAGATTCAAGCACCAACATCGCCTTCCCTGACCCTCTGCGCTACTACGACTTCCACAAATGGACAGTGTGGTGTCCGCCTTTCGACCACGGCATCTACTTCGAGCTCAATACAGCCACTATCCACAATGACTCCTGGTATTGGATGACATCCACGGAGGGCTACGAGAGATACATGCTCGATGATGGCCTGGACATGGCGCTCACTGTCCTTTCGTGCGCCACACGTTGCGATGACTCCAAGATCGGTATCGCCAGCTCAGTCGACTCGCAGCTCTGCCTCCTTGAAGGCGATACAGGCAAGGAGAGGTATGCTGAATGCTTCGGCGATGAGCGATGGATATTTATGCCTCAAAACGATGGCATGGGCGAAAAGGTGAATACCGGTGGAAACGGGAACCACTGGTCACTCGTGGCACTAGACCGTATACACAGAGTCGTTCACTACTTTGACTCGGCTTTTGTTTTCAGACCTAATTACCAGGAACAGGCCTGGGATCTGGCAGAAGGCATGCTGCGCATTCTGGGTGAAGACATCGCCAATTACGAAAAACAAGCCGAGTATGACTCTCCCAACCAGTGGAAGAACAACTTGTGCCAGTTCGACCAGGCTGCGTGCGCACCTTTCGTCTACGAAATGACAAGAGTGGCGATTTGCGAGATACAGTGCCGTCAACGGGACGGTCAAGAGTCCCATTGCGACTTGAGTCTGCCGATAGGATTCCAGGAACATTTTGGGAGTCGGTGGGACTCGTACGAAACCCGTTGCAGAATGCGGAGGAGCATTGCATTTACCAAGTTGGATCTGGCTATCCAAGAGCTCACTAGCTACCACGATAAAATGGCCATTGCAGGTGAAGACATTGAACACCTCCACAATGAGCCGCCTTTCCAATCCGACGTACCGCAAAAGCCTCCAGGGAGATATCTCACGTCTCACTACTTCGACATACCACGAACACCTCTACTCGCTGAGGACGACAAGATAGACTGCGAGAGTGTGCTCTCAGATGCCGTCACGATAGGTTCGGATGAGAGCGTGTTATCTACAGGAGCGGTGCTAGACGGAGAGCGCTCGAGCACTCAACGCGGGATAATCTCCTCTATAATGAACGAGGACTGCGAGCATTACGTGAACGTCACAGTTGGAGTGGCAGAGGGGGCTGCGGAGGACCTCGTGTAGTCAAAGTGGTGATGTACTGAGAACCTCCGCACCAAGACAACTTGCACAGTACAGGCATAGCGAAGGTTCGGCGTTGGGCATAGGACTTGTGAGCATTTTTGGCGCTTCATTATTTGCCCAAAGTTTTTGATCTTGGATATGCGACTCTTCAACTGTTTGAACATCTCCAGGTAGAGGCTTACGTCGACGGCTTATTCAAAATGAGACACACGCACGCACGCAATCCAGTCATCAGTGTATTAGATCGGTTTCTCGGCGTCTCGGTTCCGTTCTTTGTCCACAAGCAAGAATGCTACATCTTAGGGATATGCATCGATGCAATGGTCCATACCTTTCCGTTCCCACTGTTTGTCAAACCCGTGTACGTCGCTCCATTACTGGTGGAGATGGTCTTTCCAAAGGTAGCATCAGCCGCAGCAAGTGTAATGACAGTATTCGTGTACGTCTGCGCAGCAATAGTGCCAGTACACGAGTCATCACACTCTGTACCAGTTCCATAACCTCTCTGCTACGCATCAGCATACACCCAACCCCGCGCACGAGGAGAATCAACATACCATATAGGGACCAGACTTGTGCGAAAAAGTCGAAAGCTGCTTCTTCGTCCCCAAATCCGTCGCAGTCTGCTTCCATGTCTGCCCATCCGAGAGCAACTCGTACAAAATCTCGACCTTCATGTCCCCACTCACAGGACTAGCATCCCCATCCAGCTGCCCAAAGCTTCCGAATAGCGAGCACCGAATGCACCACTGTCCCGCAGTCGCACCACACCACGAGTTACCTTCCGCCCAAGACTCAAGCGTCGTCTGCACCAGATCTCCCGTGCCGTTCGACATGCCCGGCCAAAGGAACAGTTCTCCATTCTGCGTCGAGGGCGCGGCGCCAGGGACGAGCGTTGTGACTGCGCGCGTAATGGTGGATTTGCTGGGACCGAGGGATACAGCGCCGCCCCAGGTATCGGCGCGCTTTTGCACAGTGGGGGAGGTGCGGGTTGGTTTGAAGTCGGGGAGGCGGAAGGGGTTGTAAGCTAGGGCTGATGCCAGGGAGGGGAGTGCGAGGAGGAGGTTTAACTTCATGGTTACGGTGGGGACTAGGAACGAGTGGAAAGGTGTGTATGGAACAGAATGAGCGTAAATAACTGGTGATGGCGATGGATAGACTGGCGTTGTTGCGACTTTATACATATCGCTCTGGCTCTCGCTCTTCTTTTCTCCTTGCACGCACGACTCAATCGCATCGGCACTCGTCCGTCTTTGGACTGGCATCTCCGCAGTACTATACGCTTACGACTACTACTTTACCTAAAGTGCGTCTGTCAAACAAGTTGCACACAGAACCACCAATGAAGTGTTGTGTTTGATTAATAGGGACCGGGATTGCGCTTGTTCTAGCCTGCCAAGATGAAACATCGGAGAAATGTAAGGATGAAGCTCACACCAAGCTTCGATAAGCTTTGCGGAGAAGGCGCTGCATACGCGCTGGATACCTAGTATGTTAACGGGAAGTGGGCTGACAGTGCAATGTTGCTGTTGAGGGGTTGTAGGCAAGCACGGATGAGCGGCAAGATCTCAACAGTCTCATAGTCCTTGCACGAGTGGACGGGAGATTATTGTTCTGGACAGATACGGTCCAAATATAATAATATCGGCCAACACTTGTGTGCAATTATCACTGAATTAACAATGGCCTTGAGGTATGGATGTATAAAGATGGGTCAGATGTGTGGGTCATGATTTGATTGATTCTGTTCACTACATGTTCTCCCGTTACTTATCTCTCTGCCTCTGCAGCTTTACTGATGCTAAAACAATAGTCGTTAGGTCGTATCTACAGCGAGCGTCTGCACAAGAGCGAGCGACTCGAAACGAGTGTGATAATAACAAGGGGCTCGTATAAGAACCCAAAACAATGATTGATACTCTCAACGCCAAGCAGCACTTGCCTTGCAGCGCGAGTTGATGTGAAAATGCCAGAGAACGCCGTATACTCCTGTAATGTGGAAATAACGAAAAGGAGCTTGGCATGGGTATCCTGCTCTGTGCCTATGTGCGGTTTGCGATGTATATACTCATCCTCAGGTTTCAGTCGTGGTACGCAATCCTTCTTATCCACTCGGTCCCCGTAACTCTCCGTTCAAATCGATGAAATGCTGGAACATGCCGGTAAACAGACGCGTGAACATGCCGATAAGCAAGACTTGAAGAAAAGGTCTCAGCAACCTAGTAAACGCTCGTAGCAGTGCGACTAAGCGAAGGCCTGTACTCTTTGTACTCCTTAGGTCTGGACTCATCGCTACCTCTGGGCGCCCATCTGACATCCTCTGGCCCGTATCTAGGCGCATAAGATACGTTGTGTGGGCTGTAGCTCGGCTGGCGCTCACGCATGCCGTGCTCATGTGTGTATTTGGATGGCACCTCGCCATACTTCATTTCGTCCCGACCAGAGCGACCGCGGGTTTCACGCACGGGCGAGGACTGTCGACTTGAGCGGCCGGGGGCGTACGTCTTGGCGTGCGATAGAGTAGGACGGTTCGATCCCATAGGTGGTTTGCCCAAGGGAGACGGGGAGCGGTGGCGACGTCCTGGTTCGCGGGTGACGGTATTGTGGAGAGGCGAGGTATCCATTTGCTTGACGCCTCCTTCGGCGGGATTGTACGAGTAGTAAGTCTTGCTGCTGCTAGTCTGAGGAGCGGGGATGCTGGGGTAGGCGTCGCGCTCGGGGCTGCCATTAGTCTCGTTGCGTAGTGCCGAAGGGCGAGGGTAGGTCTTCTCTCTACGCGACCCTCCCGCTTCCGAGCCGGCATTAACGGGCATAGTGGCGGAGCGGCTCAGGTTGAACGGGCGTGGAGGTGGCGATCCTGAACGGCGATGTGACTCAGTCTGCGAGCGTTGGGGTGGGGAGCGGACTTCGGTGGGTATGCGGATCTCAGCTGGAGATGAGGATGACTGTTTGAAGTTGGGCCTGCGCTCGTCGGCCCACTCCATGACCTCCGGGATGCCACGGTCTGTGCCGCGACGCTCAAGGCGCTCCCTGGGTTTGGCAGATGACCTCCGCGGTGCAGGCTCCTGTCGCACCTCTCTGTGCTTGGAGGAGCGGCTGCTAGGCTCGTAATAGTCTCGAGAGGTGGTTCTGCTTGGCATGGATGGGCGAATGTTGGCCTCGACCTGCGACTTGTGGATGTAGCGTAGGGCATCGCTCTCTTGTACGCTTAGTTTGCGTGGAGTGGAGCTCTCGTAATCATCGTAGCGCCGGTCGTCCCTGCGATACTCCTCAGCCCGCCTACGTGAGTCATCATCTCCGCTGCGCGTCTTGTAGCTGCGCTCAAAGTGCGCCCTGTCGTCGCCCGAAGATCCTTCGCTGTCTTGAGGGAATCTATGCGTGCGGTCGCGGCGTTCGTTATCACGCGCTTTGGTGGTGCTCGAACGCGTGCGGTCGGAGGATGGTTTTGCGCTTCTCGATTCCTTCTCGTAGTACTTGTCGGTCTTTTCCCGTGAGGAGCGATGTGAAGGGCTGGGTCTCGGCGATCTGGCTCTCGGGAAGTACGATGGATCTTCGGCCTTGCGGCGACTGTCGTAACGGTCGTCTTCGTAGTACGTGCGTGATGATGACGTCGTCCCTGAAGGTCTGCGCTCCTCGGTGGCATAGCTAGATCTTGTGGTGCCGGTGTAGGTGGCTCCTCCAGCAGTAGAAGTCGTGAAACGAGCATTCTTGGGTTCAGTAGTCGAACCGCTGGCTGTCCTTGCAAGCTTCTCGCGACGCAGCTGCTGCAGCTTCAGCTCGGCTTCATAGGTAGCCCTGCGCGTCTCATCGCTCAGAGTCTCGTAGGCCTGCTGGATCTTGTGAAACTCATCCTGTTTCTGCGCCTTCAGGGCCTCGTCTGTGACTTTGTCAGGATGGCAGGTGAGCACCAGCTTGCGGTATGTCTTCTTAATGGTCGCAGCATCGGCGTTCTTGTCTATCCCAAGGGCCTTGTAGTGGTCTGGTAACGGTTCTAAAGACATGTCGCGTTGTTTGCGTCGTGTCGTTCAGGTAGGTGTCCTCGATTCAAAGAGTGGTGAAGATGGTTTCGTAGGGGCCTGACGCCGCAATGCACAGTCGCAATGGACGATCAGACTTTTGTTGAATATGAGCGCACAGTAGGCGGCGTTCTCATGAGTCGCGAACGAATCACGGATGAACGTCGGTCTGTGGCGGTAGTGCGTGGCAGAGGGGGCTGGTACCACGGTGGCAAATAGTTGAGAACTCGAAGCGAAGGTCGAGCGAGGTGCTCGTGACGAATGGTGTGTTAAAAGAGGGTGGTTTGATGTTGGTTTACTGGTTTGTAAAAGTCTCCTGTCGCTCGGGTGAGGTTGGGAGGTGTGACGATGCGGCTTGGAAATGCTGAGCTAAGGGTTCCTAGGCAATCCGGCTGTCCCTGACAGCGATCGATGTTAAAAACCTGGAGAAACTCGTGGAAGCCCGACCGTCAGGGGTTGGGCAGAGAAAGATAATGGGTAATTGCGGACAAAGGTACTCGCAGTCCTCTTACAAAGCGGCAGCGAGGCTGTGTACCTTCTAAGGCTCGCTTCAAGCGTCCTCTGTTGCGCGGGGAACCTGATGCACGAGTTGCGGTGTACAGCGGTGAAGAGGGGCTACGTCAATGCCCACACGCCCAGAGTCCCGGCTGGTCGCAGGCCGCGTCCCAGACGATGCTACGATAGGATCGGGTGGGAGTACAAGAATCGAAGAATAGAAGTAGAGGGTCCAGAAAGACCCAAAACGAGCTCACGATGATAATATGTGCAACGGAAGATTAGTTGTGGACAGTAAGCATGATGGACACCACGAACACCGAGGAATGTCCTTCATTTAGCACCGCACCCTGGAGGCTATGCTGCTCGATACTGCATCGACAGTGTGATGGAAAGTCCCGCATACGCTGGTGCAGGGCTCCCTAGTGTGCCTCATCGCGGGTGTTCTTTCTCTCGTGCAGCCCTCAGCAACTCAGCACATTCTCACTGCGCTGCTGCAAGCCCACCGCCCTGGCTGCAGGCTCTCAGCGCTCCGTCTCCACTTCTTACTCGATCGTCAGCCTGCTCCGCAACAGCCAGCTTTCAAGTGAAGTTCATCGGCACTCGTTCCTAGAGGACTTACGCAACCTTCTGTGAACCACATCTCGAATCGCTTTTGTGTTGTGGGTCCGATTGGGAGAGGCCCTGTCCTAACACCTCTGCATCTTCTCTTGCAGCCGGCACCAGCGGCTACGAAACACACGCCCAATCAAGTCCATATGCGGCCACATGGTCAGACACGGAAGAGCGAGCCTGCATAATCCAGAAGCCACCGAGAAGGGCCTTGTGCTTCCAACTGACACCCCCATAACCCCAATCACTGCCAATCAGGCAAATACCCCACTGCAGCAAAAGACATTTGCAAGACGTGACCAACTGCAGCCGACGAAAATGAAGCAAGTGGCCCATGACGACTTATCATTCTTAAGACCGCTCGAATGATCTAGCATCTCGTGGAATCCGAGACACCAAGACCTTCAGACAGAGTACCTGAGCAGTCATGCGACTTCGGCACGCTTGCTTCCTTTTGCGCACCCGTTGCTTCGTCTCGGGAAAGGATGAGCGTGCCCTGACACCAGGCCAGGATCCCCAACCGTCTATTCCATGTGGAGGATTTGCACGGCGGTTACTTCGCCAGGCAGCAGATTTCTGAGCGCTCGATCCGTCCCGGATAGTAACCAGTGTTGACAGACATTAGTGCATGTAGTTCACCCATTTGAGTGGTTGATAAAATGCGCTTATGCATGCTAGAGCGGGCGTAGCGGGGCTCCAGCGCGTCAACATCCAATCGTCAGATGCCCTACACAAGCCGGCAATCCAAGGTCCTTCAACGTGGTCGTCTTCGATTGAGCAAAGCAGCGCAGACTCTTACGATGTGAGGCAATGTGGACTTGGAGCGAGATGTTGAGTCAAGCGATGAGATCATATAGGGCTGCAAAGGACGGATACTTGCAGTTTGCTACATCATCATACATTCCCATAATCATCAATGTTCCACACTGGCAAGTCGATATCGACCACGATGGGCTTGTTGGTTGGGCCAGGCTTTCCATTGATCCTCGGCCCAAGGTACGCAGCGTTGATCACAGCGGTCTCGATACGGTCCTCGTATCTGAGAGGAGATCTGGACTGACAGCCTGAATCGCCTTGCAAGGCTGCCCTGGGTACAACAACACCACGCATTTGCTCCACAACCCCACTATCTACAATCCTCCCGGGCGCCTCACTTTCTTGGAGGGCGTCTTTGGTGCGGCTGTGACTCGACGTCGAATTTAGGTTATCGTGACCAGGCTGAGGGACCTTCTGGCCCCCAAGACCACACTGCAGAGAGCAAGGCTTCGTCTGACGTGTCGCCAAAACGCTATTACCCAACGAACGCCTTGCTTTCGACGTCAGATCTAGTAACGACAGCTTCTTGTTGCCACGCCCAGGATCCTGCCAGCGCTCTACACCATCGACAGGGCTGTCGCTGAGGGAAGGACCCCAATGGACACGTTCAACTCCCCGAGCCTCATGAATATGACCGCATACATGCAGCAACGGCCTGACCCCAGCCAATCTACGAAGAAGTGCAGGACATCCAGACCGATCGTCCTTCGTTGCGGTATCGCAGTGCCCTTTTGGTGGCGTATGTGTTACTACGATATCTGCATCTTCTGGGATTTCTGACCACAACTTCCCCGCCTCCTGCGGCTGATATTCGAACGCCCAATTCCCTGGTCCTAGTGTGGAGGGACTCCCGAAGATCTTAAAGTATGTCTGGGGTCCCGTTGGCTTCTCCAAATACACCGTCGTAGACTGGTTCTCAAGGTAGGTGATCGTCTTTGACTCTCGCAACAGCTTCATACACCCCCGAGGACTCTGCCAGGCAGGCCACTTCCAGCGACTCCCCTCCTCTTCATAGAACTGCTCGTCCAGGGTGATTTCGTGGTTGCCTACAAATCGATATTAGTCAATCACATCTACATAACGTCAAGGTAGGACATGCCAGCAACAACAATCTTCGCTTCGAAATCTGCTTTCTCCAGCCACGCCACGCTTCTCTCCAACTCATCGTAGCTTCCCTGATTCGTCAGGTCCCCAGCATGTATCAGAACGTCGCCAGCAGGTAGCTTCGGCGTGTTGTTGTGCGTATCAGAGATGCACACGATGCGAGTCTTGCGCATCTTTCCAGTAGCGTTTAGACCCATATTGCAAAGTCATGACGGTACTGGAACCACTTTGGCTGTTTGTCAAGTGAAGCCGTGTATGGCGTAGAGTCACAGCACAGTCACCCCACTCAAGTCGAGCACCAGCCCGTGAGTACAGCAGTGACGTCATTCACTTTCTTGCCTATTCGTACCCACCAACAGTCGCAATGATCTCACGTTACAAACAACATCATTCCCTCGAGATCTGTCCAATCTGGAGCCGCACATATTCAAGTATCTGTCGACTCATCATCCCTGCCCGTACCTCGTGGTACCTGCCCATCACTCAGGTACGATATCGCCGCGCCTCGGCTGCGCGCAGATTTGCCACCACTACGCTGTCCCTTCCTGCCGTGCCGCGGATCCCGAAGATCTTCTGCAGACTGCAGTTCGACACGAACTTTGGAAGCGATCTGTCTTCTTGAAGATGCTCAGGAAGTTGCACAGTTATGAAGTAATTAATTGTGCACGTCGTGTAGTTCTTAAGCCTGACGACTTTGCGCGGCTGAGCAGGTCCATCTTCTTGTCCTCTCGCAAGAAGTAAAAGTACAGAGCTAATTTACAAGCCGAGAGCTCGAATCCAATCGTGTCAACATACAAAGTCAAGTGAGAACTCGCGCATGTTGTGCGATGCTGATGTTGCGTTGGAGAACGTTTGGCGGCTGAGGCTGAAGGTGGGCTGTACAGCTGAGCTCAGTTCGCGGTGCTGAGCGATGGCGGCGTTGCAGTGCATGAGTGAAGCTGACCTCACTTTGAATCCTTCACCGCAAGATGGAGTGGAAGTATGATGCATTCCCTGCTGGGCTTTCTCGGATGGCACTTTTGCTATCTACAAGTGCGCACCTGCGCACTCTGTGCTCAATTTCCTAGTGAGTTACGTCATATCAACTTCCTGTGCTATAGAAAATTGGGGGGGGGGGGGATGAAGTAGAGCCTGCGCTTGTCAGTGTGATTGTTTGTTTTGCAGCGTGTTGGTGATTTACCCGCTGTACTTCATCTTTGCGGCGCAGAGGACT